>JAUMHE010000063.1:7045731-7092628 GCA_032359235.1 Enteromius mattozi | reverse complement strand
CAATAATCTCACTGCATTATTACAATTAATGACAAAATTAATGTTTGGAAATGTAAACTGATATTTCCAACTGACACACTACCGCATCAGATAGAAATAACTGACTTAAAACCATTTTTCTGTTTATGAAAATACTAGTGGCCTAAGACTTTTGCACAGTACTGTATATATAAACATCAATATAGCTTTTATATTATTAGAAATATTTCAAGATGAATATTTAATAGACTAAAATAATGATCCATACATAATCATGTTAAAATATGAATATTAAATATCAGGCTTTTGAGAAACATTTATTTGTATATATCTCTTAATCATCATTTTATTGCATTTGATTACGTTTTACCCCACAATTAAAAACTACAGTGTTTGATCATACAATTAAACATTTAATCGTCTTACTTGGGCATATTATTAGCAGTGACAAATGATATTTGTAAGCATTTTATGTATGTAGTGTGTTAAACTCTATAAAAAAAAGTCATTGTTTTACATAAAAGTTCTTGTTGCTTTTTAGCCATATAAATAACATCAAGTTTTTTTATTTTCTCAGCATTAAAAAGATACAAAGATTTGATTACATCCAAAAAATTTGCAATTGCAATTGCAAAGATATAAAATTATAGAATTGACAAATTGATTAAAATAAGTTGAGTTTATGCTTAAAACAAGAAATAAAATGTCTGCCAAGACAAACTTAAAGGAAAAACAGGTTTATTTTTCTAATTCCATTGGCAGACTGATTGAAGTTTTTTTTAAAATGTTCACAAAACAATGTTTTTTGTTTGTTTGTTTGTGATTTTGCTCAAAGATCAATACGAAAATAATAAGGAAGAATTGTTTTTTTTTCCGGTTAGGGGTTCTGAATAACATGAAAATGTTGTTTTCTTCTTCCTCGAGTGTGAGCTCCGTATTCTCACTATATCATATTATATTCCTTCCTTCCTTCCTGCAGAAATACTAATGCAAAGTGTCGGCTTAGACATTAAATCCACAGGCAGTGTACAGATGCGTCATCACACTCTCTGAATGATCATCATGTGTGGTTGTGAACTGTATGTGTTTGTTTGTTCCCTGGACAGTTTCCATACTGTGACGGCGCACACACCAAACACAATGAGGAAACGGGTGATAATGTCGGACCTCTGATCATTAAGAAGAAAAACCCCTAAATACCCAGTGAGTGTGTTTGCATTGGTGTTTTCCATCCGCTGGCGATGAGAGGAATTAGATTTAATATTACAATTGCAATCTTAATGTGTCTCATTCACACAAGGACTTCCTGTAGCACTGCAGACATGCATCAGCAAACATACTGTATTTCCTGTAAACATGTGGTTTTACACTTGGTCGTCCTCTGTGCATCTAACACAAACCATATCATTGAAATGTGCTTTAAGTGTACTCAAAAATAACTTTACACTACAGCGCAGATGAATGTGGATGAGAGGAGGTCGGAACTACTACGCACAGTTTGATGAACATTTTGCTGATTATGGCTTGAACATTTGTGCAGTTTTTACCACATTAGGTGTAAAACTAAACCAGGTTCTATTTAAAAACATGATGTGTAATTCAGAGGCCATGCCTATTTTGCTGTACGATGAAAATGTGCATTTTGAATAAAAGTAATTTAAAATGTTCACCCTTTTTATCAGGGTTGGGATTTCATTTTCTATATTCTAGTAAGCAGGGTTATAACAGCCAGCGTTTTAAAACAGGATGTGAGAGATAATGTGCTCTGCTTCCTGTACTGCTGCAAAACACAGGAAATCAGGGTTCGCCCTGCTGCACTTCCGCTTACAGCAACCAGATGGAGCCACTGTATCAGTTCAGTGCTCTTGAGTTTTAGATCCATGCCAGTGTGATAAAGCATTAAAAACATTTCATGAATTAAATGAAAGTCTCTTTAGCTTTTCTGTTTCTAATATTGTGCAAAGTAGTACCATATTGTTTAATTTCTTCTATAAAATGTTCACGATTTGGCTTAGCTTTAGCCCATTTCTTTACATGAATATGAATATACTTAATTGCATAAGAAAAGTAATTATGCTTTTAGGTTCAATGGTTCAATGACATCTACCCAAAATAATCTTGAAAATACACATTGAAAGAAAAGATGAGTTACAGATTCTTTAACAACACCACAAAAATCACAATGTGAGATTTATAAATATATAGATTTTTAAATGCTAGACACCCCAGGAGGTTCTTTCTTCAGAGTGACCTCTGAGTAAGCTATGTTGTATTATTGGTAAAGGGCCTTCTGACTCATCCACATGAAGCCAGAGCTTTCCCTATCCAAACTTTTTTCTTTGTTTTAAAAACAATTCTGTAAACATGGTGGCATGTCGAGAAATAAATATATACACACGAAACCACTGAAATTGACTCAAAATGATGTAGTATAAATGCCAGACCAGTATGAGACGCTGTAATTCTGCCACAGACATGCACTAAAAACAGAGAAGACTTGGCGCATTTGCATAAACCTTGCAAGACGTGGGTTACTGACATCATTGTTTCACAATACAGATTGGCTGTACACACAAAAAAACACAAAGGTGTCTTTCAGATTTATCCACTCTGGGACCTGTTTTTTTTAATTGCCGTTTCAGGCTCCCAAAATGCCAGATCTATCAAAACGAAACACCGATATGTTGCAAAATTTTCCATCTTGATGTGTAACAGGCTCTTGATCTGTAAAATCTAGCAAATTTTTGTTAATGTGGCAAGGGTTTAAAGGGATAGTTTACCCAAAACTGAAAATTCTGTCATTAATTACACACCCTCATGTTGTTCCAATCCAGTAAGACCTTCTTACTGGTTTATTCAATTAATCTTCAGAACGCATATAAAGGACAAGAGAGCTTTCTGAACTTTCAGACTCAAAACAAAGTAACTACCCGATAGTGTTAGCAAATGCAAAACTGATATAAAAATGCATTTGTTGATGCAGCCGTGCCATTTCAACTTCCTTTTAACTCAGTGATATGTACTTATTGGTACATTTGTGTCTCGCTAAAAGGTGCACCAAGGTACGTTTGTTTTTGTTTTTTTTCTATAACAAACATGCATTAGATGGATTTGTTTGGCTGTAGCACTTGTGTCTATTGCAGTGTTGTGCATGATACAGTGTTATAAAAACATGGTGTTACAGTTCACACAGAAAGTGTTTTTCCATTCCAGTGCTCTACTTTTCCAAGGTTTTTTTTTTGAAAACATGTTAGAAGGATGTTTTTGACCACTGTATCATGCGCATGACAGTGTTCTAAACATGACACAGTGCCGCTCAATTTTTTACTTTTTAAGGTTAAAAAAAGTGATCAGCTCTGAGATCAGGCTGAACAACCTCTTAGGAAAAACAACAACACATGAATAAAAATACACCAAAAATTTAAAAAGAAATGTGTGATTGGCCCCTAGATACTAGTATTCATTTTTTTATATGCACAGTAAATTATATTTTTTTTTTCTAAACTCTAAAGTACTGAAATTAGCTTGATACAGTGTTGCGAGTTGTTGCTAGGTGGTCAAAATAGCATTTAAGTCTTAAATTTAGACAGTTAATTTGCTGTATTACAGTATTATTATTACTATTTGTATTGTTATTACTATGATTATCGTAATAAAGAAATCTATAACTAATTGTTATGGTAATGGTCTTTTACAGAGGTATCTATTTCAATGTAAATCTACAAACTTCTCACCATTTTTTCATGCATAGCTCTACTGAAATATGTGCAAAATATTAGCTATAATTCATCTCCAAAGCACAACTGGCATGGGACAAATAAAGTCTCTAAACAAATCTTTTAAAAAGAAATTGCTTGTGAAAGAGAGACCAATAACAAGACTATTAAGAGTCTGTAGGTTATTCCTTGCAGAATAAATCTTTTTGAAATAGCATGTGGATGGGAGGGCTGAGGAGATATCAGTCATCGAAGAACAGGAAGCTTTAACAACATGGTGCCCAAAACCACAGGTAACTCACAGGAGTGAGAAAAAGAAAGAGCAGAAGAAATGGGGAAAGTATCTCACGGGGGAACGAGTCTACTGCATTTCTGCGTTCGAGAAGCAGGCCGACGGCATTCCTCAGCGTCTGAGAAAACCGGACGTTTGCTCCATCTCTTTCCCTTTTTTTCCCTCCTCCTCTCCCTCGGTCTCTATGCCTTCGTCTTTCAAGTGGGTTTTATCCCCTCCTGTGGAGCGGGTCATGTGTCTGGCTGCCAGAGAGAACCATGTGACGTTAATCCAACGTCCTCATCCACCCCCCCCCTTCCCACTCACCACCACACAATCCCCCCCAGCTCAGAGAGGAGGGGGGCCGAGGTCTCAAAGTTATCTGGGAATTATGTGGCCACAAGGATAGGCAAGTGTTGGTTTATTTATCTGCCCATTTTAATGATCTATCATGTGGCTTCGTTTGGAGATGATCTGTTATCTGTCACATAGCAGGGACGTCTCGTCGTGCTCCAGTGATATACCAGCTCAATACTACAGGAACGTCCTCCAGGGTGAACTCAGGGTATGATGCAACCCAGGATCCAAAGGTCTGATCAATGAGCTCACAAACAAACCTGGCTCAAGTCAAGCATCCTGAAATAGTTCTCTGAATAGTCCACTGTATACTGATTGGTACAGAATGCTAAAGAAAAAAAACAAGAAAAACAATTATGTTGATACTTATATAAGTTTATTTTTTTATTTATATATAGCCTATTATGTTTAATATTGCATAAGTCTATATTTTTATAATTATATAAGAAGTTATATTTATAAATAATAATAAATTATAATGTAACTATATAAAGCATATGAGGTCATTTCAAGTGTCTTTTATATCTATTTGTGCAAATATGCTAATCATATCAAAATGATACCGTCAATCATACCGTGGTATAAATCAAATTACTACCATGTTTTTGGCCACAGCTATGCCTAAATACCATGGTATATTAATCTGTGTTCATACAGTAGGCTACTTCCATGGTATAAACGCAGCGTCTTGTATGTGAAAACTTAATAAAATAGAGTTTAGCCTTTTGTGAATACAGATAAAAACATGATGGGAAGTAAAGCCGTAAAGTAGTGTCACTTTACTCAAGCCTAAACTTTCCCGTTAATGCAATTGTGGAGGACTGTAACACGCAGCCCCCTCAAACCCGCAGCCAGCAGCAGCGCCGCGCTGATCGATCCGCATTGATCGTCCCTGACGAGCTGCTCCACTTTCCAGCCAATGCACGCTCGCCCGTCTGCGACTGGGAAGAAGCCCGAAACGGAGGAAAATTTCTGCCGCCCTGGCGGTGTCACTTCCCCACACTTCAGCTGGCCGCCTGCCAGACACACAGGACGCTCACAAGAGGTGGAGTGGACTCCAAGCGACGAGGAGGAGCGTCTGCGAGCGACCGGACTGACGGACAAATGGACCCACAGCACAACGGCTCCTCGGTCACAGAGAAAGTCATCAAACACAGAGAAACACGACGACTGTGGTAACGACTCCAGTCCCTTTGATTTCTGCACAAAGACTCTTTATATGCTGACTGTTATAAAAACTGAAATGAATGTATTTTTAGGGGTAGTTTATGGGTGCTCATATAAAACGCGTAATATTAGCCTAATTAAGCTATTAGTAATTCAAAAATTAATTTAAAAGTATAATTAATAGAAACACAATGGGTAGCTGCTCATATTAATTACCTTAATAAGTTGCTTTGATATATCATTATAAAACAGTTAATAAGTTAATATTGATATAATAAAACTAAGTAAAATAAACTATGACTAATGCAGCTTGCTTTTAAACGCATTCATAAAAATACATGACTAATATTAAAATAAAAGATTTAACCTACTAAAACGAATGCGTGTTGATGTAATAATTAATGCATAAATTATTAATGATGATTAAATGTAAATGTATATATCAAATATGCTACAAATAATAGCAAAAATACAATCTTTTTCATTATTGTTGTTATTTAGTTTTTGTGAACGTGCAATTATTATTCACAATTTGCATTTTATTTTCATTAACGGTGCAGCCAACAGGGTTTTATTTCAGATGAGCGAATGCTGGAGCCGTGTTTTGCATATTAAAATATCAATCAGCCCCAAGTTCCTGGAAAGCGTGAATGTGCTAAAGTTCTGATATAATAAATCAATCCCGAGCGCGGCCAACAGCCATTAAGAATGGAGTCAACAATGGGCTGAGTATCCAGCCCTCTCAAAACTATACTTCATTCATTATTCCGCTCTCATATGCACAGAGAGACAGACAGCCCTCGCGCTCATCCACACCTCTTTAAGGTTTATTTATTTTTTCCCCGACGGAAAGTCCACTTCGGTTTTTGTGTGAAGCTCCAAAAATCTATGAAATGTGTTTGCATGTTCTTCTCCGGGCGCGAGGATGTGGAGGTGGGATAGAGAGACGCGAAAGGCTGGAGGAGCGCACGCGCTCGCTCTCGGACAAAGTGCGTTCTGCGTGTATCTGCCGGTGTTTGGGCTTTATTGAGGGAAACAGCGAGAATAATTCAGTTCGGGTGAGCATTTGCTTTCGTTTGGCTCTTTTACCTTTTATTCTCTCTCTCTCTTTTATATAAATCTCCGCAGCGCGTGAGAGCACCGGACCGCTCGGACAGTCGGAACGCTCCCCTCGGCTCACGAGCGGCGCGAATGAAAAGACGCCTGTGTTTGCAAATATGCAGATACCCTATGCTTATCAAAGGGAGGGCAATGAGACTTTGTTGAAGACTGTTCAAAGTTACAATGACATCCAGCCAAGACGAATAAGTTGGCAATGAAATAACAAGGGAATGTGCTTAACCAACGCGACGTGTTGGCGCATACCGCGCGCTGTCACCATAGACACATCGGTAGAGATGAGACAAAAGGGATTTTGTTTTACTTTCTAAATGATCGGCGTTACATCTGCTTGACAATTTACCCATATGCATTAGATGCATCGGTGCAACTTTGCCACGCGTAACCAAATAGGCGCACGGAATAGTTGCATTTACGGGTAGCCTGTTTGTTTGTTTGTTTGTTTGTTTGGCCGTACCGTGGTCACCGTAAACATACTATTGTGACATTTTATGTTTTTATTGCTTGTCTGGATTAAAATACGAGGGTTTTACCGAGCGGGAATGTCTGAATAATTCAGAATTCCTCTTGGAGAGAGGTAAGTATGAATGCAAGTTATATGTGCTGTTTATTATTAATCCATTATGAGTTACATGCAAACTTTTTGTGTGTGGTGCGCATTTGCATTCATATTCTTTAAATAATCTAGTTTGAATATATGCAGTTAATTGTGCTTGGGATTGATCTGGGAAGGGTTTAATTGAGTTGATTGTCTGACAGAACATGTAGATCTTGATAAGCAGGTCATCTTGTTTAGCCACAGTTGGGCTATTTGTGCAGGTTTGGCTATTGTTCCCTGGTGATGTCCAGATCTCTCTACGTCGCGCTATTGTACCTTTGGCTCTCTGCAATACTGGACACAGCAATTTCCATGTGCATGTGAGCCTTGTATGTTTGACATGCATTTGACATCAGGCAATTGCTGAATGGGCATTTTAACTGTTGCTAGGAACTTATTTATCTGTAAGCCAGGTCAATTATTTACTGGAACCCTCAGTAGATGCAGCTTTTGTCCTGGTTTACCTGCAGATGAGGGCTACTTGTCTCCAGTAAGTTTTATTCCCATCATGACTCCTTGATGTGGATGTGATGTAATCGTAATTGATATGGTCATGTGTTTTGCTAACGGATAGGGTTCTCTGTGAAAGTGTTTTAGCAGGTAACTTTCAGCAAAAGTCAACCTCGTATGGTTTTAATCAGGTCACATATATTACTTAATATGACTGAATCAACCAATTATTGTAGTTTTTTTACATTAGTAAGAAATAGCCCACTGTAAATATAAAGGAATGACCAGTATCACTGCTGAATAGCTTTATTTTTGAATAGACACAAACTTCGTAGTCTTCATTACAAAAAAGCTAAGTTTCCTTTGTTGTTAGCTGATTTTATCACATGTTGACCTATTGTGGCAGCATGCTTCTGCAGTGGGGTATGTTGTCACAATATGGGGTAAGTTGTCACAATGGGATCTGCCATTAAATAACACACGTTGAAACAGTTATGAATCCAAAATTAACGAAATATCAAAATGGAAATAGCATTAAACCATTATATTATTAAACCACTGTTTAGGCAACATTACTATAAGTTACTATAACCATTTAAAATATGTGACAACTTACCCCAACCCATTTGTTTATGAAAAATACTCATTTTGAAATAGATATTTGAAACCAACATTTAAAACCTCATAGTTACTGAGACAACTAGCCCCTGTGTGACAACTAGCCCCACTCTCCCTTACATTTAATTATTTATTCATTCATGCATGCATGTTTGTATGAATGAATGGCCAGTTACCTCATCTTCATGGGCAGTCACTCACAACCTAAACAATAGTTTTTTCTCTAATTATTACCAATAGCATGATTTACTGAGGCTTGGCAGTTAATTGAAATGTTAAGTCCTTGACGAGCGTGTGTATTTGCGTCAGTGCGGCTGAGCTTGCACCTAGACATCCTGATTTCACTGTCGGCTCACCCCAGGGGCTTTGCGCTTGAGCTCACGATTCCGGTTTCGTGATAGAACAGACCGCCCGTAGACCCTGATAGACGTCTCTCACTGAAGGGGAATTGCTGTCACAAGGAACGGGCTTTTGCACGTAAAGGTTATGAAATATAACAATTTAACAGACTCAAACCATCCAATTCAATATCCACACTAAATCTTTTCTTTTTTTGTCATGAGCTTCACAGTCAGTTTCAGTTCCTTGGAAGAACACCGAACAAAGTGTAATTGTCACTAAATCAGATATCTAGGACAGACATTATGTATGAAACATAAATGTTGGCTCAGGAATCAAAATGGGTCAGATGAGGCCACAGCGAGCAGTAGGTTATTTGTCATCATGAAGTTGCGCCTTTTTCAGCAGGGCAAAATAATAAACAAATCAAATTCATTTCGGAAGTATTAGATTCGTTAAAATGGTTTTTAGCAGTTAAGGATGAAGTGTGATGCTGTGCCGTGAGGAATCACACAGATAATTAATTTTGCGGTTGATGTGACCGGTTCTCCATGATCTTTTAGGTGTGGATATACACTACTAATTAAAAGTTTGGAACATTTTTTGCTAACAATTTATTTTAAGTTGACCTTGTTGTTAATGTTACATGTACTTACTATTATAATAACAATAAATTATGCATAATTACATGTAACCCCTAAATTCTAACCCCAACCATATAATAAGTACATGTAGTTAATTAATTTTACTCAGTAGGCTACTTAAATGTATAAATATGTGTAACATAGACACCTTAAAAAAAAGTGTAACCTAATTTAATTTTTTAAAGTAGTCTCAAACTGAATTTATTTGATAAAAAAATACAGTGAAAACAGTAATATTAAGAAATTTTATTACAAATCATAATAACTGTTTTCTATTTTAGTATATTTTAAAATGTAATTTATTCTGTGATAGCAAAGCTGATTTTTCAGCATCATTACTCCAGTGTCACACTATACTTGAGAAATCTTTCTAATAGGCTGAAATATTTCTTATTATTATTATTATCATTATCAGTGTTGAAAACAGTTGATGCCTAATATTTTTGTTTGACTGTAAAACACTACCATTCAAAAGTTTGCAGTAGATAAGATTAAAAAGTAACAAGAGATTTGTATTTTAAGGAAATTTTGTTCTTTTTAACATTTTATAATGTTAAGACCAATTAATAATACTAAAAAAATAATTTAGAATCATGTCTGTGACACTGAGAGCTGAAATTTCAGCTTTGCATCACAGAAATAAAATCTAAAATGTATTAAAATAGAAAACAATTATTTTAAACTGTAAAAATTTACCAATGTTTTCACTGCTCTATTTTGTTCATATAAATGCACCCTTGCTGAGCATAAGAAAAATCTGAATTATTCCTCTCTTAATCAAACCACTCTGGCTTTAACCTCTCTGTGCACTATCTTCCCTTTCTAGGATTCTCAGGCCTTAGTGAACGGATCCGTGAGATGTTCTTGAGGCTCGACTAGTGTGGACCGCCGCTCCAGTGGTCTGATTCTCCAGCTGTGCACGCGTCAATCTCATCTTGGCTTCGGTCTTGGTAGGAACATTGCAACTCTATCCCCTGTTCATCCTAAGCTCCCTCATCTCCTTCTCCCTCCCCCTCACGCCGTGGCCCATGTCTGCCAGCGGAGGGTCCATGGAGGGAAGTCGAGCCGTAGAGGATGAGGAGGCGCAGGACAGCTGCTGCGGGGACGAAGACTCATCTCCGGTGGTGGAACGGAGAAACCGCAGCGGCATCATCAGCGCTCCGCTCAGCAAAAGTCTGAAGCGCTCCAGAGCTCTCTCACAGTACATCGCGACCTGCTCGGCGGCTGCTGTGGCCAGTGTCGCGAACGCTAACAGACTCGCCCAGAGCTCTATGGTGGCAGCGGGCGTCAAAGCTCACCCTACTACCACCCAGCACAGGTCACAAGTTGGGTACGCCAAACTGGACCGGGGCGCGTTAGTGTCCGGCCTTCTGGACTCTCCGAGCGGCCTGCATCTGGCCCAGGCCGCCGAGCTCCTACGACGGGCAGGTATGCTGCTTCCTGTCAGTGACCCGTCCAATGTCAGCGTGGGCGGGGACATGGAGACAGTCTCAGCTTCTGATTCGCTAGGCAGTGTGATGGACTTCCCGTTGCTTGGCAACGGCGGATTGGGCGGGAGTTTCCCGTATCACCCCGGGCTGTTCATAATGACGCCGGCGGGAGTGTTCCTCGCCGATGGGGCGCTCTCTCATGTGACGGGCACGTCGGAACACCAGCAAACACAGAGTGAGATTTCATCGGCCATCAGTGCCAACGGAAAGAAAAAGAGGAAGCGATGCGGCCTGTGTCCACCTTGCCGCCGCAGGATTAACTGCGAACAGTGCAGCAGCTGTCGCAACCGCAAAACCGGCCATCAGATCTGCAAGTTCCGCAAGTGCGAAGAGCTCAAAAAGAAACCTGCTGGCGGGCTGGAGGTAAGATGGTGAGCAATGAACAGTAAATTCATGAATCTTTTCATTGAATGCTAGCCGGACGCAAGCAAGCATCATCTGCATGGGCACCACAGCATAATGCATGAGCTAAATCAGTAGGCCAGACTTCTACGTTGCGTGTGATGCTCATGCAGGTGTTGTGAGTTTGCATAATTTCTTGATTCTCTTGCCTCATCTCCTTATCGTTTCCTGTTAGCTCTACTAATCATGTGGATAAAAGTTGAAAATAATAGTTGTCAAATACAAGCAGAGCAAATTTCTGTGTAAGTGAACTTTTACAGTTGATGACTGATTACAGTTCAGTGCAATCCTTTACGTAATGGATTAAAGGAAAATTATGGATTTTACTATGGATATTTAAAAAAAGAAAAGAAAAAAAGAATGGATGTCACTATAGTTTGTGTTATTTTAGTGCAGTTAAAAAAAAAAAAAAAAGCACTATAAAACTATTAATGCTGTAAAATCATGACCTTTGACACTTGTAACGTGTAAGAAAGAGTTTTCTATCTTCTGAACAATTTACAAGACTGTTCCAATGTATTAGGTTTTTTTTTGTTTTTTTTTGGAAAGAAATTAAACATAAGACTAGGGTAATGATGCAGGAAAATAAATTTTGCATCACAGGAATTAATTATGTTTTAAAGAAAAACAAAAGAAAACAATTATTTTAAATTGCAATAATATTTCTTAATTTTACGGGTTTTTTTAAAACTTGGTAAGAATAAGAGACTTTATAAAAAACAAAAACAAAAAAAAAAGAACCCAAAAACTAAAACATTATGACTTAAATCATTTTGTTTTTAGAACAACATAATATCATGTAACTCTGTACATGACTCCTGTATCTAATTAGTTTGCCACAGTGATATAATGGCTTTATGTTTTATATTGTGATATATTGTGATTAATTCCTTTAATTGACCTGTGTATTTCTGAATTAATTTGATTAGAATGTTTAATTGATTGACAAGCCCTAGTGTTTACAAACAGGATACATAGAAATTAATGCTGCTTGTGTTTCATAAATGTTAGCATATGAGCATTACTCATCCTGACAAATGGCAAGCCTCATGTAGTTTCCCATCTCTCATGCTGCGTAACTTGAGATGTTTCTGCCTTGTTTACAGTAAGGTTCAGGTGTGGGAAAATTAGCTCTGAGCCTGTGCTGATGTAAGCTAGTTAGGGTCTAACTTTGTGAGAATGGTGTCATGGTAAGATTGGTCTAGTTGGTTGCTTATTTTTTTCTTGCAAGGAAAATGTTAAGGCATCATGATGTTCCGCAGGTAAGGTTCCCCTTCGCTGTCCGCTATGATGAGATGATTCAGAGTTTCAGCCATCACATTTAATGAATCTGAATGAATGTGATGAATATAAAATGTTGAAATAACACAATGTTCCAACCAGGCACAAAGTTTCCAGCATTAAGTGTTCTGTCTTTACTCAAAGCACTGAATGTGGGACTTTGGACCAATGAGATTTTACAGTGGGCGGGGCTACACAACACATCAAGATAACAGAATATGGTATATGGTGTATATTACAATGTATTAGAATAAGTTATATATAGTTATATATATATATATATATATATAACAAAACAAACAAAATAGTACGCCATTTTCTTTCTGACACCAAAGTGATTTGAATACATTTGACATTGTAATTACAAATTTCCCAGGAGGACTTGAACACCATTTAAACCATTTATAAAGCTGACTTTGGAAATAGCATACTAGCATGCCACTCATATTTATTACATATCTTCTATTTCCATTTATTACATATCATGTATATTTTTGAAATGGAAAACTAGCATACTATTTACTAAATAGTGTGTACTGAAAACTTTATACATTACACGATAAACAGTAGTAACAGTAGATAAACAGTTGTCATACTGACTGGGAATAAAATGGTCATTTAGCCTTTTTAATAAAATTTTTGTATAAAAACGTTAAAATAATCTTCCTTCACACTTGAAATAAAAGGTCAATTGCATTGCATTGTAGGATACAGTACTCTTTACTTTATGGTATACTATAGTGTATAGTACACATACTATATACTAAAAAATGGCCGCGCCCGCAAGAGAAATCTCATTGGCTCAAAATCCTGCTCTGTATATCTGTATGCTAAATATTAAAGTACTAAGGCTCTGCTATTGTTGCATGTGACCATGTTTTTACTTAATGTTGCAAACTTGTTTTAAATGTTTGACTCAGGGAAAGGTATTAAAAATCATTTGTGAATGTACACGTTTGTTGTTTGCAACATCAACAACGGTTTTTATCTGAGCATACGAGTTTGTTTTCATGCATGTTCACGTACACGCATGTGCATGTGTGTGTCACTGTGTGCGTGTGGCAGCCTCATATGGTCCATCTGGCCTTTGCGTCTGTCATCTGGAGCGCCAGGTGTCAATGTGTCCCAGAACCCCTCTCTTTCTAGCCCTCCAGAGGCCCTGAACCGCATGTGTGTGTCTGTTTGTGTGTATAGCGTTGCAGGAAGAGTGAAAGTCATTATGAACTGCGTGTGTGTGAGAGGGGTTGTGTTTACGTGTGTGTACTGACCACTGACCAGCTCGGTTTCTTTGAGAATTACAGCAGTGAGGAGGTAAAGATTGAGGTGTTGGTGTGCGCCAGAGTTTAGAGGGCTCAGTTTGTGTTTGTGTGTGTGTTTGTGTCTCTATGAAGTCTAAGTCCAAAATACAATCATGGGTACGTGTACGTGAATACAAACACTTCTAGCTGTTTTCACACTTAGTAGAATTTGTAATTTTATAACGTAAAACAAATATGTTGCCACTAGGAGCGCTATAGAGAGTTAGCATAAATTTGTACAGGCTGACTATAGTGTCACGGCAGGCAACAGTTTCAAGATAATCTCACTCAACAGTTGAGATGTGTTTTTAAAGTTATGTAATTTTTTGTTGTTCTTGTTTAAATGTAATCAAATTTGAATAATGAGTGAGCACATCTTAAAACTGCCCTAAATCACTATGATAACACGTCGGGATGGATTTCCTAGGAAACTACATACTTTTGTCATTCTCCCATGCTTATTATTCATGCCATATCTGTAAATAAATAAGTTGAGGCTAATACTATATGCAGTGGAAGTAGCTTGAAGCTAGAATAACTTTGAATCCTGAACCGAAATGAGTATGCAAGCTGAAAAGGCAAAGTGATAATATCCATAATAAAACATGAATCAACATATATGAATAGCATCACATTTACTGTGCACTTGATTTACAAAATAATGTTTGCTGGTAACAGTCCCAGTCTTTAAACCAGTTTCTACTCTGGTCTGTTTGCCTATATTCTTATTGTTTGCCTATATTTCATATGGGCAATATTGTTTTGCCTGCATATGAATATATAGGTCTATATTTTTTTCTCACCGATAAGGCAATCATCTGTAACCATGAGCACAGTGGAGCGCCTAAACTCATCAGATTCATCCGTGTAGAGCTGAAGCACAACTCACATAATGACCAACACAGTGTTCCTCTGTAAGTTAGTAGGTCTGTGCTTTAAAATTGCTGGAGGGCCAAAAGTTACATAGTGTAGCTTTAATTTCAGAGTCACATTTTTAGAATGCTGTGTCATGCGCAAGCGCTTTGGGACAGTGTGCTAGTGATGCATTTGCATGCTCATGTAGTCTATGCTTTTTGCCTAAAACCCTGTTTACATGCTAAGCGATTGTCCTTTCATGTTGCTAGTTCCAAAACTGGTTGGTCACTAGCTGGAGTTGAGTTCTTGGAGCTCTTACAGTAGATCATGGCACTAGCAACATCAATGGTATGGGTTCGATTCCAAGGGACTGTGTGAATTGATATAATGCCTTGAATGCAATGTAAATCATGTTGGATAAAAGCACCTGCCTAGTTTATAAATGTAAATGCAGTTACCATAATAACACATATGAACATCACTACCATTAAGATGACTTTACATGATGTCATTGAATCAGTTTTTTAGTTCTAAAAATGCATATTCTGGAGAAAGCAAATGCATACAAATTGCATATATTTCTGTGTGTGTGTATTGTGTGCTTTTATTGACAGTGGGGCTGGTCTGGTTGAATAAGGCATAGAGGACTTATAGAGTTTAAAGAGCCGTTATTGACAGGTCACAGTCAGTGGTGTGGGGGTCTATTGACTTCTTGATGTGCGTTTCCATGTGTGTGTGCTTGTGATGGATAGATGTGTTTTTATATGTAGGGTCCTTTTATGCGTTTTGAGCCAGGTGAGGCGTGTGTTTTTTGTGCAAATCCCATTCGATTTCTGGCCATTGATCTTACCTCACATGTCATGGCTTGCAACTTTTGTTGATGTGTGTGTACTGCATGATGACACATCTCAGTGCCTCCATGTGACGGCTGGTATCTCGGAAAGTCCCTGATATAGCTGGAAGCAGAAGGAGATTGAGTGGGTGGGGCCTCAGACATTGCCCGCCAGGCCCCACCCCTTCCTTTTGTAGAGGAATCTCAGTCTCACAGCCGGACGGCTAAAAGTATTTCAGGAACAGCGTGTGTGTCGGTGTCTGTGTGAGAGAGCCAAAGACAGGCCGACACACAATATATCAACATACGTATATCAGTACCTGCTTACATTTACATACATATACTCTTTGGACACTTATTTAGTGGTGTTTGATGAACCAAATATCACTGTTAATATTGCTCATACTGTTTGTGCTACAGACATAAATGTTTTCTTATTCAAGACTTGTTGAGAAGAGTAAAAATATTTTTCGAAATACTGGCTATACTATACTATACCATACTATACGAAGTCCTTAGCACTGCATAGCAACACCCTAGCAACCATCAATACCACCTTAGCATTGCGGCAATGAATGCTATGTTCATTAAAGACAAACTTCAGAATTCAAACATAAAAAAAAAAAAAAAAAGGTAATTGTTCTAATTTAATAATAATTATATATATATATATATATATATATATATATAGATGCATTGATAAAAGGCAATATTTAGTGTATCTCTAGAAAAAAAAATCACAAAAAGTAGGTATTTACATAATAATAATAATAATTAGTTACTGTTGTCAAAAATCTGACATAATTACAATACTAATGTAATTGCGTAAATAAATTAAAAGTACAATAGTAATAATAAAAGCATAGTGTACATTCTGAGTATTTTATTTTTCATAATAATAATTTTTTTTATAAATAATTATTTATAACTTCTATGTTATGTATATATTCAAAATACTTGTTTGTATTTTATCGCATAATAATCATTTAGTTTTGTCCAAAATTAGAAATAATGCATTATTAGAAATGCATTAAAATAATAATAATAATTTTTGTTATTATTATTCTGTTGTTTTTGTATAATTTTTGTTATTATTAAAATCTCATAATAAATACTGGGTTTTTTTTGTATTACAATGATCATTTCATTAATATTGTACAAAATCTGACATAAATGACTGCAGAAAAGGCAACAAAAAGGAATTCTTATTATTATTATTATTATTATTTAGAATGCATATTTATATTTGATTTATATAGCGTAATGATTATTTCGTTATTGTGTCAAAAAGTAGAAATAAAACAGAAATCTGATCTACTTATAGATTAAAATCAACTATTTAAAAAAAAAATGTCTGTGTGTGTCTGTGTTTATGGTGCCCTTGATTCTCTATTCTTACTGTCATTCTTGAATATTGGTGTGTGTTTATGTGTTTGTGTGCGATGTAGAAACTGAGGAGATGATGGGTTAAAAAATAACCTTCGAAATTAATCTGGTGAGTGTTTGTGTGTGAGTGTGTGTCTGTCCATGCACTCACGCTCTGTCTGATTGGCCATGTGCATGGGCCGACAGCCCATCTGTGTTGGCTTGTCTATGGGGTCGATGAGGGAAAAGGGGGTCTGGATGCGTGTGTGTGCGCGTACAAATGCCAAAGCCCTGTCAGAGAGTAATGAGAGAGTGGGAGAGTGTGTTTGGGAAACAGAGAGAGGGACTAGGTCATGTAAGGTGAAATCATTGCCTGTGCATGTTACTTCATGATGAAGGAAACGCTCCCCTCCCTCTTTTTCTCCCTCGGTCCTTCGTTCTTTCGTTCTGGACGTCTTCCCAGGAAACGCTGCCGTTGTCTCCACTCTCCCAAAGTCCCACAGCCATAGACTACCCCTGCCCAGTCCCAAAGCAGGCTGGGAAAAAATCTGCCATTTGCACCACTGCGGTATTTCAGCCCTTTACGGTCTTAGCAAGTCTGGCTCCGCAGAAATACAGGGATTTGAGATGGAAAAGGGAAAAGGTCTGGAGATGAGGCTTGAGAGTCCAGCTTATTGAGACATTTCCCATTTTCTTACTGCTCCATTGTTGGTATTTATGTCGATTTATCAATGACTTACGCTGTTTTCTTTCCTTGTTTCCTTCCTCTGTCTTTTCTGTCTTTCCAAGAAGGTGATGCTGCCAACCGGAGCTCCTTTCCGATGGTTTCCGTAGGGCAGCTGGACCCTCCCCCCATGACTTCCATCCCATAATGAAGGACTCCCAATGGACGGCGACGCCACTCCCACTCGGAAAGCCGTGGCGCTTGTAAACACTGGGTGCAAACAAACAAATAAAACAAATGAAGAGCGGAATGAAAGCACTATTTGAGAACGAACATGTCCTGAACCAAAAATAAACAGTGAATGGCGGAATGTCATTCCGTTTTTTCTTTTTTCCTGTGTTCCATTTCGGAACCATGTGAGTTCTACTTCGGAATCTTGCCCTTTATTGGATGCTCTGGAACTATTTGCCGCCAAATGGAAAACGGACAATCATTTTTATTTGTGTGTTTAGTGGTTTTGTTTGTCCATGTGTGGAGAAATGCCGTAATTTCGTTTAGAGAATGTAATCCCAAGGCTCTGTTTTACAGCTTGTGATAATTAAGGAGCACTATTGTAATTTAGCACAGTGGTTCTTACTGACTGCCTCAATGTTATGATTGCCTTTTTATGTTAAAGTTTTTTTGGGGGGTTGTTTGTTTTTTGATTTGTCATTCAGTTTTCAAGTTGCTCAATATTTGATACGAAGACGACCATGAAAAACGCTCTAATGTAGCATCCCTTACTACAAACATGAAAGGTGCTTTTGGGCTTGATGTTCTGTTTGTTTGTTTTTAAAGGCTGTAGACCTGCTGGGATTGGAGAGAAGGCGAAGCTCATGGAACTACACTATGTAGACCAGCTATGCGTAGGACCCGCCTCCTTTTTCTTGTAGCCTCATGGGATTGGTCAGATGGAAGACATGGCCCTTAGCAGACCAGGACCTCCAAACTTCAGGAAATTATTGATGTGTAATAATAATATTTCTATGATTAGGATGTTTTATTGCTGAATTACCCCATGACCTGATCTCCAGTACTCCTTTAAGTCCTTTTCACATGGTTTGCGTCATTGAACATGTAAATTGTTGTTCTATGATGCTTAAAGTTCAAACTATTTCAAGCTTAGTCACCATTTGTCATTGAGTTTTCATAATATAGACAAGGACTACCAGACAATACCCCATTATGACATCTTGAGCTGTACGACACAACATCTGTCTAGAGCATTGTGAGAAAAGTTTCCTAAACTCTTGTTCGACCAGCAATTTCCTTTCTGTTTTAAGCTCACAAACATGTTAGCACTTTCATTTTCATTGTGAACGGTTCTCTGGTTTCCTCAACCCAGCAACCATGTAAACTCACCCTTCTGTAAGCTATCCGTAACGCGTTGCACATGAGCGTCAAAGCGTGTGATGCTTTTGTTGAGCGCTATTCATGTGAAAGGGGCTTAAGGGCATCCACGTAACATTGACACCAAGATGGATAAGTGACTTTTTTTTCTTCTTTTTTTAGCTGTAATTGTCATTTTGGTGTTTTTTCCCCTTCTTCTTCATGCTTGAATCCTACTGAACAGGTTCGCCCCAATACTGATCTAGATTGAGTGAAATGCACAATACCAAAATGATTTCAAGTCAAAATCAAAAAAGCACGCCGTTCCCGTGCCATATGGGGCCAAAATTATCGGTCTGCGTAAATGAATGCATGTATATGTGTCCAAAGCCAACCATTCTGAGGTCTTGGCAGTCCTCAATTTAATAAACCGAGGTGCAAACCAAGCATTTCTATAGTGGTCGTTGAAATATGTCATTCTATAGCATGGTTACAACCACCGTTATTACTTGTCTTGAGCTTTAGTCATGATGTTAAGCTCTTTCAAATATGCTCATTTGAAATTTTGGTTTCACTTTGGGATTGCGTTCACAAAGAAAGTCATGGACGGAGGAAGTCATGTGAGGTGAAATCAATGAGCACTCATAATTTTCCTCTGACTGAACCGTGTGCGAGTGTGAGAGTGAGTGAGTGAGTGTGTGTTTGTGTTGTGGGTGGGTTAAACCAGTGAACTGAGCGTGATATTTTTGTCCGCGGTGTAGGAGTGAATGAGAGTGTGAAAGCTTTTTTTTCTCTCTGCAGGCCGCGTCTGTCTGTCTCACTCCTCGTGGCCATCAATCCGATGAGAGCGAGCGAGCCAGAGGGCCGCATGGGGAGAGAGCAAACGCAGTGTGTGGGGGTTGCGTAGAGAGGGGGCCGAGCGTGTTTTGTTCTCCTCCAGGTGCACGGCCATCAGAAACGATTTGAACGCCGCCCTGCCCCACATGCAACGTCGAATCTGTATATCCGAGCAAATCAGATTCGTTAGCATGCAATTTAGGGTGCATGTGCACGTCTGAAATGATGGCCCACGATCACAGAGCGGCTGAGGGACGCTGCAAAGGCTCCTTCAGTCTTATCAACATCACCCAGACCCTTCTGTGCTCACGTCTGCAGCTCCGTCCAAAACACACACACACACACATATTTGCAGCTAGGGCGCCTGCTCTGGCCTCTCACTCAAGCGACGGGGCGCGCGTGGAGAGAGAGCGCGGTAACCAGGGCGATGGTTGATAAGATATTCGCTCCCCCACGGTTCATTCGTTCCAGGGGAACAGGAGCACGGCGCTACTATGGTAACGGCAGAGCGAGATGTTGCGCTATAATTGGTGCAGTGCTGCGAGCAGCATAGCGGCACTTCCAGGTGCGCGTGTCAGCGCGCAGGAGCCACGATATTACACTCCCGCTGGGAGACGGCGGAAAAGCACAACGTGTCCGGTTCTCATCTCCTCTATTCTCCTCCTCCTACTCTCCTATATTGCTCTGTCCTCTTTATTTTAGTCACAAAATAATCGCAGCGGGCTCATGTTTGATTAAACTATATCCCTAATTTTACCCCCTAACCAAGTTATTGAGAATGGTCTTTTAAACGTAGCCCAAAGGGGAATAGCGTACATGTAAATAAAAAAATAAATCAAATCAAATCAATGAGTAAAATTAAGTTTTTCTTTTAAATAGGCCTAATTCATTCCATTTTAATTTTGACTTGATTTTTTTTTTTTTTTTTTATCCCAAACCTCTTTTATGGTTAACCTTAGAGGACAGTTAAACTAATGTATTTAAAAATTCTTCTAGCTTATGTTTTTTCTCTAAGCTGATATAAATCTGGACATTAAAGGTGCACTAAGTGATTTTGACCACAGTGACGGACGAGTCCCAAAATACAGCTGTAACCAATCAGCAGTAAGGGGGCGTGCCTTGCAATGATAGAGAAGAAAGCGCTCAATTTGAGTGCACAGGACAGATATTAGTAGATTGGCTATAGATAGAGAGATGTCAGATAAAAGGAATAAATCAGGAAAACAAAAATAAAACATTAAACAGAAGGGTTACAGTCAGACAAGAGGTAGGACCCACACAAATATCAGAGCAGCCTTCCAGCAGTGGAGAGAACTCAAGGAGCAGGAAGGCCCAGAATCAGATGACAAGGTTGCGTTGTTTTTTGATTGGTGAGTATTGTTAATTTTGCTTTGTTTCACACAATGTATATGTGTAATCTTTTGTTTGAATATAAATTATTCAATATGGATAACATATCGCTGTAGTGCCTCTGTTCGAATGTCATGTGAACCGATCATCTTTTCCACTTTACTAGTTATAACATGAAATAATCTTGAATGAACATAAGGTAGCTCTATCTTGTTTCAACTGCTAAAAGAGTCTATACACACAATTTTTCAAGTTTAGGTCCGCCAATATTATTTTACTCTTCTGTCTTCTTCTTCTGTTTAACTGGCGGGTATCAAAAGCACATGTCTCCACCTACTGTTCAGTTTAATATAGCCTGCGTCTCAATGTGCATACTATCCATCCTAAATTCTAGATGATGTTTGTAATTTTCAAAACTATTTATGGCAGATAGGGTGGATAGTATGCACACTGGGATACAGGGATACTGTAATCTACATCCTATACATTTACCCCAAACCAAACTCCATCATGTGTTAGCTCTCGTTGTGTTCAGCTCCTCCTACTTGTACTTCCCAGTCTGGTTTGTTTGTCAGACAAAAATGGTGGATTCGGTGGTGTGACTGGTTAAATCGCCTGTTACTCAAACCAATGTTGCCTTTGGTCAAACTCCCTGTGAAGGGTCACTTGGACAAAAAAATAAATAAATAAATAAAATACATAAATACATGCATGGACATAAGGATTAATAAATGTGCTCTTATATATTATTTCAAATATCGTGTTTAATTTAAAAATAAATGACATTACAGAAGAACTAGTTGCACCATGCTTGGATGACTGTTTCCAAACATGTTTCCCTAAAGCAAGCTGTGTTAGCAGTCCTATTTTATTGATACAGGCAGTGGGTCTTCTTTATCAAAGATCTAAGATATCCATCGTGACATCATGGTAAAACAACAAAATTGGCGGCAAACTTTAAAAAGGCTAATTAGGTACACATTTCTATTTGATTTGCCATTATATTGTATTCAGTATTGTTTGGTATACTTTCTTTGCTAAATGCAAGAGATTAGAGGTCAGTTTAATTTAGTAATGATTTCTTTTACTGTAAACAACAGCAACAAAGTTCCACATGGATACATGTTGGTGTCAGTTGCCATGGTATCAGACCATTTTGAGTCTAAGGACATAAACAGCCCTCAGCAGTATCTCTAAGTTCTCATTTTCCAGTAATTATGGTAATTCCGACAATGACGTGAACGCAACATAATTTTGGCTATTTACAGTGTCTCGTCCAATCAGAATATAGAGCCATTTTATGTATTTGAAGAATCAACCACTAATTCAGAGAAAAAGAAACACGCCGACGCTGTCATTTAAGTTCATTTTAAGCACACATTGGAAAAACTCAAGCCTTTTCAAACGGACGTGTAATTTTTTTTCTATCTGCAAAAATACAGATCTTTTTGAAGTGAAACCTCACATGGTGACAGTGCTTTCACAGGCCAATCTACCAGAACGGAGGCTCGGGAGAGGACTATCAGCACAGACGGAAAGAAAGATTTCTTTTTCCTCTCCTCAAGATTGCCGGTCCCCCCCAACCCCCCCTTTGTCCAGGCAGTGTCTGGCTTTAATTGCGTATGGTGGCAGAGAAACGCTGCTGGCCACGGTCAGGTCTCTCTCGGAGAGGAAGCCATCTAATTCACCCCCCCCTCTTCGACGCCACAAACACGCAAGCCGCGCAGCTGAATCTCCTGCGACCTTTTCTCTATATTTTCACTCCTTTGTCAAACACGCGCAATACACAAGACAACATCTTCCATGTTTGCGCAAACAAAATATTAAATCGCACACAAAATGTCAACATAGTATACTTTTATATTCCTCTCTGGCCTAGTGGGCATTTCTCTAGAGATGCACTTTTATGCTTTTTGGTGTATCAACATGGTTTACCCTGCAAATGACCTTTTTAATATGAGTGACAAACAGACTGAAATATAACTAGATAGGTCTCATTATGATCAACAATGTGACACTGATTAACAGTGTTGTGCATTTGTATTATAGACGGCTTTGTTGATTATAATAAGAGCTAGTTTTATTGCCTCATGACCTTTGGTCTTAGTGTGTAAATGGCTCTCATTGGTTGATTGATTTTTCCTAAACATATGGCTTCAGTTTTTCATAATGAGGCATTAAAGGGATAGTTCACTCCAAACGAAAACATTATTCACCCCCAAGTGAATTTATTTTCTTTATTCTTTATTTCTGTTATTTTAAGCGTGCACTCCAACTCTTGAAAGCCAGATGGATGGATAGATCTAATTGGCTGTCAATGCTTTTATCTTTCATCAGCTGAAAAACAAAATCATCAGTGATATCATTCCTCTGTGTCATTAACTTTATAGTTATGATTTAGATTAGTCCCAATGAATTTGAATGATAATTAAAATGTTATAGTTATTGTTATCGTTATCATTCTTATTGTGAGATCTTTTTACTTGTTGTTTTCACAGTGGCTGCTATAAAGATTGTTTGAATGTATTCCAATCAAAGATTCAGCGTTTTTTTTTTTAATGTCTAAAAATCCATCAAAATATATTTTTGCATTCCACAGAAAAAAAGTCAGAGAGGTTTGGAAAAAAATGAGGGCGAGTAAATAGTAACAGAACTTGCATGTTTGGATGAATTATTCAAAATTCCCTTGTTCTTTTGACATATAAGAGGTCATTGTACTATAAAAACATCCTGTCAGTTTCAGAACTAGTTTAAAAACCTTTTTGTTAGTCTAAAACAGCATATATTGAAGCCAATCTGCAAAAATGTTGTGGAATGTGCCATTTTATGATGCAATAGTGTGTCTGAAAACCGGCTCCGCAGAAGAAGATCAACGCCTGCTTCTAAATCACTGCTTTTTTAGTCCCGACCACTGATTTGTGCTTGTAGTTGGTAAATGACAAGAGTGGCACATGCAGGTCTATGCAGAAATCAGTGTTCTGATGGTGGGGTTCAAAACAGGACAGAAAATAGCCTATTGATAATAAATGATGATGTTTTTGATGTAAACATAAGAGGTCCTCAGAGAACAGTACAAAATAATAAAAGTTCATGACTCCTTCAAATACACTCCAGTTATTGGTGATGTGGTTAAATAAACTCAGATGTGCTCAGCGTTGAAATCACACATCCCGTGGACCCTTCACACATGATGATGTCATGTTTCTTAGCCTTGCGAACTGTGAGAGGGCCATCTAGCTCCTAATTGGACACGACTGCTATCCAACAATCTCCTCCAAACCAATCAATACACAGCATTTACCAATGGGAATTATGGCCCATTCGACAATTACGCCCTAATACAAATCGACATTAGTGTTGTGCTGCTTGACCACTGCATATATGTCAAAATTGGAGTAAAACCGATTTCATGTACACATTAACGTGAACTTTGAATGTTTTTTCTTCATTCAGGGTTTGTGACGTTATATTTGCTGGTGTAGTAATACGACATGAGCGTTCTTTCTCACTCGTTCTGATGGTATGGTGCAGGGCAATGGGAGGTGAGAGGGGCGGTCAGGCACTTCCCAGATCTGGGGGATGGGTGGTTGTGTGTGTCTGTGTGTGTGTGTGTACACAGTTTTCACCTCACTGCTCGAGTCACCAACAGAGCCTATTAAAGCCAGCGGCCTTCTCCAACAAAGAATGACTGCCAATTACAGCCGCCTGTCCTCTCTCTCTCTCTCACTCACTCACTCTCTTGCTCTTCCCTTCCTCTCTGCCAGTTTCTTGCTTTCAGTGTCTTGCTTTTCCACTCGCGAGCCATCATGCTTCTCTCTGTCTATCTGTCTTTAGCATTTATTTGCTACAACCCATCAGTGTGATCTCTACATGCCTCTCTGCTGTCTGTGGCAGCAAGAAACGTCTTTCCTCTTAAAACTAGATTTAAGAGTGCTGCTTTCCCATTCAAAACCCTGACACAGTACTAGGGTTGGTTATAAGCATATCGTTATGTGGTTGCTAGGGTGTTGCTAGGTGGTTTTCCATGTGTTTCTATGATATATACGTATGTTGATACGTAGTTACTAGGGCATTGCTATGCCGTTTCCACTGTGTCTCTATTAGGTGTATATTCTACCCAGAGCCACTGAGAACCAGAGTTGCGACATGCTCAGATCTCGCCACCACATGGTCATGTCATTCATGGAGATGTCAATAGTTGCAAACAAGCACTGTCAATGTATTTGAATGGATTTAAGTAGAGTAGACAGCAGTTTCACTATATTTGCAGTAATTTCTGGTAATTATTAACACATAATGTGCGTTTTTGTGTGTGTTGGTAACTACACTGACTATGCTCTACAATCGCATTTTATAGTGATAGTGATAAAGATATTATTTGTTGCGTTGTTGCGTTAATCTCATACTCCTTTGCAATGTGATCCAACACCTCAAGTGTAATCAATTAAATAATTGTACTATTTTAGTTCAGTTCTATTTAGTTAATATTCTGAGGAGATTTAAAAAAAAATTATGATCCATTATTGGCCAATTGAAATATAACGCTTTTTTTAATACGCATATTATTTATGTTACAATTAGTGTAGTATTTAGATTTAAAATAGAGAAAGAAATATTCATATGGCAGTTTAATATTTATGTAGCTCTAAACAAGTTGCTCAGAATAGTTTTGCTGTACTTGCTTACTAATTTTTTTTAGGTTTTGCATTTTAATGTATATTTAGAAATTAACAAAACACTTGATTTAAAAGTTGTGATTTTTTTTAAATGTTACATTTTAAAAAGATTAACTTACATCTCAGTGTTATTTTATGATATTCACAACAAGTGAATATTACAAAAGATTGTTTAAAAGACTTTGTAAAGGGCAACCAATTGCATTCATCAAAATTCTTCATTGTATTCCTTGAATGAGCATTCGTCGCTGAAATTCATTCAGCCTCCTATAGGGAGAGAAAGAAAGACTAAAAACCCAAAAATATGACAGCTATATTATTTAATAGTTATTATCACTATTGAAGACAATTATAATGCATTTCATAAAATACTATTAGAGGCTAAATTTCCAAGAGGTCAACTAATGCATTAAAATGCCAAAGAATGGTGTAATTTCTTCGACTTTCTGGTTAGTGTGCTTGAGAAGCACTAAAATGAATAGACTTCAATGCTGGAACTATTGCTTTTATGGAACTACAGAGAGTATGCACATGATGTCAGCTGGAGGGACTGCAGTTCCACTACCTGTTTTGCCAAATTCTGCACTCCTATACCAGATTATGGCAAGGTGCAGAATTTGGCACAACACCGCCCACTGAGTGGCAAAAAGACTGAATGGCAACATTGGTTTTCAGCATGAATGCTGCGACAGAGCACACAAAACACATCTAAAATGAGAAAGAGCTTTGCGATCAACTCTACAAATAGATTCCACAGTAAATCTGAGGTTAATTTTTACAGACTGCCTAAAGGAAAAGCAAATGGATCTCTGCAATTCAAAGAAGCAAACGGACTCCAGGCAGCGAAACATGGATTTGTAGTAATAATTTTATGTTGATATGTTGAATTTTACATTAAAATCATACGCTAAGTATTTAATTGTTATATATCATATTGACTATTTATCAATTAAAAATGTAGCACCTTATATTTTGCATAGTCTTTCATAGCCAGACCTTCAGACTGATGGCTGAAGGTCTGGAATCCATGGTAGCTTTCATTGGTCAAGGCATGACAAACAAAAAACCAATCACAGTTCATGTTGTTCAGCATCATGTTTCAAAAGCAGATGGTGTGTAAAAATCTCAGGTGTATTTTAAAGATTCAGTTGTGAAATTTAAATATTTCACATACTTTTGGAAATACAGTGTTTTGTTGATCCTGGTAAAGATGATGGCTTTCATCTTTTGTGAGGTAGTTTGGTATCACAGCACCTTTGTTTTCAGGCAGAACCTTACAGAACGCGACACACATGTCTCCCAGAAATCCTGTACAATTCAACCAATAAGGCGGTGACTTTAAAACGTCTGAAGTGTTTCCATTTTTGTGTGCCATATGCATCAGACGTTTAGCCAACGGTGTGCGTGAGGTCTGAGGCTGAGACTATAATCTACATAACTGGATGTTTTTAAATAAACAATGATGAAACCAATATTAGTTTTTGGCTGGACGATACGACGATATTATATAATACTGATATAAGTGATCAGTTAACAGGCAAATTTGCTTTATGTATTTCCCTAGCATTGAAATCAGACAGATATAAATTTCAGCAAACATGATTCTTGGCTGCATATCAATACTTGACCATTGGATCTTTGATTAGTTGGAAACACTAGGAAAGAACACTATATCGAGTCCAACAGACTTTAGTTTAAATTGATTATCGGTTGTTGTACTCACATTTTCACAGCTTCCCTGTTAAATCGAGTCATGCAGCAGGCTCTTTTGCCACTCAGTCCGACTGAGGGGGCATGTTCTGGCGGGAAAGTAACGTTAATGCATTGGCTGCTCCATGACACGCTTTACTACCGCATTCCTCAGTGTCGCAACTCTTTTTCTCAACATCTCTGATTCCTCCTGTTTTACTGTTGCTAACTGGTTGACATGGCATCATTATGCTGTTGCTAAATAGTCTGAAATGTAGTTCCTAGAGCGTTGCTTGGGGGTTTCCATATTAGGCTAAGTGAAAAACCAAACCTCAAAGTGATATCCTCAGATTCTGCCTGATTGCCAAGGTGTTGCTTGTGTGGTTTTAGATGTGTGTTTTTTTTGAGTTGCTATATCAGCGCTTTAAAGGTGTTCTGAATGATTTTAACATGTTGCTATGTGGTTTCTAAGGCATTATTACATGGATCCCAGATAATCCATTCCTATGAAATGTTTTGAGTGGTTGCCAGCATGTCACTTTGCAGCTGATTAGGTGTTCTAAATGATTGTACCCACATTGCTATGGCATTACTATGTGGTCTATAATGTTTTTTTTTTGCATATTGATGTGTCGTTGCTAGGGATGTTGCAAGGTAGTTTGTGGTTTTAATAACAGCCCTCAAATTCTAGCTTGTATCCAGGTTGTTTCTATGCAGTTTCTGAGGTGTTGTGAAAGGTTGTTAGCATGCTGCTTTTCAGTTGCAAAGGTTAAATGAGTAAGTTTGATGTAATGCTATGGGATTGCTAGGTGGTTCTTCATTGGCACTTGTAAAAAATCTTACTGTGTTGAATATGTCATTTCTTCCATCCTAATATTTGGGCTGGTTGCCAGGTTGTTGCTATGTTAAGGTGGTCTGAGCACATGAAAGTATATCTTCATGGACTAATACAACATAACACAGCATAATATCCATCATTATATGCAGATAAATATTCCTGTCTGTGCTATACCAAGTCACATTAAGAATTTTTTCCTCAGCTTGAAATTGATAAACCAACAAGTTTAAGCTTGCATGAGTTGCTGCAGGTGAAGTCTACACCTTGCTTGAGGGCCAAAATCTAACTGAGGATGTTTTATGCAGCTGTGCAACTCTGAAGCAGAGGCTGAAGTAGAGCTGAGGTTGTGAGGGGTGGAGGAAGGTTAGCAGAGTCGTAGCCTATGGCTGTGAATCTATACAGTACACAAACAGTATTTTTCCCCCTCTCTCTCTCTTTCTGTCCACCTTTCCCTCTGTCTATCTCACTCTGGATATTTCTCCCTCTCTCTCTTATATTCTGTTAGCTCTGCTGATGTGACAGGGCCCTGACAGCACAGGGAATTCACCCAGAGTCCAGAGAGAGAGAGCTGCCACTGCATGGTGATAAGATGGTGGACATAAACCCTCAGGCACTGTCTGTGTGTGTGTGTGTGTGTGTGTGTTTGGAAGACGGTTGCGAGGGTATTTGACAAAGGAAGCAGTACCGTGGGGAATTGACCACTGCAGGCTACACGACACTTCCCAGTATCCTGTTCAATCTCCCCCCCCCTCCCCATTTCAGTGTCACTGGAACATATTTTACCTTCTTGTTGTGATCTCGTCGCCTACAGTTTAAAAATCACATCTTAATTGGTTTCACTTTTCAGTAATGTTTTTTTTATTTATTTTGTTTTACATAAGGCTAGTTGTCTTTTTTTGGTGATTTTGAAATAATAATTACCTTTTGAAAAGCCTCAGGCAACATGCCCACAGACCGCCCACAGTCCGTTCACTGACCGTCTGATGCATACTGCACACAATGGATGTGTTCAGAATAGCATACCATACTACCATACTACTCTTTCTGTTTCTAAACTGTACAGTATGCACACTAAGCACAGTATGCAAATTTTTATACAACCTGCTGCATTCCAAAATGGGATATTTCTGCCTCTGAAGTTCACTCCGGAGTGAGAACAATTATGGCTGCCATAGTGAAGAGATGTTCCAAACCAAAATGCTCAATAATGGCCACTTTAAGGATTTCAAAGGCTACAGCTAACAGATTTTGCACCCATGATTCTTTGCACAGGTTTAAATCTTGATTGGCTCAGCAAGATGACACCGATTTGGGCTCCAAGGAAGTGTTATTAGGTCCCCCACACCCTTCATTACTTTGAAGCTCTAACTCAGTAGGCTAAACCCTTTTAGGGATGAACCCTTCAGAATGGAACGCAGCCGTGGAGTAAAAAAAAGAGCGCACTGCATGGAATTTTTTTTCCCCCACAATGCAATGTGTCCAACTGGAAGTAGTAGAATTATTTAATTAGACGATCAAAGCTTATAAATTGTAACACAAAACTGAATTGAAAAAAATCCCAATACATTTCTGAATATAAATAAATGCCATCTGAGTTAAACATATGGTGTGTCACAATTTGCATACTTGTGCACTATACTGTGCCGTTTTGTAGTATAAATTGTGCAAGCCGTGTTCACACTGAATAAGCTCTGTGACCAACAAACATTTGGGATTTTGGCTATCTTCACAACTTTTTTTTAATTTGATACTTAAATACAATCGCTAGAAGTAAAAAGCTAAACAGAGTCACGTGACTTTAACATCACCATCATTAAGTCTTTTTTTAAAAAATTAAAAGAATTTGTAAGAGCATGATTATAAATTAAACGAGGCATTAAAATGGACTAGTGAACAGATGAATTTAACTGTTCATCATAATGAGCTTTAATGACCCTGAAAACCTGTGTAGCAGTCCTATTTAGTTTTTATAAAAAAAATGTAAAAATCACATGATGTATTACTGATGTATTTCATAGATAGAATAAAGCATGAAAATATTTTGGACTTGTTTTTAGGCATTTGAGGTCAGGAAATTGAGGTCAGTTGGCCTACAAAGATTCATGCAGGACTCATGTGGATGATGGTCAGCAGACATAGACAAAACTATTCTGTTGGCTTTTAGAGCTTTGGAGGTTAGTTGTTTTTCTGTTAAATTATTTTACTTTCTTCATTTTATTATTATTCTAACAGAATCAAAATTCAGAATCAAGTTCTGCAGTAGCTTCATTAAATCAGTTTTAACTTTAAGTGTTCCTTTTTTCCTTATTCCCTGACTTCCCATTTTCCGCGTGAGTGCTCCCCCTCGGTGGTTCCCGCACCTCTAATTCTGCTTTTCCGCAAATCTGTGTCACCTGCTGTCCTCGCTGGCTCGTGCCTGTCGCGACACCAGCTTGCCAACGTGCCAGCGGGCACTGCTGCCCGGCAGGATGGCAGGATGAGCGAGTGAGAGGGAGGAGGAGAAGAAGGAGAGAGCGCTACTGATTTGTGGAGGAGGATGGACCAATATAGAAAGCAGTATAGTGATGAAATATAAAATAAGAACGGAGAGAGACAATTTAAACCTGGAAAATAAAGTAAGAGAGATGCACCTGGTAGTTAGGAAAGTTTTGAGGAAAGAGAAACCACATGCTTGTGAGGGTGAGAAGGGGTTAGTTACTGGCCATGGCAACAGAGCCAAGGACATGTTTTCATACAGGAGAGAGGCCATTCAATGTGTGTGTGAGTGTAAGCAGAATACTGCATGAGCAGAGGTAAGGTCGGAAACATACTTTAGAGGTAATGTCGGAAACATACTTTAAACCAGATGTGCTGTTACTCAGGTAGTTATAGCTTCAAAGATGTCAACAGTTTACTAACCATAACAATAGTTGACCTGACAGATCAAAATGACCATAAAAATTGATTCTAAGTTTATGCTAACATCCCTGCATCAGTGTACACTTGTAGCTTGAAACACGTGGTACACAAATGCCTTTTACTGTGTATATGTGTTCTCATTTATTGTTTAGTAAGAGAAAAGTGTTGCATGTGAAAATTCATGGTATTTGGAAAACAATTCATCCATGCAAGTCAATCCACAAAAAATTTTTGTTTGCCTTCGTAATCTTTAATCCAAATCAGAAAATTCTCCTTCCTTGTGAAATGCGGCTTGACAGTTTGACAGCATGTGCATGACATCCTTAACCACGCCCCTTTAACTGTGAGTAGAAAAGAAAAAGCCACGCCCTCTATTTTCCTCATTCAATATTCTGTTTCTATCAGAAGTACGCCACAATACGGAACTAAAATCGGTCGCAAACTTACGGTGCACATGGACTTTAAATGACATTTTCACAGGCAGTTCTATCACTCCCTAGAGTATGGAGGATTGTTGGGCCTTTTGCACTGCAGTAACTATTTCGTAGTACCCAAACTAATTGTGGAACTACCCACTTTTTGGCATGTTCACACCGCAAAAACTAGGAATGATTTTAGTTCCAGGAACTACGTTTTGAGGAACTAAATTAGCTCCTACTTCAGAGTAGGGTCTAAAAAAGAACCAGGAACTATCGTGACGTAAGTGTACGCTCATTGGCTAACCCCGTATGAAAACGCCCTCACCCGCCATGATTTAAAGCGCTGTGTAAACTAGGGCTGGGCGATTTAATCGTCGATTAATGCATGTGCATCACGTTAGTAAAGCCGGTTCTTTGATTAGCCGTAAATCTCAATCAGCTGTTTTTAAGATGCGCTGCAGTTGATACACAGAGCCGTAGATCAATGAAGTGCTACGCAATTTTGCGTTCAAAATCGGAAGCGATTCATTTCCGATTTTGAATGCAAAATTGCGTAGCTCGTCAGTCTTAAAAACAGCTGATTGAGATTTACGGCTAATCAAAGAACCGGCTTTACTAACGTGATGCGCATCCATTAATCGACGATTAAATCGCCCAGCCCTAGTGTAAACATATACTGTGCAGACATCGTGTCAATTTATTTCTTTTATAAACAGCATTTTGCCTGAAGACTTTGTCTACGGCGTTCTTCTTTGTTTTCGTTGTTGAACGGCGCATGCAAATAACGTTGCTTTTTAACCAATTTACATCACTTCTTAGTACCCACTATTGGTGCGAATGCAACCCTTCAAATGGTACTGGGAAATAGTTTGCGCAAAATCGTCCCAGTATTTTAATACTGTACTTTTAGTTCTGGAACTAAAGCGGTGCGAAAGGCCCTTATGTACAATGTGGCCATATAATTGACCCTTCGCAAAGACCCATCCCCTTTCGTTACTGTTGCTATGTTGTCTGACAAGCCATGGTGCTCTCACACCACACTTCATATTCTCATGCAGTGAAAAATACATTGTGGAACAAAGAGGAAACTAACGATCATATCTTCCTCTTTATTAGCTTGAAATAAACGTGAATGAACATCAGAAGTTTCAACTGTGGTAGATTGGCGTTATGACTGGCCAGATCGCCTACTCAATATATCTGCTTAGCTGTGTTTACTGCATAAATTCATCAGGACAACAACTTGGAACAATATCCTGGCACACTAAAGTAATCTTATATGGTATAACATACTCTCCTGTAATAACGTATTATCCAGGGCCCAGGAATGTATGTGACGGCCCTGTGTGGGGCGTTTTTTTGGTCTACGACTGTCAAAATAGACTATTAGTACAGTAAACTCTGTTGATCTGAGCACTGCATGTTTGTGTTTATGTGTCTGTGTGTTGTGAGAGGAAGAGGAACAAAGAGAGAGAGCGTGACAGGAAGTAGAAAGCAAGCAGACTGGAGCAGGCAGATAATGTGTAAGTGAGTAAACGAGTGAGTGAGTGTGTGTGTGTGTGTGTTACAGTGAGACAGAGACGGCGAGATGGAGACAGGCAGATGCAGTCTAGGAGAGATAAAATGGATTTGTCTCAGGAGATGCAGTCGAACCGGGCTGAGTGTGTCACAGACAGCGAGTGTCGCTCTGTGTGTGTGTGTGCGTTTAAGATGGGGTGGGAGAATGCGCCGCTGCTGCAGTAGAAACCTGATGTTAATGATTAAATAGTTTGTGAAGGTTTGCTTCATTAACACACCACCATGTGACTAATTCACTGAGCGCCACTGACCCCAGTGTGTGTGTGTGTGAGAGAGAGATCCTGCCACGCTGGATATCAAGACGTCATGGTCTGTGTGTGTTTGTGAAAGTCTTTTCCTACAGGGAACAAAAGATTTCACCATCTACTTGGTCTTTAGAGTTACAATATACTAAAAAAGGGATCGTTCACCCAATAATGAACATCCTGTCATAATTTACCCAACCTCATGTCATTTCCTGTTGGGAAAATTTGACTTTTAATGTTAAATGGCCAAAAAGCACAGCTTTTTCTTACGTGTGGATACAAAAAGCAGTACACCGCTTTAAATATGAGAAATGGAGAGTGATATTTGAAAGCTGTAACAGTTGTAAAGATTATCAGAGAATGCAACTTTTTTATGTTAGTTACAAAAATGTATCATTTGACTTGGAATATAGTAGCTACACGAAGGCCCACTGAATGCATGAATGATAACTATTAAGTAAACTATAATGATATCTACATTGGCATCCACAATAACAGAATATAATGATTTATATATAAAAAGACGTGTGTGTATATAAGAAGCTAACAAGCTCTAACAAGCTAAAAACTAGTTATGATCATGTTAAGTCTAACATTAAACTTAACATTGAGTCTTGTCTGGATGCTTGTCATACATTGGCGGTGGTTACCTGCATTAACATGCAATCTCCGTGATCCGATCACGCAGATCTGATCATCATAGGTTTCCATCCAAGGACTTTTTATGTCTTCAAAATTCAAAATTACGAGTTACCTCTCAAACATATATATTTTTCTAATTTGATGCTGCTTTAATACGTTGAAACTTATAATGTAGCTATTAACTTTGTCCTGAAGATGAAAGTTGTCGAGTTAGTAATGCGTAACTGCGCGGGGCGCCGGCGGGATCACTGGATTTTTTTCACCTTCTAAACATTGAAACAGCTTACAATACTCGTTCAAGAATAAGCCATTGTTCGAAACGATTCTAAATATTTTTTATTATTATTTGTGTATAATCACAATAAAAACAGCTGTGCTTTTTTAAAATAAAGGAAATGGACACGACTTTTCTGAGAGCATCACAGAAATTAACTGAAGTTCTGCATATAGGCTGCTATTTGTTGCAGTTTATTTCCTTCATTTTGTTTATTTATTATTTATTTAGAAAATAGATATTTTGCATGGGCCTATTTATTTCTTTTATAGCTTTATTAAGTTTTTCTCTGTTCGCACTAGCTCTGTGCGTGATGTGAATCACGTTCTGATGTTTATGCTGCTTTTATCTTGTATAAAATTAATCCCTTAAAACAAATTTAGCTTTTTTAATAGTAATTTAACATAATCTTGTCGGTTAATGTCTTAACGACCGTGGGTTGTCGGTTAGGAGAAATAAAATAACCTAAATTAACAATCCTATTTCCAATGCAGTCTAATAAGTTCATCAGTGGAAAATAATTATAATAATAATAGCCTAATACAACTGCACCTGCTTATGAATAGCTTACACTGGCAGTTACTCAGTGTCCTGCTCGGTCCTGCGATGACGACTTGAGGTTTAAAAATTATAAGACCAATTCATCAAAGTATAAGTAAAAGTATAGTATGGGTTGCATTGTGTAAAATCATTTTTGATGGTTGACAAGCTAAAAACTTATATATATACATATTTATATATATATATATATATATATATATATTTTTTTTTTTTTTTTCTTTCTTTTTTTTTGCTTGTCAAGCATCAAAAATGATTTTACACAATATATAATATATATAATGGTTTTTAGCTTGTTTATACTTAATACTCTCATGAGTTCTCATGAAAACTTACAATATTATGCAATGTTGCTAGTTCATTTGGTTTAAGTGTTTTTAGAAAAATATAAAAATAAGATAAAAACAGCACGTGAGAGGCATGATGATCTCAGAAATAATGACAGAATTAGACCTACTACTTATATAAACGTACAACGAAGCCTACAAGCAAAGAGTCCACACAACAGCATGACAAAGTCCTAAAATGCAGGATTGATTCTCCGTACTCATTCTGTATGAGCTCAAACTAAGCTAGCGTGACTCTGATCTCTATCAGCACGGCATCGGGCCTGTGGGCTGGGCTGGGATAGCGTTAGCCGTGGGTAGCGTTGTGTAAAGACGGGGCTGTGAGAGGCCATTGTTCTTCTCACCACAGTCCAGTGTGTTGCCGTGCCGTCTGACGGTAAATAAGGGCCTGGCTTTATTGTATTGGCCTAAAGGCGAGCAGGAGAGATAGGGAGAGAGAGAAAGAGAGGGGAGGAGGGGGTTGTCTGATCTACCGTGTCTGACGCTGTCACCTCTGCAAGCTAACAAAGTTTACAGCTTTATCTCTAATCAGATTTCCGTCACATACTCATCAAACAAACACACATACACACACACACACACACTGTTGGTTGCTGATGGCGCTGGTTTCATTACAAAGGGGACAAAAACATCAGAGAGACACATACTATCAAACACTTATTACAATGTAGGGTTTTTTCCAGTAAATGTCAAACTGGGGCAAGTTGTCACATGTAATTTTAATATATTGTATTATATAATATTATACTTTGATTAACTAGCCAGAACTATTTTTTGATATTTTTGTAATAATTTCAATAAAAGATTTAAAGAGTGCAGACGAACCATTGTAATATTTTTGTATAATACCTCATTTTTGATGGTTTTGCACTTCTTGCGGAAAAGATAACAAATAGTCTTTAATACATCACAATACTATGAAATGCTCACAAATATTTATACAAATTGGGGCAAGTTGTCACATGTATTTTTAATGTTAGAACATTATAAATTTGCTTAATTGGCCAAAGCTTCATGTTTCCTTATTTTCTGCAGTTTTTTTGTACTTTATAAGCACAACAACTGTCAAAGTTTTCCTCAAAATATGTTAAATAGTCATTTAATATAATGTAAAATAAATAGCCTAACCCATAGGGTGATAAATAGCCTATAATACATTTAACTATATATAAAAATACTGATATTTTGTGGAAGATTGGTTTTGTTTTAGTCTAAATTAAGTTTAGTTTAGAAAACTGTTCTCAAATCAGTTTCATTTGTACATGAATTTAGTAATTTACTGTCAGCAGCTTTATACTGTGACAACATGCCCCACTGTTGAATCAGCGTGGCCAATAAGCTATAGGTATGGGCAATATTGATTTAAAATGTTGTATAAAGTTTGTGTCTATACATTAATTGACTTTCAACAATAAGCTTTCCCTAAAAAATATTTACTGGAGTAAAAGGTGTGACAACTAACACTTCTTTATATAACTAATCCACTTTATATTTTATGAATCTTGAGTCAGATCTCTGATATTCTCTTAAAGGTGCATTTCAAATGTTAACTTTTTATTTTTCATGTTGTTTTATGACTTCTGCAAAAAAATTAAAAATGACGTCCTATATACTTTTTTAAATCAGCTGGTTTCTGGGTTAAAGCATCAGTATGCTGATGGTTTTCGAAAAAATTCAAGAGTTTTTTTGTAAAACTTAAAAATGCTTTTTGGCAAATGTATTTTTTCGAATGTTCATCAAATGCAGATTCCGCTTCAACTTTGAATCTGTGACGTGGTTAGAATCTGAAATACTATTGAATCAGTCATATACTGTGTTGTATTGTATTCAGACCAGCATCTCTCTGTGTTTTGCACCATCCATCCTTCCTTCTATCTTAACAAGATGTCCAGTCCCTGCTGATAAAATGCAGCCGTACAATATGATGCAACTCCCACTATATTTCACTCTTGGCTTGGTGCTTTTTTGTGCAGTGAGGTTAGATTTACACCACATAAATTGCTTTGAATTTTCGCTAAAACGCTCCATATCTTGTTCTCATCTGACCACAGAATCATTTCCCACATTGAAACCGGGCCACTATTAAGCTTTTTGGCAAACTCCGGACGTGCTTTCACATGGTTCCTTTGAGTAATGGCTTCTTTTGTGCCACCCTCCCATACAGGCTAGTGTCAGAGCGTTTGATATGCTTGACTGGTGCACCTTCACTCTGTTCTCAGCTGCTGAACTCTGTAGCTCCTTCAAAGTGATCGTTGGCTCCTCTGCGGTTTCTCTCACATGTGCCGTTCTTGTTCGCACAGGGACGTCTTTTTTTTTTAAGCCTGCAACTCGGTTGTTTGATCTGCTTGATAATTGAACAACAGCACCCACTGGGACATCCAACAGTTGGGTATTGTTGGGTAGCCTTTTCCTAATTTATGCATTTGTTTTACTTCCGCGTCTTCAGAAGGCTTTTAGTCTTCATTTTCACAACCGGCCTTCAGATTTGCAACCTAAATAATGATCGCTTAACTGTGGGGTTTTTGTCCAGAAAATGTGGTAGTTATTTTAATGATTCTCAGGTAGACGGCATTTGTAAGGCAGTTGTGTCCTTGTTAGGGAAATTGTTTTTCATCGATGTAAACTTAGAGCTGATGCAATGCAGGGACTGAAAACTTAAACAGTTTGTTTTTGACTTTTACTGATTAAATGCTACATTTTCACACTTTCAATAGAAAGTGTTGTGGCTGCTATGCAGGGCGTTGCTAGGTGGTTGCTAGGTGGTTGTAAGGTTACTTAACCTAGATTCAAAAAACCCCACCCTTAACCCTAGTAAAGCAAAAACATCCCTTTCCTTGGCATTTTTCCCCATAAATTTAAGTTCAGGGAATGTTGTCACATTTACTATGTGGAAGTTTATGAAGCTGTCACATGCGTTTTATAATCTGATTTTACACTATTATTTAATTTTTTTGCTTTTTTGTGCATATGCAAATGCATTAATATAATAAATGCACATATTTGTGGAAACATCTTTTGCTTTAAGCTATCAATAATATTTATTAAGTCCAAAATGATACTGTTAAACTTTAGTCATACCAATACTATCAAATAAAAACAATGTATTATTTTCTATTATAAATGTCAAATTGGGCTGAGTTTTCACATGTATATTTAATCTTAGAATGTTATATGTTTGTTTAATTTGTCAAAAACAATTTTAATGCTTTTTTCTGTTTTAGCACAATTTTTTACAATTTTACAGTAAAGTTTTTGCTCAAAAGATCTTTATATTAAAATAAAAACATTGTGGAAGATGGGTTTTATTTTAGTTTAGATTATTTTAGGAAAACAATATTCCATAACCTGTTTTGGTTACAGTTTATTTTAAGGCGTTCTTGTTACAGTACAATAATAATAGAGTAATATTAACTAAGGTTATGGTTAGTATTTGGTTTATGCTTACTTGTAATTGCATGTAATTAGGCATAATTAAGTGTCATTAATTGTAAGTGCATGTAAAGTGCAACAGGGACACCTTAAAATAAAGTGTTACCTTAGTTTCATTTATAAATGAATTCAGCATTTTTCTTTTATTTTTGTCAATGAACAGCAAGTTTAAATTGTGACACCATGTCCCGCTATTGGGTCAACGTGTTCAGTGATCCTCAGACCTTTTTCTGGGCAGTACTGGAGGAATATGACATGTAACTTTTTTACAGTTGACTGTACATATAGCTCCTTTTAATGACCATCTATTATATTTTTCACCTGTTCTATCATTCACAATAAAATAAATATGAAGACTTCGATGCATCATTCATGTTTTAGCGCCAACTGTGCAGGATGATCAACGCATCGAAACGTAATATTTGGCGCTGATATGTTCAAATCTCTACTCCTAACTATGAGCAATAGTTATAAACAGTTCCATCAATATAGAAATTGTAATTCTGTAAAATGACAGAATTAGTTAAGGATCAAAATATTTGCAAGGCAATTAAACGTTCGGTGGTGTGATTTTGCATGTATCACATGAAACCTTGTGCTCAACCCTGACTAATGCCGTGAGATTTGATACTCCAGCACTCTCCCACAGAGCGAAAACGTGTTTGGACGAACAAAAACCGCTCTGATGTACGGCGCCGAGAAAGACGCAGTTTCTGCCTGTGCTTCTCTTGCCTCCTGTGCACACATCCCAGCATGCACCGGGCCTGGCTGCCTGCTCTAGGGACTGCGTGACCACCATCAGTCACGGTTCCGCGTTGTGCGCAAACACACACGTACGCGCGCGCACACACAAATGCACACGCACACACATCTAAGCGCCTCTCCGTGAAATCCTACTCCCCTGAGCAAGGGTGAAATACAGGTCTAGCTTGCAGTGACCTCTCGGGTTTCCATGGATACGCCGCACTATAAATAAAACAGGGTTTTTCTTCTAGCGGTTTGGCAGATCTGTAGGGGCCTGCTGGTGGTACGGTTCCTTTCCTCTCTCCCCTTCTCTCTCTCTTCATCCGTTCGCTTGCACGTAGGTGTCTCTTGTATTTCATTTCCTCAGCGTCGTCCTCTCTTTCTCTAAAGTGGACATCCTTCCCTTCGTGACAGGATATTCCCATCAAAACAACTGCGGCGTAATGAGAAACAAAGAGTGCTTATCGACAAGGCCGCCGATGGTGTGTGTGGAGCAGCAGTTGAGTCGTAGTTGATGGGAATCTTACGGAATGACTCACGATTATGCCGTTTGAGTTTGTGTATTTGTGAAAGACTTAAATAAAGAATATACTGTATAAATTTTAAACTCAAGGCGTTTGACTCATTTATGTTTTGTTCTGATGCCAGACTTAACTAATAATTTTATATTAATTATTTCTGGCTTGCATTCATCAAGATTTAAAAATGAATATTGTCAAATAATGTAGCACCATTGATTTATAAAGTAGCCTTTAATTTAGCAGAATTTAATTTCATTTTATTGCAGAACTTATTTTGTGATATTTATTACTGATTAAATAATGCGATGTATATAAAAAAAAAACTAAAAACAGTTGTTTCAACTTAAAATAGCTTGTTATAGTCAAATAGAGCACAATGTTATAGACTTTATATCTTGAGAGCAAAATTTAGCTAATATGTGTTGCATGAACCAAACCAGGGTCATTATTAGTTAACACTAAAACTAAAACCATAAAACAATTTTGTTCTTTGAAATACTGAAATAAAATATGTAGGCTATAAAATATTAATTGTTTTATTTTAGCTATTGCCAAGGCAGCATTTTTCATTTTTATTTGGTTTATCTTGATGTACTAGTAACTAAAACTAAAATTGAAATGAAAATTAATTGAATCATTAAAAAAAAAAATAATAATAATAATAAAATGACCAAAAAAACAAACAAAATTTCTAAAAATGTAACAAATTAAAATGAAAACAGAAAATATAAAAAAGTAGTTCAAAATATTAATATTAATAGCCCTGAACCCATGCAGTCACAAATGTTTGTTTATAATTTTATATTTGAATTAGTGCTGTCAAACGATTATTCACAATTATCATATCCAAAATAAATGTTCGTTTACATGTGTGCTATGTGTGCGATGTATTTTTGTTATGTAAATATAAATACACAATAACACATACAGTATATGCATTTACATGTATATTTATATTCATATAATGTATATTATAGGAAAATATATTTAATATGAACATTTGTCTTAAATATGTACATGCATGTGTGTGTATTTATATGTACCTAATAAATATAATAAATTTAATCATCTGATAGCACTCATTTCAATGCATATGATGATTAAATAAATAATATACTGTATAAATTTTGAACTCAAGGCATTTTACTCATGTTTTGTTCTGATGCCAGAGTTAACTAATTATTTTATATTAATTATTTCTGGCTTGCATTCATCAAGATTTAAAAATTAATATTGTCAAATAATGTAGCACCATTGATTTATAAAGTAGCCTTTAATTTAGCAGAATTGAATTTCATTTTATTGCAGAATAGACATTGGTTATTAAAATATAAATTACTTTTGGGTTGAATTACCAGCAAAAATAACTTATTTTGTGATATTTATGACTGATTAAATAATGTGATGTATTAAAAAAAAAACAGTTGTTTCAACTTAAAATAACTTGTTACCCCGCTGCCTAAAACGTTTTAGTTTAGTTAACTAAAATATTCCAGCTGTCACTTCAATTAATATTAACTTAAAATTTCAAGTTGGCTAAACTAAAAACATTTAGGCAGCGGTGTAAGTTATTTCAAGTTTTAACTTTTTTTTTTTTTTACAGTGTATAATATTTGTTCATGCTGCCCTTATGTGTCCAGCTGAACACTGGCAGCTCATGTATCCAGGTCACTTGTGCTGAAGTTATTGAGCAAGATGGGAGGGGCATTTAACACTTACTCTGCTGAGCTAAAATGGTTACATACTTGTTTCTAATTAATTTTGTGAAGAAAAACACAAAAAACATGGTCTGCAGTGTTACAGATTACAGCTTCAGTCACATGGTTCCCTCTTAAAGACCCCATCGTTTTCTTCCTTTTTAAATACCTTGCATTTCCTATCTAAAACAGGATGTTGGTTCTGGACATACTTTAGCAGGGCTTCTCCTATATGTTAAATCATCCAAAATAAATGAATAAATACATAAAAACTAGATACACCCCTTTTTGATAATAATAATTACACATTCGTCTTTATGTGACATCATAACTGAATTGTGAACATCTTTTTTTTTTTCAAGCTCTGGAGAAGCTTTTGAATAGTGATTGAAGTGAGCAGTGCAGTGAATACAGCTACATTTACACAGCAGCAGTGCTGAATATACTTCAGTTCTGTTAGAAGAGAGAAAACCGATGGTGTTCACACATATTTTATCTATTAAAAAGTAAAAATCACTTTATGTAACCAAAGTGACCACCTGAAATTTTCAAAACTAATTTTTTATATTATATTGTTTAAAAAAAAATATTTAAAATTGCATAATAGACCATGTACATTTAGTGTTATAATTTTGAGAATTTCTAATAAACATGTAACATTAAAAGATGCGTCTAATTTTGCCTAGTCAAATAGAGCACAATGTTATAGATTTTATATCTTGAGAGCATTTAGCAATTTAGCTAATATGTGCTGCATGAACAAAGCCATACGTAGGAGTATGCTACAAAATAGCTGAAATAATATTTTTTTGTGGAAATTGTGATACATTCTTCATCAAAAAAAAAAAAAAATATATATATATATATATAGGAACTTCAAAAGAACAGCATTTATTTGAGATACAAACATTATAAATGCCTTAACTGTCACGTTTAATCAATTTATGAATCTTTTCTGAATAAAAGTTTGAATTACAAAAATCTTACTGGTACTGTATATGTAAGTAAACAACAAAAGAGTGGCCTTTAAAGACACAAAATCCCAATTTTGAAGTTAAATTGAAGAGGTGGGACTATGTCTGATTGACAGCCCTGCACCCCAGTTTCCACCTGTGAATTTTCTTTGCCGTTCTTGTGGGCTTGTGGTTGGTTTTCAGCATGATAGACATGTGATGTTTGTATTTGAAATGGTCTTTCTCATCTCTGTAGGGGATTTCTGGGTTTGTGCTGCATTGATGGTGTTGTCAGGTTCGGTTTTTCAGAGACTCAAGAGCAGATGTACACTAACTTGCAAAGTTAGGAGGTGTTTTTATTTATTTATTTTTAAGATACATTTATTTAGCAATGAGGCATTCAATTGATCAAAAGATATATAATGTTTCAAAAGATTTCTGTTTTAAAACAAATACTGTTATTTTCTATTCATCAAAGTATCCTGAATAAATCTATTATGGGTTCCACAAAAAATATTAAGCAGTTTTCCACATTAATAATAAGAAATATTTCTTGAGCTGCAAATCAGCATGTCAGATTGAGTACCGACTGCTGAAAATCACAGAAACAAATAATATTTTAAAACAGGTTTTTTAAAAATTGGAAATACATGTCACAATATTGCTGTATTTTTGACCAAATAAATGCAGCCTTGACAAGCATATAAAAAACTTATTTTAAAAGCATTAAAGAAAACTCTTACCAACACCAAAGTTTTGAACAGTAGTGTATGCTAATAAAGGTTCATAACATTACAAGAAAGCATTTAAGTGTGTCATTTAGGCTAGCTATATCATATAGGCTAGTGTTTTGAGTAGGCCTATATATGACAAGCAGTTTGTTTTTTTTTAATGTCTATATTTAGACCTATGCAAAGTTTGTAATGTTACTTCAATTCAGAACCGATTGGAATAGAACTGTTCAGAACAATTCTGAACTGACATGGAATAGAACTGTTTGTTGAACAATTGTTAAAAATAGAAATGGTAAACCCAGTTTACCCTATTAGCGTAATCACTAATGGTGTTTGTGCTACAACCACAATAGTCCCAGCTAATTAGTTCACGATCGTTTCAGTGTTTTTAATATTACAGGTCGTGTTTAGTGTGAATCTCCAGTCTGCGTGTGAGTGGCCAGTAAAGGGTTAAGCGCGTTGGAGCTGTCGCAGTCCCTTCGGCCCTCGGCCTCCTGCCCTCGCTCTGATTAATCATGGAGGAAAAAACGCAGTAGACCGTTCACTGCAAGACACGCACGCACGGACACGCACACGCAGCCTCACGTATAGAGACACACACACACACTCACACACTCACACTCACACACAGAAGGGATTGTTTTCCCCGAACGGATTCGGTCACACACACACACACACTGGCGCTTTCGCTGCAGACCGTTTCGCTCTTGCCTGAGGGGGTGAGGCAGTGTGTGTGTGTGTGTGTAGCCTTGTCACATGTTGCAGGGATACACACACACACACAGCCCTCTCTCTCGCCAGGGGTCACTGGAGCCGAGGTTCAGCCTACACCGCTAGACCGCCACAACACTTTTTTTCTCTCCCTCCCTTTCTCTCCCTCTTTTGCTTTTTTCTCTCTGGGTGACAGTGGTGGAGGTGGTGATGGGCTCTCTTCCCGCGCACAACAGAGTCTTTTTTATCTCCCTTCAGAGAATCCCACTGCAGCAGGGAATTGTGTGTGCGTGTGTGCGCGCGCGCGCGTTTAAAAGGTTTACGATGCCTGAGTACCCCTGTCCTCCTCGCGCTCAGAGAAACCCCCCACCTTCCTCTTCCTCCAGGAAGCTTCTTCAGAGCATCTGAGTGTAACGGCAAAACAGTCGCGGTCTTTGTAGAAGCTTAGAAGAGAGAGCGAGATAGAGGGAAGCAGGGAGAAAGAGAGAGAGAGGGGGAATATCAATTCTCCTCTCATGTAAAAATTCTACACCGGTTTGGTCACTACAGAGACGACAGACATAAAGTATCGACTGGAGTTACAGAGCAGCTTCCCCAAAACTCTGCAGCACCTCGCGTACTGCAATGATACTGTTTATGAAATATTAATCCGTTCTCTCACCATCCGCACATCAGAGGTATTTCTACGGTAGGTAGCCATCATTAGTTGAGTTCTGAAAACACACACCCAGACCGGTTCGTTGCATCAGATCATTGACAGAATCGGCACTAAATCAAATATCATCCTATATTACCTGGCCACTATTTTTGAGTTATGTTTGAGTATGCGGGCTAATTTGGAATGAAGTTAGTCACGCAACCCACAAGATGACATTTATAATCCGTTTTACTTGACTGCAAGCGGAATATTCAAATCAAAAGTGATTTTGCCCATTGGGAATTGACTGAATCACAAAAAGGGGGCGTTTCAGACCTGAATGCCTGTTTTCTAGTCGTTGTGGATGACTAAATCTCCCCTCGAACGAGGTGACATCAGTCAATAAATAAATAAATAAATAACATAAAAATAATTGTATATGCAAGGAATAATTTAAGACAGGTCGTATAATTAAAAAATAATGCACACCAGAGATGTTGATGCAGCCATGATGCATCGGGGTGCATTATAATTAAATGGACCAGAGTCAGTTAATACATTCATACACCTCAAGACATTGTTCAGATGTTGAATTCCAAAACATTTGTCAGTTTTTTCCCCCTTAAAAACACTTTTGTGTGTAGGACTAATTTCTCACCCACACCTCCATTGTTATTTCCAAATTGTCAAAACGTTAATTTAGACCTAGTAACAGAGGCTTGAGCTAAAGACCCTTTCAAGGAAAGTCTATTCACAAATCAGCAACAAAATCTGGCAAACCAAGCCAGTCAATTTGGTCAATCAAACTTTTAAATACATTTCTGTAAATTTATGCAAGTGCTTGATGTTGCTTCAGCAACCAGATACATTGCAGGCAAATAACTTACAGTATGAAGCCTGTGCCAAAGCCACTAGAAGGCAAGTCTGCAATCTTTAGCAAAAAAAAAAAAGCGTAACAGCTAATGCTAATGCTTATGCTTTGGCAGTACATTGGAAAAGAGACCAGAAAAAATAATTCCAGAGATTGTCTTACTGTGAGATACGAGGGTCTGTATTGCTTACTATTGGAGAAAGCGTTGCGGTCAGCTTAGATCACGTGTGCCTTAATAACCAATCACATTACAGCCTTGATGTCAGTGAATTTCAGATACCATAGGAAAGAATGAGAAGCTGCGGAAGCTGAATCCCACCTGTCACAAAAAAGTCAGTGACTTTTCTTATAAAACAGCATTTTTAAAAATAAAACTTTAAAAATAGTTAAATCTAAAAGTATTGTTTAGTGTAAAACATGTTGAAGATTAGCAGATTCATTAAATGATGAGCTATTTCCTCTAAAAAAGCTGTTCATTCAGCATAGGGAAGCCTCTCCTCCATTGACCTCCATTAAAAAATGGCCTCTGGTCGCTTTTCCATTAGTTAGTTAGCGTTATGCTTTTTTGGCTAAAGGTTGCAGGCTTGCCTTTCCAGTAACTTTGATTTATATGGTATCCATAAATGGCAATTGAGTGTTGTACAACTCTGACTAAATCTCAGTGACGTCAAGGCTGTAATGTGACTTGGAGTTACAACATGGCATGAAAGCAGCATTAGTAATAGACCCTCTCTATTACTCCCTATCGTAAGATCATCTCTGACTGCACTGTCTATTTTTGCTGAGCTAGCAATAATAATGTCGAAAAGAATGCACTATAAACTTGTTTGTCAACAGAATTGCAAAATAGACTTTAAGCAATGAGTCAACGAGTGAATTACCTACTGCTTTTAAACAGATATCTGTTGGACATGATTCAAGTTAAATGCACAGTAACAGGCACACAAGCACACTTGGTAATGTTAAATCCTATTGAAAATGGCCAATTAAGCAATTTATATTCTGAAATCTGTTTCTGGTTCTGTACTGTGAGCATTAAATTACATTTGGATGTAAATGGTCCTTTTCCTAAAATAAATGTAAAACACTGAACTGCTACAATAAAGCATCCTGCAGATCACCTTTATGAGATTGTCTGGATTTGGAGACCAACATTTGGCATTTTCAACTTTATTTTGGTTATTTCCAGATTCCTTTGCAGTTGTTGTAAAATGTAACAGGCTGTTATGCACCAAAATGCAGATTTTGCATTTCATTTTCTTACACAAATGAGATTGGGGAAGCCATTAAGTTTTATTTATATATATATATATATATATATATATATATATTTTTTTTTTATAAATATATTAAAATAACTACACTCACCTAAAGGATTATTAGGAACACCATACTAATATGGTGTTTGACCCCCTTTCGCCTTCAGAACTGCCTTA
>JAUMHE010000063.1:7009862-7042484 GCA_032359235.1 Enteromius mattozi | reverse complement strand
CATACAAATATATTATGTAAAGAAAAACTTTTATTTTGGATGCGATTAATCGTGATTAATCGTTTGACAGCACTAAAATATATATATATATATATAATATTTTTTATTAAACTATTTTTATTAAATGCACTATTTAAATGTATTTATACTGCAATATTTAAAAAAAATATATAAATAAAAAATTGTAGATTTAATTTTTAGATATATTTAACTGTTTTGTTTTTAATTTTAGAAATATGACAAATTATTTACTTATGTATATAGAGAGAGAGAGAGAAAAAAAAAATGTATTTCCATTAATTAATTAATGCCAGTTTTTTTCCCCACTGAGCTTGTCACAATTCTTTATGGAATCGCCTTCATTGTGAAAAATGCATTAGATGCTGCCATAATAATGCTGCATACCATATGGAATAGCCTTTGTGCCTGAAGCGCGCCTACGATGCCTTGAGATTCTGCTTATGTAGTCAGCTCACTGGGTTTTGGTTTAGAGCTACGATGACCTCACGAGAGGTCAAGACTAAGGAAATAATCAAGCAGAAATTCGTGATTACGAGACTTTGACTGTCTGTAAATCACTGCTGACTTTAAAAAGCTGTTAGACCCCTGACACAAGCCCGCCGGGGATTATAATACATCCACAGCTGTCTCTCTCTCTCTCTCTCTCTCTCTCTCTCGATCCTCCTTTCCACCCACTCAAGGCAGGTCTAGAGGTCACAAGAGGGAGAAGTAAGAAGAGCGACAGCAGGCAGAAGAGAAAAAAGTGAAAGGAAGAAAGTAAAGGACGAAGAGAGTACAAATAACAAGAGAGTGAGGTAGAGGGTAAAGGCTATGGGAGTGATGACTCAATTTGAATGTGTTAAACGGGGTGAGACAGGTGGTCAGGGAATAGGTGAAGGGGTGATTGAGGTAAAAGGGGGACTGGGGGGGTAGAAACGAGACAGAGAGACGGGGGAGGATGCTTGCGGGGACCGTGGGTGACTTCAGAGACAGATGCTGTGGAGAGCGAGACTCAGAGGAGAGGCCAGGGGAGAACTGTATTTTTAGACTCTCCCTGAGGGGTCTAAGCCTGGAGTTCTGCCCCCTTCACGCTTTTCCTGTGAGACCGACTCTCTGCCATCACTTTTTTTTCCTTCCACACTGATGCGGGGGTCTTTACTATACCCTCTACATGCAGTTTTTCCCTTGTTTTCACGTGACGCAACCTCTATATCCAAGTTGCAAGCCACAGCACGGCAACTCAAGATCGTTCCCATTATAATGACTAAAAAATTTCAAACCAGGCGCAACGTGGCAAAGTCATCAGCAATAAACACTAAAAATACAATGCACACAGATACGCTTTTGGGACGCTGACATTTAAAGCTTTCGGTTTGAATCTATGTCAAATGTAATATAAACTGACTGTTAATTTATTAGTAATAAAATTAAATCCATTAAAAAAGCAAAAAGGATGCACACATATGGATACATAACATATAGAGATTTATGAAGGGCTAAATAGGAAATATGACATAATATGTGAATATAGCCTATATGGTTTAAGTCTGAATAAATAGATCTTTAGATGCATATCTTATATTTATTTTATATTGTATTTTATATTCAGACTGTGTATTTATATAGATAGATAGATTCCTTGGTTTTGTATGTATACATTTAGATTTATATAGCCTATATATTCCAATTCACAAACATATATATATATTAAATTCAGAATTACTGCCAGTGATTTTTCGTTGCACATGCGAAGTGTAAATGATTGCAGTTGATATCTCCTGCTTTCATTTTAAATTAATGACCTTCGGTCGATTTGTTGCTGAAGATCGCTTCAACAATAAAGGGAAAAAAATTATATGACGTCGACAACCTGTCGCGATAGTGACAAGTTGTACCATGTGACAAAACTAGATCGTTCCTCTAGACAGCTGTGTTGATTATAATGGGAGCAATCTAGTTTTGTCACGTCTCTCTCTATTTCTCTCTCAGGAGTTGAGCCGCAGTTCCTGTTGATGTTTCTCTGGTCGTTCCCTGCAGCCGTGACCCCCTGACTGCGTTATGCTGTCGCCATGGAAACGTGGGATCAGCGCAAATTCCCGCTCCAGCGCACACATATGCGCGCGCGTGTCCACACACAGATTGAGTCACACACACACGCAACCCTACTCACGATGACCCACACGTAAATCATCGTTTATCCACTTTAGCATGAAATAAATTAACATGTGTGTGCAATATTATGTGAGGTGACGACACAAACAACACCTAAGCAACATCTGCCATCCCAAACTGACAGTCAGGTACAGGTGCATTACTATGTTTGAATCCTCTGAGCTCGTATTTGTTTTCAGTTTGCAGAGAACTTTGGTTGAAGTTGGTGTGCAGGTCTGAAGATGGTGCAGTGTTGTAGTACGCAAAGAGCAGCGCAAAGTAAAAATATTCGCCGCAGCTGGTAAACAAAGGAAAGTGTTGCTTTGACTGGTGTGTCCTGTAGGAGGCGCTCGCAGGCCTGACGTGGTGCGTGCTACTTGTGCTAATGACATTAGGCCACTAGATGGCGCTTGCTGTCTATTTGCATTGACGACAACAACAGGAATGTCCCTTTCTAAATGTAAGGTTTTTATAAACCACATTTTAAAATGTATATGAGAGCATTTTTATCTGTTACTTTTCTATTATTTAGAAACATGTTTTAATCAAATTTAAATAAATGCTACACACACATTATTTATTTATTTATTTTACATTATTTATTTTACCAATTAAAAATAAACAAATAAATAAAATAAAATTGTTTTATATATATATATATATGTTATAAAAATATTTTTAAAATAAATATATTTTAGGTCATTTGTTATCTGATATTTATCTATTATATTGGACATTTTGTCAATTATGTAGGGCAAACGTTTTTTTTAATAGTTATAACATTACATGCTTAATATTTATATAATTAATATGAATATTTATTAATGTGTATATATATATATATATGTTACGTAATATTTATATATAATATAATTTAACTTATTTAATATAATTTAACTTAATACTTATAAATTGCTTAATATTTATAAATATATTATTAAACAATATATTATGAAATAATACAGTGTCATGTATTTAATATTTAAATGTAAAATACATATTTTATTATATTAATATAAATTATATATGCAATAAATGTTATATAATATAACAGATAAATTAATATTATAATATTTATATAATAGTATTTTTTGTTTCTGTTGTTAGAAAAATACCATGGGATCAATTCAGATTCTACATCTGCTCTTACCTTTGTCTGGTGTGGGTGTGTCCAGGGGGTGTGTCTTGTTGTTGATTGACAGCGGCTCTTTCATTGCTCTGTGCAGTTGAATCTCTCTGAGTCTGTCTGCTACAGTTGTCTCTGTGTTGCTCATATGTGGTCTGTAAAGGCCCGTGTCCTCCTCCGCGCTGCCTGAATCTGAGTCATCTGTTTGGCCCCTGGTGTCGTCAGCTGACTGATCAGAACCGCTGTCCTGCTTGGATTCATCTGAGACTGTTGTAGAGTTGCTGAGCTCCTCTGGTTTCTGTGGCAGATTGAATGAAACTCATTTGTAAACACTTATAAAATCGGAGACAAATTCAGAGACACAAAGAGAGATGGAAGTGTGTATGTGTGTGTGTGTGTGTATTCCCTCTGGCAACATGGCACTGATGCCATCTGATACCGTTTAATTCTCTGCCCAGGCTCTAAACCATCTGCTCAGGGGAGCCTGGCCTGTCCAACTACACACACCCATCATCTTATTATTATGGCTGCTCTTATTAGTAAATCACACACATATACATGTGCATCTTCTCACTCATATGCACATTCATATGTTGAATCACATGAAAGCACATTCATTTAAACACACGCACAATCACACACACCTCCTGTCATAGTGGACTTTACATTAAGGTCTGTTTTTATACCAAGCTAATGATATTTTCAACCCTGTGAATCTCATCTCATGCTTAGTGACCCAAAATTGTGCAACCATTTTTTTTTCTTAAAAACTGTTCTGATTTGGTCAGACAGTTTACATGTTCTGTAAATGTACCTCCTTATTCTTAATTCGTAATTTGCTTTAGTAACAATTTATCTTTTTCTTTGTCTCATATGTACCTTCATAGCCATTATAATTTCATTTAAATACATGACCAATTAAATGAAATTGATTTTTGTGTGAGAGTTTGGATCTGTACTGGGTTGCCACAACATTATTTCTAAAACAACCATAAGAAGCAGTGCTCTAACTGTACCCCAACTAACCTTTTCTTTCTTTCTTTTTTTCTTTTGATTTGATTAATTTAATCAAGACATTATAGTACTCCCACACACCTTGAGCAGTAGCTGGATCCCTGGGTCTGTGCTGGTTTGTTGTGCTCCGCTTGGTTTTGTCAGGCTGCTCCTTACAGATTCTGCTTTTGCTCTGTAAACAAAACGCATTTGAGAAACTGTGGTTTGAGAATAGTTGGATTGCTATTAATTCCAGTAATGTTTGTGTTTGAATACTGGTTATTTTTTTATCTGTTGTTAGTTATTATGTAGTTTGCATGCTGTTATTGAGGTTTATTATATGGCTCTGTGGAATATTTAATTCCGAGTCTATTGTGGTATTCAGATATTTTATTGCAGTGACCATTAAAATGCAACAAAGTGCGACATCACATCCTGTTGTTCATATTCGTTGACGTATATTAGGTGTCTATAGTAATCCCTCAGGCTTATGTCTAGTCTCACCACACCTTGAAATATCCATTTGCTCTTATACTCACCAAAGGCATTTTGAAAAATAATTTATTATGTTTATTCTGTTTTTTTTTAAGTAACATCCTAGGAGTCTTTGATGATGAGTAGTGATGATGAAACTTTATAAATGTTATCACTGTCACTTTTAAGCAAGCAAATATGTCCTTTTTTAAAAAACATATAAACTTAAATCAATATTTAATGTCCACAATGTACAGTCAACATAGCATATTTGGTCACACTTTATTTTAATTCTTAACAAAACAATTAACTACCACTTTGACTTCAGTAAACTTCTATTCCGCTGCTTTTAATAGTTAGTAAATTATCTGTTAAGTTTAGGCATTGGGTAGGATTAGGGATGTAGAATATGGTCATGCAGAATATGTGCTTTATAAGTACTAATAAACAGACAATAATAATCGACATACTAATATAGCAACTAGTTAACAGTGAAAATTGGTCCCTGTACTAAAGTGTTACAGTGTATTTCTACCTATTATTAAGGATTTTGTACCTGTTGATATTGTTAGGGTTGGCAGCTGTCTTGTTTCTCAGCTCGGACAGGATGAGTTTTGGTGATTTGAGCTCATCTGATTCTCCGATAATACACACATGCACGTCACCGTCATTGCCCAGCAACCAGCTCACACTTTTACAAGGGCCTGAGGACAAAACAATAAACATGCCAAGAAAATCAATATCTGAGAAACAATAAATAAATGTGCAACACAGAAACAATTAGGTTACAAAGACAAAGATGCACAACAGATGCAACAGCTCATGATAAGTCCTTGCTTTCTGAGCAAATAATGGGTATTTTTGAAGTTTAATAGTCTGTAATTTCTTGTTATTAAATCTTCTTTACTCAACCCAAGGTTTAGAGGTTTGGGACGTTGGCATAAAGCATATTTTGCATTGTCAGCCTTTTAAAATTGTATTCTGCCACATATTTTTTGGTTACAGGCCGACGATGAATTCTTGATTTCTAATATTACGTTCTGTAATGTGTTCTTTTAACAGACAGATGGCGCTGTGACATTGAGTGAAATTTACCCTTCATGTTATAGGTCGCCTGCTCTGGTTTAGAAGTGTGTAAATGTCATTCAGTGTCTAGATGTCAGTGCCAGCGTTCATCAGGCTTGTATTATCATCTTACAGACACTTGCACCGACCCACAAAAGCTGTGAATCCTTCCCAGTCAGCCTCATCATTATTTCAGTGTGATTTAACCTTCTCCGATTACACCAAATGTTTGAAGGCATGAAATGAAGTGTGATCAACTGATATGTGGTGCTTACGTAAGAGGCGACAAAGAGGATCCTTGTGCGGATTGTAGGGGATTGCAGTTCACCTCAGCTACATCATAATGCCATGTATAGCACAGTGGGAATTATGGAAATAATGTCAAGAATTTCCCAGCGTGAAACTGTTTTCTCCAGCAGGGGTTGACTGTGTTTCTTTTCCATTTTTTGCTTGCACGTAAGGGAAAACCTAACACCCCTCAGTTCCAGCAAGGTTATGTAAAGAACCGGTTCTCCAGGTCAACAGAAGCCACGCTATGTCTAAGAGCAAAGCAGATCAAATGGCTTCATTTCCATGCAGGAATGAACTTAGGTTTTTTGTCAGAAATCTCAGAAATGTTCAGTATGTGTTACTGAAACTACAAAAGTTACATAATATAAAACTGGCACAGATTTTTTTGAGGTATTTTTTCTCGCTAATGGTTAGATCTGTGTGAGTTGCTTGTTGCCAAGGTCACATGGTTCACCCACATATGCTGCTTATGTGTGATGTAACTGCATGGTGATGAATGTGTTTTTTGAGGAGTGTTTCTTAAAGCCTTGTATAGGAACGCAGTTTATCAATGGTTGAGCTTCTCCGTCTATTTATGTAATAAAACAACAAATAAAAGACAACAAGCTCTCAAAAATCTGTATTTAAACCATCCCAAAGGAGCTTGAAAGTTGCTCCTGGTTACTCCTTAAAGGTACAGTTCACCCCAAATGAATGTTTTTGCTTTGTTTACTCATTTACATGATGTTCCAATCCAATATGTACATCTATTTGATAGTTTTGATTGGTTCTCAACCAGCTGCCCATAGAAAACTTCTAATAGTATTCTTATCAAGTTGTCTTGAAAAACTTGGATGTATAAGGAAGCTTAATTATAAAAATGTGATTTAAATTAATCAAATCCTGTAATTCCATGGATTCCTGTAATTCCTGTTGGATGCATTTCATTAACATACATTTTCTATACGCCAAGCTCTACAAAATAATTCAGGTATATTAGGTAGATATTGTGAATAATCCTTATCCTGAATAATTATCTAGTAAATCATGAACAGCCGGAAGGGTTGTAGGTCTTTAACTGTTGTTGTGGACAGTGACTTGTAATCAAAAATGCAAAGATGTGGTTAACGGAATTTGATAAGAGATGTTTGAGTTTGTGTTGAGATCTTTGACTTTAAAGAATGTAAGCAAGTTTAAGATAAGCTGCATGCATTAATTTGTAATTGTTGATATTTTAAATGAATATGTATAACCCATTATTGAAAACTAGGTTACAGTGTTGTGCTTTAAAAAGAAAAAGAGGAATTGAATTCATAATCAATAATGCACAATCAGATCATGCAACTTGTTAAAGTTTTGTTCATTATTAGTTTATTACACCTTAACCGTTACCAGGACTTATGGTAAAGCGAACAATTTAGTCGGTTTATTTAGGTGATTATTAATGTGTGCCACTAAATGATTTGCACCTTTAGAGGACACATCCAGGAAAAATAGGATGGGTCATGCTACAAAGACAGTAAGTGTGACATCACATCCTTTTGCTCATATTCATTGACGCATATTAGGTCTCTGTAGTAATTCCCTAGGCTTATGTCTAGTTTGACCACACCTCGAAGTCTCCATTTGCTATCTGTTTAACCAAACTGCTGTCAAAGAGAAACAAGTGACATATTGCAGATCTCATTGGTGATTTTTCTCTCCAGTGGGCAGCACTGAGTCTCGGGTACAAAGTTCCAGCGATAGCTCATAGTTATGTTTGTCTGTGTTCAAAAAAAGACTGCCAACAGAAACTTCAACAGTTTTTATCTGGACTGCCCCTGATGCAGAGCTGACACACAGTATCAGCTGAGGCAACTGAAACCGGCCACAAAGTGCTGAGCAAGAGAAAGACGGACACAGCTGCATTTCACAATGCTGCCATTGACATAAGCTGTGAACCCTGTCAGTTGTGTGTCCGTGGAGAGAAAATCTAAAGAGATTTGACTGTTCATGTCAAACTGAAGTAAATGAATAAGAGTCAAACTGCATGACTTTGACACAGCAGCTCTTTTTTGCGCCTGTTTGTGCAGCAGCTAAACATGCTTCACAAAGGCCCTGTGTTACATGTGGCTCATGTGACGTGACGCTTTTCTGATGAGAAACAGAAGCCGGGGAAGAATACCAGCACTATTGATAGGAACAAATGTAAGAACATTTACGTCCTTGAGCAAATGCTGTTGTAAGCACCAATTCCTGTTCGGTCAGATTCCATCGTCACCATCCCATGAACTGAAAGTTTTTTTCACAGCCATAAAACATGGGTTCATGTTTTCATGTCAGATGTTACGAGCGTCTGTTGTTTTGAAATTCCATGTATATTTATGCTCTGTTACACAGCTTTTGTTCTCAGTTTTTTCCTCATACTGTCATATACAAACCGCTCTACTGAATTGTTTTTTTCTCTATTATCTATTGAGCTTTCATTTTTGAAGGAATAGTTCACCCAAAAATTTTCTCACCCTTAGGCTATCCAAGGTACTGTATAGATGAGTTTGTTTTTCATTGGAACATATTTCAAGAAGTGTTGCATTCACTTGCTTAGTCAGAATTAGAGTTAAAAAAAACATCACAATAATCCATAAGTAATACACGCGACTCCAATCCATCGATTAACTTCTTGTGATATTAAAAGCTGCATGTTTGTAAGAAACAATCCATAATTAAGGTGTTTTATCTTTTGCCCATTGCTACTGATCAAAATAGTTCATAAATCTTTTTTCAGTTCTGGTTTCGCACATCAAAAAATTCACATACAACAACTGTGTTGGACTTTTTTCAGTTGTAAATACTGCCTGGTCTATACATATTTTCTTCTGATTCAAATAAGATATGCTTTTTCACTGGAGAAAGCATGTATTATGGATAGACGACTGTTGTTGCTGCCAGAAGCTAATTAACTAAAGTTAAAAACATCTCAGTGATGAAAGCATGGAGCTTTTTGCTTTAAAGATGTTAACTGATAGAAAGGAGTCATGTTGATTATTTGTGGAATGTGGTGATGTTTATATCAGCTGTTCATTTTGACGGCACTCATTTATCAGCTGTTCATTCTCACGGCACCCATTCACTGCAGAGCAAGTGATTTAATGCTACATTTCTCCAAATCTGTTCTGATGAAGAAACTAACTCAGTTATATCTTGGATGGCCTAAGTTGTCAGAATTTTCATTGAAGGACATTTAAGAAACAAGGCAACTTTTTAATATTTTTAGATGTTTTAAATGTTGTTTACACTAAGGAAAAAAGGTTTCCCGTTTTAAGGACTGTTCACTGAAAGGTTCTTCGCGCAAACCAAAAATGGCTCTTTTATTGTTGCATTGTTTTTGCATGTTGAGCTTCCTGAGAACATTCCATGCACAAATCTCTGGCAAAGCACATCCTCAGGCATTAGTGTTAAAAAGCCCTGAAATGTTTAGAGGAATTTACAGCAGCAGGGCCCCTACGGCATTACAGGGGTTAGATCCCAAACAAGGCTCAACTCCTAACAAATGCTGATGCTATGGAGATAAACAGTAAACTACAGCAAGGTGATTTTCAGGTGTGTTGTGTTGCAAGGTCAGTGTTGAAAAGCTGGAATTTGTCTCTGGTTTCACTCTTGCAGCTGTAGCATGTCTCTGTGGTATTGTTATGTGATTCTTTGGCTCTTTCAGGTCACTTAATTTTCTTTGGCCTCAAAAAATATGTGCTCACCTTGAAATGACGTTAGAACATTTCGCACAGGTATTGATTTTCTTGTTACATCAGTGAGGGTGTGTTAAAAGATTTATTTTGAGTTCCTTGTAACACGCTGCTTTCATATGGTCTGCTGGAACTGCGTAAAAGGATCTGCATAGACATTCAATAAAAGTGGATCATTCTCTGATTGGCCACGTTCACATAGCAAGGGGTGAATTGACTTAATTAGGCTCTAAATGTGTTGAAATAGCACTGAAAGTAGTTACTGGTGGTCAGTAACTGTTTTTGAAAGATATTGATATTCGGTGCAGTAAAGGCATTTATAATGATACAGTGTTACATCAAAAAAACACTGCTCTGTTGGACATACTTTTCATTATATTATCTAAAAAAATCAATAGCTATCACGTTTCCACAAAAAAAAAGAAAAAAAGAATGAAAAAGTTTAGCAGCACAACAGTTTACAATAAGAAATGTTACTTGAACAAGAAATGAGCATATTATAATGATGCTAAAAATTAACATTATTTTAAATATTATTACTCTGTGCATAAGAGAGAAAAAATATACTGACAAAATTTGGAAGCAATTCTTTTCAGCTCCATTTCTGTAAATTAGCCTCTATATTAGCTGAAATTAAAACTGCAATATTATTACCAGAGCCCAAGTAGATGGTAGATGGTAACTTTGGTAACTTTTTAAAAACATCATCCCCCCCCCACTAGAATTTTTCAGCATTTTAAACACTTTACATGTTATTATACAAAATATCTACGGTAAACGTAGTTATTTTGAATATATTAAGCGACTGTCAGGCTCTTTAATAGCTGAAGTGTGTGTGTGTGCGAGTGCGTGTGTGTGTGTGTGTGTGTGAGTGTGTGAATGCTGCCAGTTTTCTCTCTTCTAACAGAACTGAAGTATATTCAGCACTGCTGCTGTGTGAATGAAGCTGACTGTATTCACTGCGCTCCTCACTACAATTACTATTCACAAGATTCTCCATTCGGTCCAGTTCAACTATTGAAATTCATCATCGGAACAAAAAGTAAATATTTCACTTCATGTGCTCAATTCATACCTAATGGGCCTATGAGGCTCAATTATAATGTCCTACACTTAAGAATGTACAAAAACACTGTGGCATGTCAGAGACACAAAAGCATCTGACAGTTCTGTAAATAGTTTTTGTCTCCTGTTGATGCTTACAGAATGACAGACGTGGCAGTATTTTTAGAAAGGGTGTGAGTTCATACCTTTTTTTCGCCGGCACTTTTCTTTTTTTATCTCCTCCTTGCCATCCTTCTCTTCCCGCTCCTTCCAGCGCCTGACTTGTTCCTCTCTCATTTTGAAGAACAGGATCTTCTTCTGTTCCTCGTTCAAGGCCTCTAGGACATCAGGGTCGATGTACATGTCAGCTAGGATTTGCTGCAGCATGTTGTGTCTGTTTGTGTTGTAGGCTTATGAATAAGTGTGCTGTAATACAAAAAATGCTCTCTGAAGGGTCCAGCTTCTTTTTTGGAATTCTTATCGTCCTTTTCTTCAAACAAAAGCTTCCTCTATCTTCCAGAGATTGACATTTTAGATCCTGCGGTTGAGTTCGTTCCTGTCCCACACTCTGGCCATGTGATTTCAGTCTGAAAGAAAAGAGAGAAATGGGAGGAGATGAAAAAAAAAGAAAGATCCATTTAACCATCTGTTGCCGTTTTTGTGCAGCCCCTCTTTATGGGCAACTCCTTTATATCTCTGCATTAATTAATCCTGATTTCACTCGTAAAACAACAAAGCTTGCCACTTCAATTTCCTCTTTCTGGAGAGAACAGAGCAGTTTTAGTGTTCTTTCATAGCTTAGGAGGTTTAATGAAGCTTTTTGATGTTTTTGAGATTCTTTTTGATGTTCTAATTATATTACGTACAATAATATATGAGCATATAATCGTATATAAGAGTATAATAATAATAATACTCTTTATATCCAGTTGTTAAACAAATGAGAATAAAGACTTTTCTCTCTGTCTAGATTTAACATTGTGTCATTAACAGGCTGATTTTTAAAAAGAAAATGTAGTTTGTCATCGTCTAATTATTACTTTGCAAATAAAAAGCATTATTAAAAAAACTAAATTATTAAAAAGTATTTATCCACCAAATCAAAGTCAGCATGGTAGGATTAGCTTGCAGGTTTTGTTACCATGTGAGAAGAAAAATTTGCAACTAAGTGAACCCCTATAAATATAACCTATTTTGACCTTTTTTATGAAGGTCAAATAAAGTAACTTTAAAGTAAGTTTAATTGTTTTAAATTCGTCATACAGTAAATGTGTCAAACTTTATTTTGTCTGACTGTTTCTATTCATAAAAAAAAGCCCAAATACTTAATATGCTATAAATACTTGTTTAGTATTCACATAAATGTTAATTGCATTTACATTTTTTAAACCAGTTTCAGTGTTTATATTATTATTATTTTATTAAATAATAAATTACTTTTTTTTAAAATAATTTTTGCCTTTTATTAATACTTTGTCTCATTTTCTCTGAAGTAAGTTATTTATCTAAACCCAATAATTCATAATAACATTGAGACATGAACAATTCTGGTAACACTTTACAATAAGGTGTCATTTGTTAACATTAGTTTATGTATTATTAACTAACATGAACAAACAATGAACAATGCATTTATTACGCTATTTATTAATCTTTGTTAATGTTAGTTAACGCAAATGCAGTTGTTCACTCTTAGTTCACGTTAGTTCATTAACTAATGTTAACAAACACAACTAGTGATTGTAATAAGGCATTAGTAAATGCTGAAATTAACATGAACTAAGATTAATAAATGCTGTAGAAGTGTTGTTCATTCTAAATTCATGTTTGCTAATGTTGTTAATTACTAATGATTCTTATTGCAAAGTGTTACCAAAATATGTTCACTATAAATAATTATTTAAGTCATTTTATGCATTAAGTGAATTTTAATGTTTTGCACCATTAACTTAATACTTCTGGATGTTTAGGCACATATAACGTATACAGTAAACATATACAGTATTGTAATTTGTCTAAGTCATTTTAATATATTTGCCATTTCTTAGGGCAAGCAGAAGTCAATGAGTGTTGTGATAAAATCTGTTTATGAACATCATAATTGAGTTGTGAACCCATTCAGGTATTCAAGAAAAATTCTCTCTCTGATTTTTTTTATCCAGGTGACACATATCAGTAGTTGAACTGAACCCTATAGAGAGGTTTTCGAACACTGATTCAAGAAAGAAGTTCAGTTTAAGATACTGTTGAGATCTTATCTGAAGCTTTTAAGGAGACACACTTGAGATAATCACACTCTCAGAAGAAGCAGTTGTTATATTACAATGATTCTCATTGTGATTGTCTCTCTTGTGGAGGTTAAAGGAGACTGTTGGGACAAACGTTCCTCTGAGCAGCTGTAGGTTTTAATGTTTTATGGTTTGATCCAGACTGCTGTTCAGTTGTGTTGACAATAGCAGTCTGTTTTATTCCAGAGCTCTGTGTGTGATTTTCCTCCCTCTGTTGACTTTGGCTAAATGAGCATCTATATTTCTCTCCCCTATTCACTTTTAGTTGTTTCTCATTCAGTAGCTTCATCCCTGTTGTGTTTACACAGATTACTACAGCATTTCAGTTCTCAACTCTCTCTTTTTCTTTATTTCTCTCTGCCAGAATATTAATCCTACTCCACTACCATTTCTCAAACAAAGAGCCTCTCTATTCAAAGCCAATCATGCACCAGGTCAGACATGTTTCTTCACCAAACAACTAACAAAGCCAATTAAAACTAACAAAGAAACAATAAATTCATAAACATCTGTGTTTTTTAATTAGAGTGTTAAGGAACAAATGCAACTGAATTTATCCAAGTAAAACTAACAACCTGAGCATAAAACTAGTTCAAATGCAGCATGCTACAACTGTGATGAGGCACTCAGAGAAGACTTTGGGTGTTAAGGATGGACAATAGAGACAGCCAGGGACTGAGACATTTACACAAAGACTAACAGCACAAAAGACTCTGGAAGTTGGCAAAAGAGCAACTATAAGAAACAAAGCAGGAGAGAAAGCAGCCATTAGATAGATCAGGAGCTGTAACTCTAACCAAAGCAGTCTCAGTTGTTCAGCACATGAGAGAGAGAGAGAGGAGACAGAGAGAGATCGAGAGAAAGAGAGAATGAAAAAGCTGTAAAGATGAGGACAAAGAGACAGCTGAGTGCTGATGAAGTGTGCTGAGAGAGAGAAAAGTGAAGTAGTACTCACATTCAGAGCTGGGGAAGTGTGCTGTGGAGTTGTGTTAGTGAAACAGGCAGCAGCGTGTGAGTGTGTGTGTGTGTGTGTGTGTGTGCATGTGTGTCTTTCTCTCGGCTGCTTTTGTATTTGAGTGCACTACTGGTGTGACATCATAGCATTCTTTCTCCCTCCCTCCCTCTCCCTCTCTCTCTCTCTCTCTCTCTCTCTCCTTCCCTCACATTTCCTAACTACAGCTCTCCTCCTTTGTCTCCTCCCTCTCTATGTGTTTCAATGTGATTCATTGGCATAACAAAAACAGCTACATTTGAATTGCCAAATCAGCAGGTTAGACTGGTGTCTATATATGGGACATGGGAACAACACTGTAAAAGAAAAAGTAAATGAATCAACGATTATTGGAGTATGTGAAAGAAATACTTTTTTAATCTTTCTACTTCAAATTTTCACATTTCATTGAATGTGTTAATGATCATTTCCTAGTAATTCTCTGTAAAATAAAAAAAAACAATAATCTTGGAGTAACTGAAAAACATCTAAAAAAGAATCTTTGTTTGTAATTGTTCGTTATTAATTCACATTTGTTTATAAATTTTAAATTGTTTAAATTAAGCATACTTATATGCTATAGAAGTTATACTTAATAAAGTAGTATAAATTACCATTAAATTAAAAAATAAGTTATACATATTAACCAAAATAAAAAAAATGCTGTTAAAAAGTTATTTATTTATTTATTTGTTTATTTGTTTGTTTGTTAATGTTTGCTATAGTGTTAGCTGATATTAACATAAAACATTACTAAAGATCCTGAAATATTAAGGTATTTTTTACAGTACTTTAATCTTAAAATAATTATGTAACTATGCATTTTGTGTGGGACTATAAGACAAAAATGTGTAGGTGGTCTAACTTCAGAAAAATAAACACTGAATCAAAAAAGTTGTAAAAGGTTACAATACCACTAACATTTACAAGAAAACCAAACAAGCGTATCAGATATTTGAGCCTTTTTATGAATAGGCATATTTCTTCATTGACATATAAAACGTTTCTAAATATCTATGACTCAAAAATTTATTTATTTTCATTTTAAGTTCATTGTATTTTATGTATGTCTGTCAGGGAAATCTGTCATTTTGAGGTCATCAGCAGAAGTAAATGCGCATTTACATAGTGTTTCTATGACAGGTCACCATTAGACTTGTTATTAATTCCATGTTCTTTTGTGTGTGACGTCATAATTGAACTTTAAGCACACAGACCTATTCAGGTATAAATTAAGCACATGACACAACAAAATGTCTTTTTTCCCCATGACGAATTTCAGTGGTTGAATTGAACCCTACAGACGCTGACTGTCATCAGCAATGCAAACTGAGACACTGTTGAGATCTTATCTGAAGCTCTGAAGACACACTTAAGATTTACTACATTCCCTGTAAAATTTTATTGCTGTCTAGGAAAAATGATTCACACTGTTGTTTGTCATTCCTGTGAGTATTTTGGGACAGTTTTCATTCAGTTTTTGAAAAAATTTAAATAATTAATTAATAAATTTTAAAAATATATAAATAAACAAATATATAATTTAATCAAAATAATCATTATGTAATCATTTTAATTGTTCATTTTATATATATTTTGTATTTTATTATTTTTAATTTTTTTATTTAATAGTTACGCTCAATATGTTTAAGGTAATTTTTTTTCTTTAAGAAAAAGGTATAAATGTTTTTCACACATGTGTGAAATGTATCATGGTGTCTTCTATGCCATAAACAATAGAGATGCAATAAATGAGTCAGAGAACAATGATGTTCACACATCACAAAACTCAATGACTAGCATCTCTATTGAGCTCTGACTGAATAGAGCTGTGAAAGCAATGGGGGTTGAGCTGTGAGTGTGTGTTGGGCAGAACTGAAGTGTAAAATGTGAATTAAAGGCTTTATTGAGTTAGTATAGGTGGGAATCTCCACTACATGGATCATAAGAAAAAAGGAGGAAACCAGAAACAACAATGATGAGATAATTGCTTAACAGGTGATTTTCCATCAAGCCTCACAAGACAAGGTTAATTCAACAAGGAAATGAACCTGTTTTACTTCAAGCCTCAGATTCAATTTTAAAGGCCCATCTCATTTAAACACTCTTTTCCGCAATCACCTGACTTTTGTTTTTTAAAAACAGTCATGACTTAAACATGTCACACACCCACTATGAAGGCAGTCCTCTGGTAAAAGGATAGTTCATCCAAAAAAGGAGAACTAATCATCTACTCACCCCAGTCTGTCTTCATTCTGAGGAACACAAAAGATATCTTGAGAAGTGTCTCATTGTTTTTTTTTTTGTTTGTTTATACAGTGGAAGTCAATGGGGACCAGTCTTATTTTTTTCACATTTTCTTTAAAAAAACATTATGATAAATGATATAATTGTAATTTTTGGGTGAACTCTTTAACACAGATAACTTTTTTGTTAAGAATATGAATAAGTATACAATTATTTTTCAATGAGATTTAAATAAGAGTCACATGATGTTTGTTTTCCTACAAGCATGCTTTATAAATTTCCCAAAAAAATTCCTTTTCATGACTTGAGTCATGAAAAGCAGGTGTGTGCATTCTGAAGAACAGGAAGTGTCTGGTTTAGTGTACTGACCTGTTTGCTCTTCTCTGACTCATGCTGCGGTCATGTGACTTTCACCACCCTTTTTGAAATGGACCACATGGGTTCATGTGAGTACCGTTCGCTCCATGTGAGCCTGCATAGACAACAATGGAGTGCAGCGCAGGTTAGGGTTCACGCGGTGTATGTAAACACACCCACACACACAGCGTATTAGACTTTCAAAGCAATCCCGCAGACTGGGAATGTTTGAACACAAGAGATTTCCATAGAGTCTGAAGCTTTGGAGCTGTGTTTGTGATCAGCTTCAAATACACTTGAGGGATCTCATATCAATATGGCTATCTTTGATCAAGCTTGTTCACTCATGCTGGAAAAAATGCTGTAGATTTTCAGTTTTCACTTTAGTAAATCACAAGTAATAGAAAAAGAAATGGCAAGTAACTGAAATAGTATTTTCTTGTACAACATACTCCCAATATCTTCCCTGTGTGTTTACATAAATGTTTTTGTTGTTGTTTTTTTATTTTCGGCCGAATTAAAAATAGTGGCCTTGCAACTGCTTTTGTTTTAAGAAAAAGTATCTCACAAAAAAACTAATATTCATAGGTCATATTTTACTCCAGAATAAAAATTAAATAAAAAGAAATTCTATTTTGCTTTTTTAAAATAATAATAATAATAATTGTATTACAATTAAGTTTTTTTCTGTAAATATGTATTGCTGTAATGAAAAACAGTCATCTGCACTGTAATTCTAAAAACAATTAAATATTTTATATCTAAATATGTATTAAATATGTATCAATATCACTGTAAGTATTTGTTGTAGTTCCTTTAATATATGCTGATGTAGAAAAACAATTTAAACATTTTTTACTGCAGTTTAAACATGCTAATGTGAATCTAATGAGTATCACCACTGAGAATAATTACTGCAAATGAATGTAGTAATTAACATAAAAATAAAAGAAAAATCTATTCATTATGGTATTGAAAATTTACATAATTATCATGAACTTTGTGTCAGGAATCAGGATATAAAAACGTTATAATCCTAACATTCTTTTTAAAATATATGTTTTGATTATATTGTAAAACATAACCTGGACTTTGTAAAATAAAGTTGTATAATTTTCTTACAATTCAGTTAATCAAACTAGGTTATACAGTATATGATTAAATATATTGTTATATACAAATGAATATACAATCTCAAGGTAAATAAATAAATATTGCAATTTTTAAAGAAATATTTAATGTAATAAAATACTCTCAACAATAAACAAATGAAAGTGATGTCAAAGTTACATAAGCTTATTGCACTTTATCTTGCCACTTTAAAAAATACTTTTTAAAAAAGCTGCTAAAAATTGAAACTCTTAACCCTAATACAGTTGTATACAAAATAATCAATTGTTTTAACAAATTAAACACATAAAACAGACATTGCTGCTATATTTATTTGTGACATTGACCTATGCATTAATGAAAAAATTGAATGCATAATGAACTGCTGCAGTTTATTTGAAACAACAGTGATGTGTCTGTGTGTTTTCAGGCTCTAGATTGATGTGGAATTACACTGGTGCTGCTTCAGCAGTTAGACCGTATCTGTACAACAACAAAACACAGAAAGCCTATGTCATGATACAGCGAGTCATATTGCTGTGAATAATGTCATATTGCTTAGAAGAAATTCAGGCATTGAAAATGTAGTCCGTTTACCTCATTAAAGTCAACATTACTTGGTAAGGCACCCAGACCGTTTCAGTTTCATGTAGAGGTTCAATGTCTGTCTAACTGGTATTTTCCCAGAGTCAGGGAAAGTTTATTTCTTTCCATCTATTCATCTTTCACTTAAATTGAGGACCGGCCTGAACTGCAGTGACAACATAAACGTGAGAATATGGCATGGTTTCTGGGTCAAATGCTTATCAGGGTTCATTTCAATGGAAAATATGTTATCTGTCTAAATTCAGATTTAAATGGCTTATCTGGGCGAGCAACTACAAGACTTGAGGTTTGAGCCTGACAATAGATCTTCAACACATTATGTCAGATTGCTTTTTGTAGTTAATAATTAATAAAGGGTGAAAGTGTTAAGTTAATTACTAAATAGTAATTAGATTAAAAATGCAACTGTGAAATGTAGGGCAATTTATGATTAGTTGCAGTATTGTTCCAACCTATCAATAATTTAAAGGCTGAAGCCATATACAGTTACAGTACTGTATATATGGCCGTCGTGTAATTCACTATTGAACAACGCCCCCTTGTGGTGCCTGAGGTTTGAGTTTAAAAGCGAGGAAATTATATTTTTCTTCCTAACTGTACATTATTAGCTAGAAATAGGCAGAAAAGATAAACGACAAAAAAAAAAAAACAAGATTTATGAACTGGCAGAGGCTGTTTGTTTAGATGGTTAGATTAATGTACAGTAGATTATTTTAAGATCTGTGTCTGATACCAAACTCAAACCGTTGTTCTTTAGATGTGAACTAAACACATTTCTCTTATCAGAAATATTGCTCTCTAATGCGAGTGTGAGTAGATGTTTGCTTTTGCACCTGGTTTCTCTGTTTTATGAGGATTTATGGTGCTAATACAGAAACTGTCTCATCTCATTTCTTCTGCATTGATCTTCTGAAGAGACTGGATGGAGTTTGATTATGAATAAAACGAATGACTGTCTATCGCTGAACAATGCAGGATATTCGAGCTTCGCCGTCACCTTTGTGTCTCACGTTGGAAGGTAGTACAACAAATTATTAATTCAAATAATCTTTTCAATATCTAACAATTATAATATGTTGTTACACTGTATACAAAACATCCCTATGAGAGCCGATACAGAACTGCCTTTATTGATGGATATCTATATGGATGACAGTAACTGTATGAACATTATTTGAATTTATTTTCTTCATAATTCAGTTGAATTAAACCAGGATATTTATGATTAAATATATGATTATATATGAATATACAAGTTAAAATTAAATGAATAATATTTACATTTTTAAATAGTAAAAATATTTTAAAAGATTAAATATTTTATCAAATTTAATAATAAAATATTTTTAACAATAAACAAAGTTTTAAGTAAAATCAAAGTGATGTTAAAGTTACTTACTTAAGCTCACTGCACTTTATGTTGCCACTTTAAAAATTCTTGATACAAAAAAGCAAACTCATAAAATTGTATACAAAGGACAATTTTATTGTAATAAATGAAATAGATAAAAACAGATGTTGTTGTTCTAATGATGAAAACATTTTGAGAGTGCGCATCTTGACTGTCTGGATGAAGACCAAGCAAATGTTTGAAGCAGATTTGTTGATGGAGTGTGAGATCTGGACTGACCGTATGGAGGTCAGAGATCAGATGTGATTTAGGCCTGTGATGGCCCATGCCAGGCCAGTTGTGAATGGCGAGGCACCCAGCCTGTGGGATTTTGGGTAAGCATGTGCAGTGTTTGTGTTGGAGAGGATGTTTAGGGATTGCTAAACTCACACCCTATATGGCCCCTCCTCCACTGCATCATAGTGCCAACCTGACAGCTCGTGCACTCCAGAGAGCTATATCCGGGTGTGTGTGTGTGTGTGTGTGAGTAGCTCCTTCAACCACCAGCTGGCAAGGTCAACATTCACCAGTTAATCTCTCCCTCTGTCTTTCTTTCTGTTTGCTCTCTTTCTCTCTCTGTATGTTTGTATTACTCTGCAGTTTCACTAGAACCAGAGTTTATGTCTTTGTTCCAGTCCGGGCCCTCAGATCTTTCTCTGAGTGATAGACAGGAACAGAACAAATCTTCATCACTTTTTCATGTGCTGGTTTTAGGAGACTGTCTGCTGATTTCTGTACACCATTGGTCTCTGCTTTATACAAGTACAAGTCAAAATACTCCCCTTGCAGAATCTGTGAAAATGTGAAAAATGTTAACAAAATAAGAGATATTATACAAAATTCCTGTTATTTTTTTGTTTAGTATGTCCTGAGGAAGATATTTACACAAAAGTTGTTTACATATAGTACACAAGACAAAAACATAGCAAAAACTATTAAAACAACCCCCCTCAAAAGTTTTGTGAGCCATCTTTTCACACTGAGGACAGTTTAGGGACTTAAGCACAACTATTACAAAAACTATCAAACGTTCACAGATGCTCCAGAAGGAAACAAGATGCATTAAGAGCCGGTTCAAAAAATGACTTTTGAACAGGATGAATATGTTCAAAGTTTTCTTATTTTGTTGAAATTTTTTTTCTCCATATAGTACTGCTTTTTGGAAGCAACAGAAGATATTTTTATGTTTCCAGAAGACAAATTAAGTACAATTTACCTGGATCTTCAAATTTAAAAGGTTTTCACCCCCTTGCTCTTAATGCATCGTCTTTCCTTCTGGAGCATCTCGTAACCTCACACAGTATTAAGAACCAAGGGTTCCCAAACTTTTGAGGGGGGTTATTTTAATATTTTGTTTTGTCTTTTGGACTGTATGTAAACATCTTTTGTGTAAATATCTTACTCAGAACATACTAAATAAAAAATAACAGGCATTTTGTATAATCTCTCTTATTTTGTTAACATTTTTTCACAGATTTTGCAAGGGATGCCCAAACTTTTGCATAAAACTGTATGTGATGTCAAAGCTGAATCTTCAGTGTCACATGATCCTTCAGAAATTATTCTAATATGCTGATTTGCTGCCTAAGAAATATTTATTGTTGAAAACCATTTGCTGCATAATATTTTTGTGGAACCCTTCAGGGTTCTTTGATGTTTGAACTTGTTTGAAAGTTCAAAAGAACTGCATTTCTTTTAAAAAATAGAATAGAAAGCAGTCCTGTCACCTTTCACGTACTTGCTAGGTATTTCTTTTGGTTGGTATATAAAATAACTATATTTTTTCTAGTGCTGTCAAATGATTAATCGATTAATCACATCCAAAATAAAAGTTTTTGTTTACATAATGTATGTGTGTGTATTCTGTGTTTTTATTATGTTTATATAAACACACACACATATATATTTTGAAAATATTTACATATTTATATTCATATAATTTAATATACATAAATATATTGAATAACATATTTTTGTTAAATATATACATAGTAAAAATACACAGTACACACACACATATATTATGTAAACAAAAAACGTATTTTGGATGCGATTAATTGTGATTAATCATTTGACAGCACTAATACTACAAAAATGTAATTATATATTTAAAGAGGTGGTCTTTTTTAAAAAAAATTTTAAAGGCTTCGTTGTGTTTATGGGGTACACTTTTCACTTCTTCTGTTCTGAATTTTCCACAACCCCATTACTGGCTCAATTAAGAAGAGCCCACCTGCAGTTCTCTAGATATGACTCGGGTAATAGTGATGCTTGCCTTTGCAAGAGCTGCTAATTGCATTATTTCATAACCTGGACCAGTGCTGTAATATCAATTCAACTCAGCCAATAATGAATGTGTGCAATTGTGTGTGTGTGATAATGGATGTGTTAATAACCAAACAAACCTTCAACCATCCTTCTCTCTCACACACATCAAGAGTGTGCGGTAATTAAATAGATACGTCTGCATGTCAGATTTGCTTCTTGTCCCTCTTGATGCTAACTTTTGCTGACTAGCTCATTATTGGACAGCCATAATCGTGTCCTGCCGTCTGGTCAGTACTGGGAGTCACATGAACATTATTTTTATTTGTGCTTCCCACCGGGTTTTCTGTTTTTCTTGTCAATTTTCCACATGACAGCTGGAATCTGACATCTTTATGTGCTCTCTGTTTTGTGACAGCACAACAGCATGTCCCAATACTGTGTAAATGTCACAATGTGCAAACCAATGTGCTTTTGTTTCCTCCCTCACATGCACACATGGGGCATTACACGTGTAAACATAGAGATCAGCTGAGCCTTTATATTTTTAAGCACAAACTAACCAAACACAAATGTGTTAAAATATTAGTGCCTTTTATTTAAATTAAGCATTGTGCTTTTGAGCCGAACACACCTTAAATTAGGTTAATTATAGAATGCGTATGCTTGCCGTGATTACAATTGTCTGCAAAAAGCAAATGGTAAATACTATTTAAATTTGACAAATCTTGTTGTACACAGCTGTTCGCAAATGTATGCTCAGTAAGATTTTTAAAATGTTTCTGAAAGAAATATCTTATGCTTTCCAGGGCTGCATTATTTAATCAAAACAGATGAATATATTATGAAATATTATTACAATTTAATACAGTTATTATCAAACCTTTGAAAGGTAATATATATATATATATATATATATATATATATATATGGCATAAATGTAGCTTAGTGCACTCTCAGAAATAAAGGTACAAAAGTACACTTTTAGTAATAATATGTACCTTTAAGGTACCAAAATGAATCCTTTAGGTACAAATATGTACCTTTTGAAAAGGTAACACCCCAGTGACAGCTTTTGTACCTTTATTGTGCAGCGATATACGAAATACATACCAATAAGTACATATCACTGCAGTTTTCAAAAGAAATGAACAGTACGCAGTAAAACTTTTATTTCTTTTCTTTTAATTTCAATTAATAAAGTGCAATTTCCACAAAATTACTTGAACAATATCATGTTATGACTTCAAAACAATATTAATATGCTGGGACATTTGAAAAATTATACTTTTGAGTAATAACATCATACATATCCAGCTTCAGATTTCATGGACGGTTGGTTTGTTCATTAGCTCCACAGTTCGACAACATAGTTCTATCTGCATAAAAGGTAGTTGAAATGGCACGGTTGCATCAACAAATGCGTTTTGCATCTGTTAACACTATCAGTTAGGTTTAGGGTTGGATTTGGTGTAGAGTATATTTCCAACATTATAGAGCATTAACTTTTAGCAACAGTCCACAGATATTTCCATTCTAGACCGCCGCAATATATATAAATGTGATAAAAACATGCCAGGGTTCACATATTAAATCTGTGTTTTAGCTCCACTCAGAGGACATGTGAATCTTTGAATCTGCGGTGAAACGTGTACATAAAAACGGTGTTGCACAAAAAGTGCAAAGAGGTAAATATTTTTATGAGATCAGATTGATCTTTTCCATTGATCATTGCAGCAGACAAACACAGATAGCAAATGCAAATCAAGGGTGGCAGCAGTGGGTTCATGAAGCATTATAGCAGACATCCACACTGACAAAACACCAAAGATGCACAGTAGTTTAATCCATGTTTTTGCTGTATCTTTTTTTTGTTTTGCATAGTCAGCAGTCGGGGTGATGCACACATGTGCACAGAGGCATTTGTGCCATCTCACACAGAAGGAAATCACACGGAACAAAGCAGAACAGTGAGTGATCAGATGCTATTGTATTTGCCTAATGAAAGCGTAGAGATTGCAGCAGTGGCGGAGAGATAAACACTCAGGCCCTTTGTTTGGTCGGTTCGCTCTTTTACAGCTAAACACTCTGACATTTAAGTATGACATTTCTGTCATCAGACGTCCTGCCAGTAATTTGCAGCATATCAAGGAGGTGTTTAAACCCATCAAATCTAAATTTCTCATCCAAAACTCGTTAAAAGTGTTTAATGAAATAAATGTCCATAAATACCTTTAAGACGTAAGGGCACACTGAGCAGATTTGTCATACCTGATGGTGCTTGCTAAGGCACTATTAACTATTGTTGATACTTTAAGGGTTAGAAGCTTTTCAAAGGAAATCATGTGGATTGTTCAGTGTGCTGATACTTTTAAAAGCAAATGGACGATAAAACCATGATGGCAGTGAGTTCTGCATAGGTAAGCGCCACTCAGGTTTTCTTCAGATAATGTACGCGTCTTCTAGACTTTAATTGATTGTGTAGATGAGACCTTGCATTAAACTATAGCACATACACACACATTCTTAGCAGGGCTGCAAATATTATGGTCTTGTCAGGCTTTTCAAATGTCAAGGGATGACTGGTTCCTGTTCACTGGGCTGACACTGTACAGCTGAACCAAAACCTTCCCTCCATGAACCAGCCAAAATGCCAGCGCACCCCAGCAACCGTTCACCTTCAGCATCTCAACATCTCACATATCCTCCGCTCTCTTAAAAAATTTTGCAATTCATCTGCCCGAGATTAAGGAAACTGATCATATTGGTGAGTAAATGTACACCACATTTAACGTTGCTCTGTGAAATTTTGCAGGTTATAAAGATTTAAAATCATAGCAAAATACAGTTTAAAAGCTATGATGCTGTTTTATTTAATTGAATCTTTGCTTAGCTTTGACATCTAACAATGCTTTGAGGAAAAAAAAGTTAATCTTTAAACAAAGCATATTCATTAACCCAAATAGGAAATATAACAATTATAGAATAAGCATGTGTCCTATTCTGTGTCTGAAACATTGATGTTATTTAAGAATTCCAAAAAATTATCACAGTTTTCACAAAATATATTAATCAGCTGTTAACTGTTTTTAACACTGATAATGTTTCTCTGGCAGCTAATTAGCATTAGAATGATTTCTGAAGCATCATGTGACACTGAAGACACTGAAGAAATAATGGCTGCTTTGCATTACAGCAAAGAAAATCTTTCATATAAAAAGAAATGATGGTGAGTAAATAATTGCCGTAGTGTCATCATACTGTAACTACATTCATCATTCTATCCATATTGTACCTCCCCATTTCTTCTCTCCCGCTGACTCAGCTTCTTTTAACTGCCTCCCTCACCTGGTCGTCCCCATGGAGTTTACCCACAATGCCTTGTGCCTACACTCCAGCTCCTCCCCCCTTCCCCAAGCAACACTAACCAGTTCTCTGAACGCCCCCAGACATCTTTACATTCACCCCACTATCTCGCAGGCTCTTTCTGTCCAATGTGGGTTTCTGTTTGGACAGTCCTGCTGGCCTCCAGCCACTATGTATTGTATGGTGAGAAAACAGTCCGTTGGGAGCAGTGGACCAGGGTTCAGGAGAGGCCTCTGGGAAACCGGCTGCGTCTCTTTCATTCTCATACTTGGACTGAAAACCCACAAATGACCAATCAGATTCTGTCCATGCCGTCCCCTGGCTCTTACTGTCTCTGCTTGCTAAGTATCCCTGAGGCCAGTCTATCCCTCCTCTTCCCATGTCTCTCGTCTTTGTCACACTCTATTTTCTACCCCTGTCCATCCATCATTCATTTCTTTCCATCACACCCTCCATCCATCATTCATTTCTTTCCATCACACCCTCCATCCATCATACATCCATTACTGAACCCACCCTCCCATGCATTCCTCCCACTCACCATATCTTAATTTTCTTTAAAGGAATAGCTAATATAAAAATTAATTATTTAAATATTTATTTTGGTAACACTTTACAGTAAGGTTTCATGTGATACACTGCTTAAGTTAAAATGAACTAACAATAAACAGTAGCCTACTTATACAGAATTTATTAGTCTTTTGTACATTTTAACAATTATTAAATATTTAGGACAAAATTAAAGATTTATGTATTTAAATTAGATATAAAATTTGCATCCATTTGTATTACAGTTGTAAAATAAACTTAATGTGATCCATATTTGTCAGTCATGCATAAGCGAGACAAGTGTGATTTCTGTAACAGTACTAATAAACTGTTTTAAGCATACACAATCAGGTTTATATATATTTTTACATTTATAAATCCAATTTGTTTCATTTACAATTTAATACTGCTTGTTATTTTTTAACTGAATATTTTTTCACAATAAACAGATTTGTATAGATTTTAAGCCATTTGAATGAATGCTTTTTGAAAATATGATTATTTAAGTAAAATCAAAGAGATGCAAATAAGTAATATGATCTGACAAATATGCATCACATTAAATGTATTAGTTTGCTTATAGTATAGTAGGCTATATAAAATACTAATGCGTGGAAATTTTATATGCAGTTAAATTGTATAAATATTACATTTAGGCATAAATAATTTAAGCAAAGTTGATTTTGTTTTGTTTTGTCATTTTTAGTAAAAAAAAAAAATTATAAATGTACATTTTCGAAGAAAACACCTTACTTTTTTATTTTAATGAAAGATTTTGATGTATATGTAAATTCTTTAAGAAACTTATTGCATGTAAGACTCTTTCTTGGTCTTGTAAGCTAATATAGTATGCTTTGGGTTTTGTTTGTAACCCTCATTGTCTTCTGTTCTTATTTGTCTTTGTAAGTGTATTTGTTGTTCTTTTGTTGCATAAAAAAAAAAAAAATGCCGTGATGGCAATATCCCTCACGAAAAAAGAAAGCTGTCATATTTACAACCGTGACAAAGAACGCTTATCAGGATCAACTAAATGCTGCATTTTCAAAAGTATGTGAAATATTTAAAATTCGCCCAAAAGCAACAAAGCCCTGAAACATGATGCTGAAATGAAACAAACTGATTTTGTTGTCAGACGGTCTCATGGGCGGGCCTTGGCCAATGAACGATGCAATGTATTCCAGACCTTCAGCCGTCAGTCTGAAGGTCTGGCTACGCAAGACTATACGATGAGTAACAGACTATATACTAATTTTATATTTATATATATATATATAATTCCCATCTGCTGCAGCTTTCAAGTCTCACACAACATTCTATATATAGGCTATATTTAAACTGGTGCAAAATGTTTCTTTACATCACAAGCAACAACCAATGACGTTTTATCGTTTATGTGTAAAGCCATTTTTATAATCTGTATGCATAAGTGAAAGATATTTAAGCACTTTGGTAAAGCAGAATATTGTTAATCAAATTTAAAATTTCAATCCACGGTGTAAACTGTGTAAAACCATTTCATAGCTACATTCAAGAGAGTTCCACAGAAAAAAATAAAGGCATACAGATAAGAAATGACATCAGGGTGAATAAACAATGACTGAACATTCATTTTTTGAACACTCCTGCCTTATTATTTTCAAATTCATTTCTAACTGCTCATTTCACATCTCTCTTCCAATCTGTCCATCCATCCATCTATCCATGGTTCAATAATTTCCATCTGTTTAAGCTCTATAACACCTTTCTTCCATTCTCACCCTCCTCCCCCAAAAAACACCTCCTTTTTGTGTCCTCTCATCCCCCATTTCTGTATCAGACACTCCACCTTCCTGCGACATTCCTAACATGGACACTCCTTCAGGATTCCTCCTGCTGTCCAGCCGGGATGTCCCACCCGCCCCCAACCTGCCTCCACCGGATCCCATGGGATGAAGGGATGGCCGAGGAAGAGGGTGGAAGTCTAATGAATAAGTGATTAAGACTGACAGTGTCTGGGGTCTGCTGTTGTAGTGGTCCTGGATCCCACAATTTTCATTTTCTCTCACTCAACTACACTAGCAGAGCCCGTAAACCCTCCCTCAGGTCCCTGAAGTATCATTAGCAGAGGTGAATGGTGTTTTTCTTTTTCTTTTTTTTCTTCCCCTCTCTCTTTAATTCCAGTTTCTTCTTGGATGAACATCAGGATGACAGTGTGGGTGTTCATTGGCTCATTTTTTTGCGCTGGCGTAAAATGCAAATTACACAAACAGAAGAGACCTGTCCATTAAAATCTAATGTTTGAGTTCATCAAAAATTGACAGCCCCCAATCACTAGATTTTATTGAGTTAGTGACGTTTCAACACCATTGCTTTTTCTTAACAATGTAGAGATACAGCAATCCTAAATTTCATTTCAATTTCACAGTTGTCACTTTTTGTAGAAGTAGGAATGAACAGGGCTAGTAAGGGCCATGTTCGTAACGAAGCTATTTTTATGAATATTCCAATATCATCATATATTTATAAAAGATGTTTGCTACACCAGTGAACAGAATGGGAAAATCTGGTCACACCACAGGACTGTAACAATGCTACCATTAATGGTCAAGTTAAAACTTGTTTGGCAAAAACATACTGCAGGAGTCCATGATGTAGGAATTTTCTGTATTGATTTATCACAGACTTTCTCCATATTTTGAATCATGCAACTTATTGTGTTGTGTTTTAGAGTAAAAAGGAAATGTCTTTAAACTTACCAGTACCTTTTATTTTTTCTTTCTTTTCTTTTCTTTTCTTTTTCTCCTTACAGCAAAGTTCCTTTCAAGATTATCCTGGACTTCTTGAGTAAGGTCCCAATTCAAATTCAGTAGGTATGCCTCAAATATTGCCTTTCTAAAAATCAAGACATTTTATTTGAGGAAACATTCAGGATTTTAAATGAACTACCAATAGTTTATTATTATTGTTATTATTATTGTCTCAGGGCAACAGAAAAGACTTGTATGGTAAATATCAACATGTATTTTGTTGTATATATATTATTGTATGTTTACTATATATATATAGTAAATATATTTTATATATATATATACATATATACGCACACACACGACTTGTTTTTGCTGTATGTTTAGTATGTGTGTGTGTGTATACACATGCACTTCTTGAATTGTACAGTAAAAACATGTCAGATCAACTGCTCATATTCCAATGTTCTGAATTTTGTTGAAATGTAAGCCACCATTATTTTAAAATGTCTTTCTCCCCTGTCATATTGATTTTGAATTGTCATGATGGCTTATATAAGACGAGTGAGTCTGAATGTTCTCTTAGAACCCCCCAGTGCGCGTGAATTGTGCTTTATATTGTATTATTGATGAGGAAAGACTGTGAGCAACAGACTGAAGTGCTGCTCGTCCAGCGCGTCGCGGGGGCACGAGACAGCCGCCGCAGCTCGCGCGCTCACTCACACACACAACCGAGCTCTCGCGCGCAGCCGGTCGGTCTCTCTGTCGCTGTGCGCTGTCCACGCGGTGGCGAGAGGAAACGGCAGGTGTCAGACTCGGTTCTGATAAGCCTTTTGCACAGCTTCCTTCTTAAACACAGCAAATCAATCCGCTCGGATGATATAGGGAGACAAGACGCGCGCGCGCTCTACCAAAATTGCTTCATTTGCAGGAGGGATTGTATTGCAATATTTTGGTGGTGAGTATCTTATGTATCATATACTCAGCTTATAATTGGGTTAATGCATGCGATGCATCACAAACGGACTGTATGGTTCACGCCACTGCTTTTGCTCTTTGATCCACGTTTAAAGCTTACGCGTTAAGTTGCATGCGTTTGCAATGCCGGCAGTTATTTTCTCTGTGGTATGCATGAAAATGCGATGTGTTCTCAGGTTATATGTGTGGCCTTGGTAATTTTAAATGCTAGAGAGAGAGGGACCCCTTCTGTTTTATATGGAGGACGAGGTGCTCTTGAAAAGCTTCTGGGGTCTATTTTTGAAGGAAGAAAGCACCAGCCGAAGCCTTTTGAGAGAGCGCAGTGTCTCCCAGCCATTCTGTTGTCATGGTTACTGCACTGGGAGGCTGGGGATAATATGGCTGCGATTCAGGCTCTCTGTGTATATGTGTGTGTGTGTGTGTGTGTGTGTGTGTTTTACTCCACGATGCCTTAAACACAAGGACCCACTGTATGTGTTAGACACAGGCTGTATTTAAGGCAAAACCTGCGCTGTGATGCTTTGAACAGCTGCAGAGTATCTTGCTTTAATAGCAGCCTCATGAATACTCTCTGGTTGCAAATGATGATGCATCCTTAAATGCATGCAGTTTTATGTCTGACGATGCAATGCAATGCAATAGCAATGCTTATTGATCTATTGTTAGGCCAACTATCATAAGGAAACAGGGGGAATATTGGCGTCAGACAACCAGACATGCCAGTGCCAGACGAGACACAAGACGCCCTAAACGATCACTTCTTCTTCTTCTTCTTCTTTTCCCTCTCTCTCTCTTTCTCTCTCTACCTGTTAAAAGATGTGTGCGTGTAAGCCTGGATGCGTTTAATGAGATTTATATCCCTGGGATGATATAAGTGAAGACGTTGTAAGTAACACGGTGACATGATACAATAGGACGCCTGACCTTGACAGCAGTGGAAGTGACAGAACGAGGTGATTTAAATTACATTTACGCACGGCTCAGTTGTTCACACTCGTTTACTCGGCGGTGGTCTCCTTCACAGGACCCCTGACGTGTCAGGAAAAAACCCATTCTGCACTTACTCTGTCATCTTGAAGCCTCTATTTTGATGTCCCGTAACCCGTTACGCACGGAAAGGCAGCATTACGCAGCCGGCTGTGGGTAAGGTAGACAGCATCGATATATTTAGCGCACTGCAGCTCCCGAGAGAGTTAAATACCGCGTGCTGATCGTTTGTAACGGTCAGTCTTTGTGTGTCTGCGCTCGCGGTGTGTGTGTGCGGCGGTGTCATCTCGCGTCTGAAGAGGGTTAGTGGGTCACGCCGAGATCTGGTCTCCAGACTGCATAGAGATGGAGAAGGGGATGAAGTGTTTGTTTGTGATATAGTGGCTCTCTTTTGTGTTACTGGTCCCAGACAGGTAGATTGGATAGGTCTGTAGAGAGCAGGCTAGACTATGGATAGATAGTGTCTCATTTAACCCTCATAATTGTGAGAAAATTCCTCTTACTGTTGCACTAGACCTTTTATACTTCTTTTTATCTATGAATATACTTTTAAACAGAAAGTTTTTTATAAGATAAGAATCCTTATGATGTGTGTGATATGTATTACATATTTATAATCAAATATGTAATAATGTTTTTTTTTTTTTACATATTTTACATACTAATTTTAAAAGTAATTACATTCGTATTTAAATATGTAATGTGTGTTTGTTTTATATATGCCTCCACTTGTGTGTGTGTACAGATATTTGTAAAATATGCAATTTATATATTTATAAAAAAAATATGTATGCAATTAATATATGTATGCAATTAATATAATACAAATAATATAATTATAAAGAGCAATACTAGCAATTAGAATTGTAATTGTGTAAAATATTATATTTATTATATTTATTAAAAATGGTGTTTATAAACAAATTTTGGGAGAAGCACGTATGAATGATTAATCACGGTTGACACCTCGTTAACCAATCAGCCTATTATCTGATTACCCTATCAGAGCTAAGAAGTTTTCCTTTAAATACAGGTATCTCATTCTTTGCATCAAGATCTCTCAAAAAATATCAGACGGTTCCTCTGCCCGCACCAGCTGGCAAACAAGCTACCGCGCCAGCAGGAACTCCACGAGAGCCCACGGCTCCTATCCGAAGCCGCAAACCAATTCAACCAACCAACAACACTCTCGCCCAGACGTCTCCGCTCTCACTCACTGCCACCTTAAAGACAACCACAAGCCTCTCCTGCTTCATCATTTACATCAGCCTGTTCATCTGTTCCCGTAGCTGAGAAATGGACCATCCCCGCCCTCCGTCAAGCGCTTGCTAAAGCCGGTGTCCCATTTTCCCGGCAATCAAACAAAGTGGAACTACTCTCTCTCAGCCTACCAGTCAGCTCAACATCAACCAAACAGCAGCAACGCGCCTTCCGCAAGCCTCAGTAGATCTCCAGATCCACCCGCCAGCAGTTCCCTCTCTTCGAATCCTCGACAACCAGGTCATTCAGTCAACCTCCCAGTTCCTCCAGCCCCTATTCCATCCACAAGTCATCCGATCGACCAACAAGCCACCTCCGCTCAACAACCCTTCACCTGGCCTCCAGCACCCTTCGATCCGCATCCTAGCACAAGCCAGCCTCAAGTCCAGTTCGCCACCCCCAGGACTAACTTCTTCCCAGCCTACCCAGCAGCTCAACCTGCCTCTGGATCCAGACTTCCCCTGCCCCTTGCCCCCTACCTCAACCACCTCCTAGACGACTTCCTCATTATCTCCCCTCCAAACGATATCCCCGCAGCCAATCTCCTGAAAGTCCAAAAAGTCTTTTCTGACCTGGGCATCCCCATCGCCCAAGAAAAGACTTCAGGACCCAGTTCCCTTATAGAATTCCTAGGCATTAACCTCGATTCACAAAAATTTC
>JAUMHE010000063.1:6994374-7009762 GCA_032359235.1 Enteromius mattozi | reverse complement strand
CCTGCAATCTTACTTTACCGCTTGGAAGACTTTCAAATCCTTCCATCTCCAATTCAACCTCCAATTCCCAGACTTTTTCCTATTGTCTATCACCTCATTCATCTTATTTCTCAATTCTATCAAAAACCTACAGATTAGTTCCATTAAAGGGTACCTAAGCCGAATCCAATTTTTTCACAAACTCATATTCGGCTCCTCCTCAGTGCGATTTTCCAATGCCCAGACTACCTTATTACTAAAAGGCATCCAGAGAGCAAATCCTCCCCGATTCAATACCAGGCAACCCCTAACCCTATGCATCTCCAACCTCCGCAGAGGCTACTTCTCCACCCATACTGACCGAACTCTCAACGCCATGTTCATCCTGGCCTTTTTCGGTTTTCTGAGATGTTCTGAATTCACGGTTAATTCTAAATTTGACCCAAACATCCACCCCACCATTTCAGATTTATCTATTCTAGACAACAAGACCATCGCCTTTTTATCAAATAAATTAAAACAGACCAGTTTAAGAAAGGCCATTTTATTTACATTTTCAAACTACAGTCCCCTATCCGCCCCTACCAAACTCTCCTAGCCTTTCTTCATTACAGAAATTCCCAGTTATCATCCCCAACCGACCCCTTGTTCACCGACGACTCCAATCGACCAGCTTCACATTTCTGGTTTCAAAAACACCTCAAAGCAGTCCTCCTCCAGTCCGGCATTCCAACAGGAAACTTTTCTTCACATTCATTCAGAATTGGAGAGCTACAAGTGCAGCTGAAAAAGGACTGTCGCAACAGCAAATTCAAACCTTGGCTGTTGGTCTTCAAGCGCTTTCAAAAGCTACATCTGCTCAGATCAATCTATTATCAAAAAAGCTCTCCAAACCTTAGCCACCCCCTTGGCCCCCCCACAGCAGCCTCCTCAACAGTGGCCAGCACAATCCCCACTCTTTTTGCCACTGCCATGGCCATCCCAAGCCAGAGTCCCACATTTCGCTCACAGCAACGCCTCTACCCATTCCATTCACAACAGTGGCTCCATCATTCAGCCCCAGCCTCTGCAGTGGCACCCCTATCTAACCCATCACCGCAAGGGGGTTCGGCATCAGACCTCGAAAGTTGGAGATCTTGCACACACTGCGTGGACGGCTCCCACCAGAGAAGGTCGTTTTCCACCTCCTGCCATAACAGTAGGTAAGCTTGATCTGGAGCATTGCACCCACCGCGTGGACCGCTCCAGCAAGAGTTCCCCGCACCACCCCACCCCTTTTTTCCCATTCACATCTATCATTCGGCAGTGTCTCTCTAGCCAAATTTCACACGCCTACACATCCCATCATACTCTTAAACTTCCATACCTTATCTAGATATCTATCGTCCAGCACCCCCCTTCTCAATCGCCTTTTGGGAGGTGCGCTACGTTTGGCTGCTGTGCTCAAATTCTCGTTTTTTTGGGGGGGCTCGGGGTTCGGGCTGGACTGGACCGGACGCCGAGCTCAGTCAAACCCTCGCCACCAAGGGGTTAAAATCCCTAGGGCTCCGAGTCCGCCTAGCTCTCAGCCCTCTTCCCGGACAGCACGCCAAACACACTTATTCTATTCGATTATTAATGAGGAAGTGTGAACTCGTGAAATGTTTATAAACAAATTTCGGGAGAAGCATGTACGAATTATTAATTACGGCTGACACCTCGTTCCCCAATCAGCCTGGTTACCCTATCAGAGGTAAGAGGTTTTCCTTTAAATAGAGTTAACTCCCCTTCTCTGGTATCTCATTCTTTGCAAAATAGCTGTCAATGGCAATAACTGCAGATTTTCTAATTTTTCCGTGAGTGCAGCTCTCTCTTTTTCTCTCTGCCTCTTTGCACATTTTGTCAAGCCCCTGCTGCGTGGCCAACCCACGATCCCTGAGGAAATACTGCTTTATTTTAATCCAATCAATAAAGATGTGAGATTAAGCCGAAGCTGTCGGGAGGAACTTGCTGAAAAACCATCACACATAAAATGTACAAATTTCACCTTAAAATAACACAGGACAGCCAAAAGGTGGAGGCAGATCTCTCTGAAAGCGTGTTGAAGGATTTTTTGGTGGCAGTGATTGAGTAGATGATTACTGATTTGAATATAAGGCCGTTCTTTGAGTTTATCAGTGATGGTGTATAAGTTCGTGTGTGTTTGTTAGGAGGCCAGTAGCCGTATGACTGTCAGTGTGTGTGGTGTTAAGAGTGAAGGTGACGGACAGGTCCAGAGAAAGTAATTAAACAGAATTGATCGCCCTGAAGACCCTACTGTTCTGCTGACAATACTGGAAGTCTCTCAGTCAATCAGTCAAGTGCACACACACACACACACACATACACAACAAACACATCTAAATGAGACATGCTGTAGACTTCTGGTCTTTTATATGAAGGTAATAATGATGACCAAACATCTAACTCCAAAAGAAATCATTTTGGAATAAAAGTCATTATATACTTATAAATCATTTTGCTCTTGAGGACATTCGTGATTGTTTGATATAATGAACTTGTCCCTAGACTGCTAGATAGCCTTTACCATGTAGATGATTTTGGGTTTTAGTATCATATTCAGGGCTAAACAATAAGTTGATAGAATGGAATCTTGAACAGAACATTTTTATATTCATTAATCTTGAACACCCATGTAATTGGTTTTCAACTCTGCAGTTAATATTGCGATGCAAATTCTGTCGATTTTCATTTGCAAAAAACAAAACAAAACATAAAATAAACAAACAAAACAAAACAAAAAATGGATAGAGATTAGAAACACTAGTAGGATTTGACAAATTACAAATTGTTGTTGTTTTGCAGCCAAGGTGAGTTTTTTATAAAGAAAAAAAATTAAATGTATCTTTTAAAAAAATCATTAATTGAAAATAAATATCTCAAGGAAATGCAAAAATACAATGCTAATAATAATAATAATAAATTCCACATTGCTTTAGTGTGAATTCAGATTAAGATTCAGAATAAAAAGTCTAATAATAATACATATACTGTATTTGAACTTTATGCTTGTGCTCAACATGCCTATATTTATTGCTCAAAAATGCAGTATGAAACAGTAATAGTGTAAAATATTATTACAATTTTAATAACAACTGTTTACTATTTGAATGTATTTTAAAAATGAATTAAATTCTGTGAGGCAAAGCTGGATTTTCATCATTACTCCAGTCTTCAGTGTCATATCCTGATTGGATATCATATACTGATCAATTTTTACAACAGTTAAAAACTGCTTAATGTTTTTGCCGATTTTTTTCTGGATTCTTTGAATATAAAATTCAAAAGAACAGTATAAAAATCTGTTATAGCACTAGAAAAACAAACAAATTTTTCAGTGTGCAATAAATTTAATTTATTTATTGATATAGATCACTGTCGATCCCTGCATGTTGTTACTACCAGTACAGGCATATCTTGACACATACATAGTCATACGTCACACTCATACACCCTCAGTGAGTGATCTGTCATGTTGTTTAGTGGGCGTGTGCTGCTGCTGTAGGAATTATGGGTATCTGGCAGTTACAGAGCGCAGAGGCTCTCAGGAATAGCCAACATGACAACAGGGTACTGCAAAGCAGCTGAGCCTGAGCGTGTGTTTTTGTGTGATGGAATCATGCATGTGAGTCTTGATGTGCTTTCCATGTGAAAAGATCAACTGCAGCTGGGATGGACTTTGGGTACTGAGCGCCCATGCAGAATGTCAAACATTAACCACATGTGTTTGAATGAAGATCCGAGGTCAAAGGTAACTTTCTTAGAGCCTCTTTTGCTAAATGTCACATCACAATGTTCTGTGTGGTGTGAGGCAGTGTGTTTTTTTAAATTCCCATGTCGCTGGTGTTTAGGGGAAAATAGCAAGGGTAAATGTTACAATAATGTAACTACACACAATCCAAACACCGTTGACCTAATTCAATCCAAATAATGTCTAACTGGTACGATTAAGATGAATTGGTGTGTATTCTGTCAAACAGCACTGAATATACACGTGAAGAGATTTGATTTGTTGCCTAATGTAATGGCAGTTTGGGCCATAGAGCTTTAATGTAATGGAAACTTGGGTTTTACTGCGGTTTGATTCGATCAGATGTTCGGCATTAGAAAGCTTTAAACAGCGCCGTCTGAGTCAGAGCTGCAGGGGGAAAAAAAGCAGTTGAGCTTCACATTTAACTCAGAGGATGTTAGACTGTTTCTCTGCCAGAGAGAGGGATTTTCTGTACATGTGCTGTTTATATTCCAGCTTGTGTTTGTGTGCCTGTCCATTTGGTTTCATCTGGTAAATGAGTACTAAACATGTCATGATGTGCCACTAAGCATCTGTCCTGCTCACTGGTTTTAATGAAGAGCCCTGGAGAAAATGCTCTGAATGTGAATTTAAAAGTCACACTTCAGTATACATATCAGTTTAATACGCAGAGACAACTGTATGCTACACTATTGGTCAAAAGTTTTGATTTTTTAGAAAATTGTATTTTTATATTGTAAGGATGCATTAAATTGATTGAAAGTGACAATAAAAACATGCTACAATAGATAAACTATAAAAATAAACATTTTTAAATAAATGTTGTTCTTTTGAACTTTGTATTTATCAAAGAATCCTGAAATAGATGTATCTCAGTTTCCACAAAAATATTAATCAGCACGACTGTATCCAACATTGCTTATAATAAATGTTTCTTGAGCAACAAATGAGCATATTAAAATGATTTCTGAAGGATCATGACACTAAATGAAACCAAATGGAGGTAGTGTTCTGGAAATCTGTGAATTATTTTGACATTATTTTGCTATTTCTTTTGGTGACGCTAGTTGACGTGAAATTAAAATAGACCAGATTTATTTTCTTACAATACATTCCTGATCCTATTATCCCAGATTATTCTAAATAAAGATTGTCCAAAAAAGTTAGTTTTTTTGTGATCTTTCATTAAAATGTAATAACTTTCTCCACTTGTGAAATTAATTTTCTTTTAGGCTGTGCTAGTAATGGATTGCTCATGAGCTTTTCATTTTTGCATCTGTCACGTGAAAAACTAGTGAAAGATTTAGATCAGAAAATGCAGTAGGGACTAAGAGATCATTTCTGTTTTTCATAATTAGTCTTTGGATGCATTACCTAATTGGTGTATCTCAGGGAATTTAGATATTAAAAATAAAATATTTTCATTTAACTCCGCTCAAATTAATAAAGATTAGTCTATTTTGCTAAATGAGATTTAAAGTGAGTAAAATGATCCAGTCTTCCCATCGCTATGTGGTCTGTTGATTAATGTTGGGCAGATGCTATTTTGCCCGCTTTTCACAATGCATTTAACATCTAATGGATAAAGTGTCTATTTGTATTCACTGAATATCCTGTTACACTTGGAAATGTAACATTACAGAAGTAAAATGGGCTAGTGAAAGTTGCTGTAATGTGGCACTGAACATCTGTCCTGTCCGGTGCTGCTGCCGCCCAGGAGTTTAGAGAAGATTCCCCAGAGCAGATGTTAGAAATCAGAGCAGCATTTAAAATTAGACTCAGACTGACCCTTAAATTCACCCTCAGCAGACCGTTCTGGTCTGTGTATTGCAAGTGCGTGTGAGCCTCTAGTATGTAAAACATCAGTGGCGCTTGAGGTTTGCTGAGTCAAAGATAATGCATTCTCACTGGCCTGCATTTCCGCAGGGTAGATAAAACACAAGGATGACAGCAGATAATGGAGTCTGAATCGCTGTTTACATTTTTAAGATCCTGCCACCTGACTGCTTCAGTCTTCCGAATGCTTAATGTCACCTGTAATGTCCAGTGAGCTGTGGTTTTACACGCCGGCCTGACACATTTGCTCCTCGTGTCTGATTTGATGGACTGCAGTATTTAGTAAATGGGACGGAAAAAATCTCAATCTCAATGTTATTTCAGTTACATTATTTCCTAGAGGTTAAATGGAGAGCAAAAGATGACTTTTCTACACTGGTAAAAATAAAGGTTCTTTACTGGCATCTATGGTTCCATGAAGAACCTTTAACATCCATGGAACATTTCCATTCCACAGAAAACCAAAATGGTTATTCTATATCATTGCTGTGAAAGCCACTTTTGGAACCTTTATTTTGAAAAATGTTTCGGAAGAGATCTCTACTTTGTTCTCAGAAGATGTTAAAATGTGCAGTCAAATGTCATTCAAAGACTTTGTGAAATATTTCTCATGAAATTCTTCCTACCTAGACCAAAATTATTTATCCATTTTAATTTTTCATTGTATTTTTCCTAACCAGGCGTGATACACTAAATTAACAACCAGTTTATTTGTTCATAGCCTTGTAGATTTGATTGAAAGAAAATATTTGATCAAAGACTAGAGAATACCCAAGTATAGTTTTGTCACTCGTATAGTTTTGAATGGGGAAAAATGCAACGCTTAACATGGCCGATCAATAGCAGGAAGCCCCGCCTTCTGAATAAAATAACCAATCGCTGTTCTGAAGTCAGCGCGTCACCGAATCTGCACCGCCGCCGGCGAGAGTGTCAAAATTCGCTCTTGCCGCCCTGCCAACGACGCTGTACAGAGATTTTTGGATGCTCTGAAGCTCTGACGTAGATTGAATGCTAGTCTTGTATTTAAAGGGGCCGCGAATAAAACAAACATTTCAGGCGAGGCAAGGCGCATCTCAAACGAGCCTATTCTGTCGGTCGTTTGGCTTTTATTTATGTGATGTAACTCATGGTAGCCACACCCCCTTTGAAATCTCATTGGTTCATTTGTACTGGGAATCATCAAATTCTCCCAAACTGTTCACTAAGCTAACGATTAAATTTCATATTTGAAATCACCACTGAAATCTGACTTACTTTTTTTGATTTTTTTTCACTCTGGTGCTGTGCTGCTGATAAACATGATATAATTTGCATGCCATTTAATTCCATACGAAATGCGTATTTATCGTCCATTTCTACTTTAATATAATTACATTTCTCACACAGAGATTGCACTGACATAGTTTGTGGAAATATGCATGCACAATTTAAATACATAATCACATGAAATCAGATTGAAAAGAAAACAAAACATTTTAGATAAAAACGCAGCATCACGGTTGTCCGAACCAATCAGCATCAAGCTGTGTCGTCAACTGCGCTCGACTGCTCAATCTGAGCAGTCGCGAGAGTTTTTTGGCATGCTTCAGCATGACATCAGAGCAAGGCGGACGTAACTCGGACACATTTCTAACCGGCATGCAACTTGCGGTGATCACCGGTGATCGATTCTGCGCAGAATTTGCTCATCTCAAACAAGCCTAATGTCTTGTCACTTTATGGTATCGAACCTGTTTAAAGGACAGTTTTATTATTTTTTTATTATTATTTTGTTTTATTTTGCAACTGTATGTGAGTTATTATTTATTTGTTATGGTTGTACTGTTAGATTAACCATTTAGTGGCTCTTGGACCAAAAGTGTGTCTAACTGTTTTTAAGGCAGTTTTGCAGTTTATCATGTTTTATTCCCGACTGTGTCTTTATATAAATCAGATTGCATGAAATAGTTGCAGAATTTTTTTAATCACAATCTAAACAAACATTCTATATTAAAATATGAGCAGTTTTTTTAGACTCTCCTATCAGTTCACAATGCTCTCTATGTTGGTTAGCCACTTGTACCAGTATGCTGGGTTTAAAAGAAACATGCCTGAAAACTCCCATAACTTTGAGTTATGAACTATTTAAGCAATATTTCATTGGAAACAGATGGGCTTTTATGCATTCTTTGCCATGGTGGTTTTTAATATATGCAGTTTTATACATACTAATGATTTTGGATTATGAATAGACAGTTTTTCTCACTAGGTTCTTATCCTTTCAGGGCTCACCTTTATCAGAAATGTCATTGCTCTGTCTCACCTTCTTTCTTAATAGGTGTGAACTCTACCCCGTCCCTTGTTCCTGACCCTGACCTTGTGACCCCAGGCTGCCAGGACACCGTGATTGAGGAGGCCACCATGAGTCAGGGGGGGCAGCATGACCCCCTCCGCACAGACACCCCACCTCCAGATACACCCCCAGCACCTGAGGGAGAGGAGGAGGTTGACGGCTCTACGGCGAGAGATTTGGAGCCCTGTAATGGGACAAAGACAGTGGAGGAGCAGCAAGGTGTAGCAGAAGACAGAGATACAGAGAATAACAGAAACACACAGTCCAGCGCAAAGGAGGATGAGAAGGTGACATTACAAGAGGAAGGTAGAAATGGTGAGATTGAGGGCAGCTGCTTAGATCCTGTAACAGAAAACAGTAATAGGAACATCCGTGAAGGTCAAGACACACAGTTGCTGCCGCCTCAGAGCCCAGAAAAAGACTCAACCAAGCCCCTGTGCTCTCTAAGGTTAGTAAAATAAGATGTACTGTGCATTTACATACACTTTAAAGTTATGATTTCTGTCAGACTGAAGGAATAGTTCTTCCATTAATCCCTTTTTCCTTTTTTGCACATTCTCTGAAAGATACTTTTATTTAGCCGGGATGCATTAAATTGGTCAAAAGTGACAGTAAATACTTTTATAATACTACAACAAATACATAAATGCTGTTATTTCAAACTTTCTGTTAATCAAAGAATACTAAAGCGTAATAAAAATGTAAAGAAAATATCAAGCAGCCTTGCTATCAAGGAATTAATTACTTATTACTTATGTCATTTCAAAATATTATTACGGTTTCTTACTGTATTTTTTATAAAAAAAATTCAGCCGTAAGAATAACAGACTACTTTCAAAATAATTTAAAACTCATACTAACCCCAAACCTTTGAATGGTAATGTATTGTAATGTAATGTAATGTAATGCCTTCAAATATTCACCTATACATCACGTTTACTGAAACACACGAGGACTGTGGTTTGACTGTAACTGCACTGGTAAACATACATACCACCCTCTGAATCAACATTTTATTCCATTATATTCAGAATATAACTGAGGATCCTGAATTTGAGGGATGTTTGTAAACATAGTTTCGGGAGGAGCGCACACGAACGCTAGCCACAGCTGTTCCGAATCATTCTCTAATCAGCCTATTAATCATTATCCAATCCAGTTGGTCTGCCTCCGCCTTAAATATCCTCGATTACTTCCCTTCCTCATCCAGCATCCCTCCGCCTCCCCTTCTCCGCCTACTTCGCACCTTACGAGGGGGACAAGAGGGGTCCTCTCTGCCCTCGCTAGGGGTACAACCAGTGGGGCTCGGGGTCCGCCGGGCTCCCGGCTCGCCCCCCGGACAGCACGCCAAACCTGCTATTATTATTATTATTATTCGCTACTATGAGGAAGTGCGAACTCGTGAAATTGAATTTAAATTGAGGAAGCAAACATGATGCAAAATTGCAGTTTGAATTTAAGAAACTCAAATTCAAATATATTTCAATGAAAAGAAATTTAAAAGACTCTAGTATTTAAATTAAAAATCAATATTGATACATTCAGTATACTTTATTATTTCTCTGACACTTTGTCAACTCTAATTTTAGAGAAAACGTGTTGTGATTTTTCACTAGTCAAAAGAAGTAAAACTGACTTCGAAAACACACATTCTAATGATATCTTTGGGGAAAAAAGGTAAAACAAAAGCTGTAGTCTGAACAAACCCCTAAAAGATCAATAAAACCCCTTGAAAGGCTTCCATCTTTTCATAGTGAATTTAACAATGCCTGGCTTGTCATGTCTTACAAAATATTTTGAATATGAAACACATGTATTACAGAGTTTAGCTGTGCAATTTTCAATGCCAGGCTTCACAAATGATGTGGCACGCATGTTACAATGAGGGTGGGGAGATATTTTGGGCACCATACGTGGCAGGGGAGCTGTCCTGAATGATGCTTCTCTCTGCTGGGACTCCTCCGCTGCAGTCATGCTGAAGAACTGTGACAGCAGCCCGACTAAAGATAGGAACTCGCATAGCGCATGCCAGCCAGCCTAAGAGCTTTTGTGTATAGTCTAAAGCCAGACCTCTTTAGCCAGGTGTGTCTCTGGGATGTATTTTTTACAGAGTACGTTTTGGAATGCATTAACTGACATCTTTGGTACTGCAGGTTTGAGAACGGGACCGAAGATGACAGCGAAGGGCAGGAGGATGAGGAGGGAGTCCTGGAAGAGCCTCCAGCACAGGGGAACCTAGACGCCTTCAGCTCCACGTTTGAGCTCTCCGTAGAAGAAGCAGATGCTGAGGTAGAGGACGAGGAAGAGAGGGAGGACGGCGGAGAGGAAAGGGAGACCCGAAATCAGGACAGTTTCAGCTCTACATTTGAGAGCATTGTCGAGCAGGTCGCCAAAATCACAGCTGTGGATGAGGAAGAGGACGACGGAGAGGAAGAGTACGACAGAACGAAAGAGAGCCAGGACGGCTTCAGCTCCACGTTCGAGCGCATCGTCGAGTCGGAGCTTCTGAGAGGCGGGACTTGCTACAGCAGTCTGGATTCACTGGACGTGCTGTCACTCACTGACGAGACGGACAGCTGCGTCAGCTTCGAGGCGCCGCTCACCCCTCTCATCCAGCAGAGGGCCCTAATGGGCCCTGAGCCTCCAGAGCTGGAGCTGGAGACCGTGCAGGAAGGGGCTGAGGGCGAGGCTGAGCTGGAAACGACAAGGGATGAAGCCTGCTCTGCAAGTCCGCTACGGACCATTATTCCAGGAAGCAGGTCGGAAAATGTCTTGAGCCAGCCGGCACAATGGAGCATCCCTAATGGATTCCACATTGAGCTTCCTGGGAATGGAGATAGTGGAGAAACAATGCCAAACTCTATCAGGTAAGGATGCAACTAAATTCCCTGCTTGATCTGCCCAGTAGATGGCATGCAGCACAAGTTAATAACATGGTGTCAAACTAGTGAGCAACAAGTTTGATGCTTCATGATATCATTCCAGCACAGACATTGGCTCATCTGGTATAGAGTCAAGATTCAGTCCACAGTCAATAACTGTTTGCTGTTTGTTACTCTGAACTAAACTGCTTAGAAATGAGCAACCTAGGCTCACTGGAAAAATATATTCATATATTTTCACAAACATTTATACCAACCCATACAAATCCAAATGAAATGAACTGTAGCAGGAGCAGAAGCACCAAAACTGTCTTTCTTTTCACACAAGTCATTATTATGGGGGCAGATTATTGATTCGAAAAGAGCTAATTTCGCACATTTTTTTACACGCACTTGCATGAAAGGATAGTTATAACCTCAAAACACTTTTACCATAGTTCATGATCTTTAAATTAATACATTATGGCAGTTGTGTGACAAAACTCATTAAATGTATGGCTTTTTTAATGTAGTAAACTTGCTTGGAAGCTCACCTGATACTCACTTGTAGAAGTAAGAAAAATGGCTTATTTACTTCAACAGATGTATATTTATCTCACATTTGCTTTTGTTTACACTAGCCATTATGTTCAGAGTCAGATTTAGTGTTTTCAAACAAGAGCATTAACATTTTAGAGCCTCTTATCAGAATTTTAATTTCCAAATTTATACAATAAAATCAACAACAAAACTTGGTGCAAGAAGCACTGTAATATCGTTTTGCAGAAATATCTCCGTCTGCACGTTTTCTAATGAGCCTGGGTTGAAAATGAGAGCCTATCGTGTCTGTTTTGAAGGGAGTATCACACTGACTGGAAACTTTTTTATATTGCACGGATCTGAGCCAGTATCCAAGAGGAAAGATTTCCACCTCTGGGAGCCAATGAAGGATAGGTATAATATTGCTGCCGTCTCTCTCTCCCTCTCTCTCTGCATCCATCTGGACTGGACGCAGCAGCAGATGTTGTCGTTTTTTTCCTCCCCAGTTTTAAATGACTAGCAGCTTCCTGCCCCCTAGTCTGTCTGAATGAGGCATTGTTTTTAGGGAGTGACATCATCGCCTTTGGCTTTCCTCTTTCACGACGGGAGCTTTGCTCTAGTTTTCAGTCACATTGTGCTTTATCCAAGTGCCGCTTGTCTACACTTTCCCTTAGCGTCCTGTATCAATGCAGTTAGTTTTTATTCACTGACAGGGTCAAGACTACATTTGGTCATGTCCAGTTGACCTCCATATTGCACACTGTTCATTAACACTACCCTCTTTTAGCATTAGAGACTAACTTTATTAGCCTGTGGTGTACTGGAGGATGGTAACGCTACACTAGCCACATGTGGTTTTCATTTGCAGTTCTTTTGAGTTGCATGGTGGTTAAATGTGGTTGATAAACTCATCATAGAGAACAAAATGAGTGCTGCAGTGTCTACAACCGCTAACAGAAGGAAAAGAGCATATGCTGGTAATTATCAAATCCTCAGAGCCTCACAAGCATCATAATTGCTAGGGAGTTACTTAAACATAGTCTGCTTGCATGAGCTGTGCTGCATTCAGAATTACATTGAGAATACATTTAACATTTCAGTTCAGTTTTTGAAATTGCGTTAAAGTAGCAAACAGTAACAGTATCATTGACTAAAAGCCATAAAAGTTTGATGATGACTTGTATTTAAAATACATTCATATTAGATTAGTGTTTAATGAAAATCCCCGTTTACCCCCAAAACTAGGATATAGCTGTGCATTAGAGAGGGAATGCAAGCGAATCCCAAACTGTTCATCAACAAATCTCTCAGTTGTTCAAAGCGTTCTTTGCTGTGCATGAGTGAGTGAGCGAGTGAATGCATGCTTTTATGTATGATAGTAATGATTTTCTATTAGAAATTCACACTGCTGAAACATATTACACTCTCATGCCATCTCAAGAGCAATCTGTTCATTTTCAGAAGGTCCATGCTTCATTACCTCTCCACTGAGACTGACCTGAGTTTAGACACTATTAAGTGATTGATCTGTCTGCTCTGACTGCCTTACAAAGGTCAACATGTGACATGAAATGTGATGCATTTTTATGTGTTGCACCGCAGGCGGTCGCTAATTTGTGGAGGTTTATTCACCCGTTTGGTGACATAGGCATAGAAACAATCATCTCAGCAGTGACCCCGCCTCCTTTACCACCCCCACGCCTTTCTGACGCCCGCACCTATCCACACAAAGGGACACACTCATTTATTTTGTCTTTATCAGACACTCATAATCTCCTTCTTTATCTTTCATTGTCACACACATACCCACAAATCCACACTCATGTGCACCCCCATCTCACACACACACACATGCAAACTTCCTGTCTGGTTCCGCTCCATCCTGGTTGTGTGTGTAGGAGCAGCGGGTGAGTGCTGTCTAGCTGATGATTATCCCTACAGGATGCAGGAGAGCTGCACACACACACACACACAATCTCTCTCTTTCTGACATCTACACACTGGTTGTGATAAACATTGCACACACACACTTGCATACTTCCATACAACAAAGAGCAAGGATTACTATTGTAATCCTTTGTTTTTCTCCAAAAACACAGGCCTTTTCTTTTTCAAAGGCATCTTGCTTATGTGAAATCAATATTATTTACTCAATTACTCTTGCAGGTATTGATGTTCACATCCTTTGATAACAGCGTTTGTAGTCTGTTAGTGTTATACACTTACTGAAATATGTCTTTAACCCATGTAGAATAAAATATAGGTTTTAATCCATACATTGCAAAATAATAATAATAATTTCTTAATCACTTTCTTTGTCTTGTTGCAGTAAATATATTTTGTAAACAGAAAAAAAGTAGTGCATATATATTCATTTCTTTTTATGTATTTATTTGTCAATTTGGCACTTTGATTTCATTTTTTTTTAAATCATTACAATTTATCAAGCAGTAATGTTTGTATTAATAAACTTTTATATAGTAACATTTCCTCTTTATTTTATTATAATATTTAATATATCTTTTTGTTTTCTGAACATTTTAATGAGAAAAGTAAAATTTTTATATACATTAACAAGTGTATTAACAAGTGTGTGCGTGTGTAAGTGTGAGTGTATATATATATATATATATGCATAATATGTAATCATAATAACATTTTACAATACAAAACAAGAGGTTTTGAGGTTTCATGTTGACCTAAAGCATAATCCTCTTAAAATGTGTTATTTTATTACATATTTCCATAAGTAATAAACTTTTTAATACTCAGTGACTATTTATGCTTTAGCAGAATAAAAATCTATAACTTGTGTTAGCTGCAAACCTTATAGAGCATAAGATGTAAAACATGTATGGGTCAGTTAGTTCGCCAGCTTCAGGAAAATGCCGGCTAGAATAGCAAGTCTCTTTAGCATCACTTGAGGACCTGCTAACGGAGTGTGGATGAGCTGAGATGAAAGTAAGCTGACCGTGAGACTCACCGTGAGTGAAGAGAGAGAATAATCTCTCGTCGCTGTGGAGACAACACCAAAAAATAAGGAGAGAGAGAAAAGATATTACTATAGTAAGTGTGTGTGCATGTGTCAGAGTAAATCATGCTGGGTCTTTGTCATTCGCACTGTGCCGTGCTGTTAAATCCTCACAGGTCTATATCACAGAGAAGTCTGTCTTTACTGGGTTTAGACCCAGTCTATAATTAGCTCTATCCTGTCTCTGTCTGACACTTCAGTACTGCTGTGAGTTGTTCAGCAGCTTAAAGTGACTGCAAGAATGGAGAAGAAAGGTTTAAAGGAATAGTTCAGCCAAATATAAACATTTTGTCATTATTTACTCACCCATGTCATTCCATATGACTTCCGTAGATGACTTACTTTCTTCTGTACAACACAAAAAGTGATTTCTGAAGAATATCCTGACTTCTATTCATTACCATAAAAGTAAATGAGGACTGGATCCACAAAGCTGCTATGCACAAGTCATAAGAATGACTTTTATAGTACGTTTATGCATTTATGTGATTTTGGAGCTTTTAAGTGCCCTGGAAAAATGCTTAAATGAAATCTCAGGGCAAGGGCATTCCAATGAAGGTTCAGAAGGTTTACGAGTCTCTTCATTTCCTTTCCACTAAAGGTCCATAGAATCATAAATGTGTCAGATGCTGTTATGTTGTATGGCTATGGAATGTAAAAAGCCTTGTTCATTTCATGAATATTTACTGTTAATTTTTAAGTTCGTAGCCATAATATCCTGTGAAGGGAAAAAAAGAATCCTAAACACTCTAAATAGTCTCCAAACATTGTTTTTGTAAACTTAATCTTAAACTATTCAAAATTGATTTTAGTAACTGAAATAAACGTTAAATAAAACAAAATTTTAATGTTAAACTTAAATGAAAATAAATGTTTTTGAGGGTTTTTTTTTTTATTATTTGAAATTAGTAATTTTACCTTGGCAACTAAGTAAGACTGCTACAATTACTTTAACTAAATAAAAAAATGCAATCTCTCTCTCTGTCTCTGTCTTTATATATATATATATATATATATAT
>JAUMHE010000063.1:6967432-6994364 GCA_032359235.1 Enteromius mattozi | reverse complement strand
AAAGAACTTCACAATGCAACCTTCACAAAGAACCTTTTGTCTAAATAGGTCCATTAAGAACCTTTCTGTTTCACAAAAGGTTCTTTGTGGTGAAAGAAGGCACCAAAGAGGTGGATCTTTAAAGAACCTTTGACTGAATGGTTCTTTGTGGAACCAAAAAGGGTTCTTCTATGGCATCACTGTAAAGAACCTTTTAAGCACCTTTAAAAGATTTTATATATAAACAAAAACTAATAAAAATATAACAGAAAATTACAAATAATTAAGCTAATTATAAAATATTAATATATACTTTAATATTTTATAAATAATACTAAAATAGCACTGTGTCTAAGAAGAGAGACAAAAATAGGCTTGTTCGCAGTGCTGTCATCTTAAAAGGTAAGATGGAGTAGTAAATGTAGACAAAAATGTCAAATCTGTGAACTCTATAGTTGAGATGATACTGAGATGGTCAAGTATAGAGAGAGAAGGATGATTATTAGTTTGGATGGTGGAGCTGCATCAGCTGTGATGATCATTGTAACCAATTACGACGGTCATCTAGCTGAATGATCTGATGTTTGTTGATGAAGGGACAAACCTGTTGTGACTGCAGGTTACTGAAGCATGCAAATACCACAGATAGCAGACTACACTCACACACACTAACAAGGCACTTTACTGTACCATACATTATATCAGCTTGGCCCCGCATCCTGAGCTTCAAGTGATAACTGCACATTTTAAAATATAAAGCGTTAAAGATGGATACATTCAGAAGGATACAGCATTTTGTCATGAAGTGATGGTCTGTGTGTGAATGTTGGATGTTATCTGTGTTCATTCTGCCTGTAGGGAGGTGAGTCACTGCTGATTGGAAATATTGTAGCACATCTTTGGGCTGCATCACATGTTCCAGTTTTTTTTTGTGAGCTCACATATTTTAGACTTGAATTAATCCATATTTTTCACATGCCCAAGTTAGTCTCCGGAGTACATTCATAATTTAGTTTCCAAGTAAACAGAGACCTCTGAGAATGCACAACTCTTTTAACATTTATTTTTCAAAGTTTTAAGTTTCTTTAAAGTTTAATAGTTTAACTTCTGTAAAGATACTGATTTTGAGTATTTTAGTTTTTATTTCAGTGCTGGTAACAAACTGCACATTTTAAAAACTGGATTTTGGGCTTATGTGATTCTCAACTAGGCCATTTGCCTCTGACTAGTATTGTTAGTAACAGTTTAAACTTTTCAAGTCAGATTTCTGATACAGTCATGATGGCATTTTTTTTAGTAGAAATAGTTCTAATATTGTTCCTTATGATAATAACCTCTAAGGCTTCTATCTACTGAATAGTTACAAAAACCTAAAATGCATAATAGTAAATTGGATTGGATTAGTTAACCACCAATATAGATCTAATTTTTAAATGCAATATCATAACAATATTAAATCTTTCTTTTGTTCTTTCTTACATTAATACACCCTGAATGCCCGGAGTATTCAATAGCATAACATTTTATGCAATATAATAAAGGTCTTTTGTTTGATGCCATCATGAATGGCTCCCATTTATGATACAATTTACGTTAGCCTTTGTTTGCGCTATTTATAGTTTGTGTTACTTGGTGTACCATTCCACGACGGTAAAATACCCTATTATTTTTATTATTCGTCATTGTTGCTGTTAGTTATGTTTTGATGAATAAATGTAAAACATTTGGAGTGAGCGTGAGGGATATGAAGAGAGGCAAACTCTGATAATCGACAGACAGTCCAGACTAAAGGCCCAGCGCTCCCGGGCTCCGGTCCAGATCGCTACTTCAGCATCGGAAATATGGAAATGTGGCTCGGGCAGGACTCATTGAGTAATCCAATCCATCCAGAGCGACTCTCTCCGCCCCCTTCCCTTGTGTCCGACTTTGAGGAACTTCACACTGGGAAGCCGTTTTCGCAAACGCGCCAGAGCCAAACGCGCGCATTGAATCGCGTCAAAACATTTTTTTGTCGAAGAACATAAAAGAGATGCGGTGACACACCGCCAGAACGCCCCTTTTAGCCGCAGCAGCGTCGAACTTATTCCATTTGGGAAAAACCTGATTACTCAATGCGCAAAGCGCCTGAAGGCGAATGGAGTTGAAGGGATTTTTCTCGCTCCGCGCGGGACCGATGCCTGATCTCCAGTGAAAGATGTGGAAAGATGAATACGAGGTGCATTTCGACTTTCTTCTGGGACTTCTGTAAGTTTTTCTCTAGCTTTTGCTGCTTCTATGATGTATATCACTTTAAAAGACCTTCAACTGACGCAATAGACTTAAACATTTAGAAACTTGTCTTAATTTCCGTCATAAAGTTTTCTTTTTAAATCTAAGTTTCTGTCATTAAGTCTAAGTTTTATTGTTTTTATGTTTAAAGTGTTTATTTATTGAATTTATTGACCTTAGCGAAGTTAAAAGTCTTTAGTATTCTTTATTTTTAGTATTTATTATGCAATAAATGCAGGCATGGACTTTGGGACTTCGTTTGTTTGAACTTTTTTTTGGGGAGGTTTGTTTGGAACATCTTGCCCTTTGGTCTTTTGTGGACACATCTGTTGGTTGATTTTCCTCTGTCTATAAAACACTGTTCCAATATTATGGAGGCGACCGAGGCTCTATTCATTATTTCTCTGTCTAATACCTATTATTTAAAAGTCTTGTTCTATGGATGCAGTCTTTGAAGTCTTCAAATAAGATTTTGAATATTTCGACCATTATTAACTTGTTGACTTTCTGTGACAACATGCCCCACTTGTGGGACCAGCTATTAGCACAAACAAATACGTAAAACAAGTGTTTTTACTAAAATGTTATAACTGATGATTTGCATAAAATTACAACCTGTAAAACACATGAGACAACTTGCCAGAATAAAAATGCAACAACCTGCCCTGACCTGAGATTTATGATGGGGGTAAAAAGCTTTGTGCAAAGAACATCAGTCTTTCAGTTCTGCGTGTTTTATATATTTGACACTGGTCTGAATGTGTGCCAACATGGTTTCTTTTTATTCACCATTTGCATATTTTTTGTAAACTTAGTTTAATGGAAATAATTTGCATACATTATTGTAATTTAAAACTGTTTTAAGCTAGATAGCTGCATACAAAACTGCTGATTAAAAACACATTCCCCATGTGACAACTTGCCCCCAGTCTCTCTCTTAAAGGGAAGGTGCAGCCAAAAAAATCATTATTTTTTTTTAACCTGTATGACATGCTTTCTTCTGTGTAATACAAAAGAAATTATTTTGGAGAATTTGGGTTCCATCGACTTCCATAGTATGAGTAAAACTACTATGGAAGTCAATGGGACCCAAAACCATTTGTTTACCAACAGACTTCAAAACTATTTATTTTGTGTTTAACAGAAGAAAGAAATGCAAACATCTTTGTAATGACATAAGGGTGAGTAAATGCTTATTGAATTTTTGGGTGACTATCCCTTTAATCCCTCAACTCTTCCATCATTAAATGGTTTTGGATAAATACATAGCCTGAGGTTCTATATATTGTAAGCGTGTGTTTGGTTACCTAAAACCATTGTAACCAAAATGTTTTCATTGCACATTCTGATGTGTATTTCCTGTCTGTTCGACCCTGCTGATTTGATGTATTCCAGTAAGAGAACACACAAAGGGGGATTTGTGTTTTTGGCTAATTGACAAAGCCACAGCAACTCCTTCACACCTCGCTCTGCTCGTCCAACACACCCTCTCCGACGGCATCAGAATGGGCAGAGAGAGACGCTGACATGTGAGTCATAGACAAGCAGTCTCATGTTTAATCTCCTGCCTTGCTCAGCAGCAGCGCAGGTCTATACGGAGACACAGCTGCTGGCTTGTTGTAGGATCACTGTATATCAGTGCTGCCACATTAAGCCCTGCCATAGTCACTTATAATGTTTATCTAGCCTCTAGAGCAGGACTTCAGGCTGATATTTATTAACTAATGAAGTCTGTGGAAGCTTTTTTTGTTTTGTTTTTTTTGTCTAAGAATTTAAAAACTTTACAAAGAGTACACTGGTGGTACTATGGTACTATTGTGGTACTTGACATATACAGTGATGCCAAATAATTACCATAGTCATACCACAGTACAATTATTTTTATGAACATTAAATAAAAAAGTGTAATTGACACAAATAGTCAAAAATAAGTATAATAATATAGATTTTTTTACATTATTTTCAAATTAAAAATATGTTTGTTTATTCATTTATTTAATAAAATTAACAAAGAAATAATTCAAATGAAATAAAATCAAATATATGCCAGAATGGGTAACATTCCAAATTAATTTAGCCTAAATTAAGTCTCTTTGATATATAAACTACTGTTCAAAATTAGGCATCAAAAAGATGTTTTAATGTTTTTGAAGTCTCTTATGGTCACCAAAACATTTTTTTTTTTTACTTGAAAATACCATAAAAGCAGTGCTATTGTGAAATATCTATCCATTTATCTATTTATTTCCCTGTGGTGGATCTTGAAGAAAAAAAATGTATAGACAACAAATATAGCTCATTGGCTCCTGCAATATTATATGTCCATGGCAATGTCCTACTTAGGTTCCTTTAGGAATCGATAATACTATAACTGTGCAATCTATCATTATTATTGATCACAGCAGCCTGGTGGCAGATGGAGACATATTGCTTTCCGATCAGGTTTGTTCAGTCATTATGTACACAGGACTAAAATACAAACAGCCAGCTGTTTTGACACCTGACTGCTGAAAGATTATGTCAGGGGCGCTGAACCGGTCTGCCGATCTAATTCACACCTGTCTCTGTGCAGACACATGTGTTCACGTACTGTAGATGTGAGTCATATTTGTGATGATTCAGTGAGTGTTATGCTTGACAGGAAGAGGGAAGAGACGGTTGCAAAACCTAAACTCAGATGACATTTCATCATAATTTATGTGATGTCTTTATGTATTACTGATGGATCATGTGATCAGTATTGAAAATATATTTTGCATAACTTAGTAATAATTAAAAATGATCTATTGCATCCAACACAGCTTCTGTCCATCAGTTATCGTCTTGTGAAGTGAAAAGCTATACATTTGTAAGAAACAAATCCATAATTAAGGTGTTTTAAAACCATCACTTTTGGCCAGAATACCATAGGCTCATTGGAAATATGTGCCCCTACATACATTTCTGCAAAACTGAAAAAACATACCTATACATACATGAAAAAAACACTAGAGGGAGTAAAACTCTGACAATCTTTATTCCTTTTCACACAAAAGCATGATTTACAGGTACGTTTTTGATTAATAAAGGCTAATTTTCACACAATTAGTGGCAGAATGTTATGTTATGACTTTAAAACAATTTTAACATCATGCACGATTTAAAAAACTGATACTTTTGAACGTTGTCTTCCCATACACAGCTTTATATATATGAGTTTTCTGGTTCATTAGGTTTACTCGGTAGCTCAGGTGATATGGCGTTGCACCCTGTGAAACAACGGTTCAAAACAGCTCAAAACCGACACTTACTGGATATTTGAATTCTGGACGGCTGCAAAAGTTACCTCAAGCAGCAAAATAAAAGTAATACATACCTGTACCAATGTAATAAAGACGTGCCAAGGTCACGCATTAAACGTGTTTTAGCGCCACTCTCTGGACATTCCACTTTGAAACTGCTGCGAAGCGTACTGTAAGGTACATAATTATGGGGTTGCAGAAATGTATGTAGAGGCATGTATTTTCATTGTGCCTGGGTTGCAGAATACAAGTCAATAATCCATAATAATGCTTCCTCTAGTGGAAAAGTCCACTGTCCTCTTGCATTAGATTTCACAGACATTAGTTTAGAATAGTTTTTATTTACATGTATACTGCATGCTTCTCTTTTCTGATTCAGAAGAGATTACTTTTTTACTGGAGCAAGCAACATTATCAGACTTTAGCCTGAAGCAATGATTTGAAGTTTAAAGCATCTTAATGATGGATTTACAAACAGCTCATCCCTTCACAAGACGTTAATTGGTGGTTTGTTGATTATCGTGATGTTTTTATCAACATTTTGCACTCTGCACCATTCCATTGGTAAACAAGTGATGTAATTTTGTAAATTTCTTCAAATCTGTACTAATAAAGAAACAAATTTATCTAAATCTTGAATGGCCGGAGGGTGTGTACATTTCCAGCAGAGTCTGAATTACTTTTGTGGTTGCCGGATGAAATCGGGCTTCATTTATCACCACATCACATAACATTCCTGTTACTTTGCACTGCACCTAGAATTACAGTATGTACCCTGTGGAAGCCTGCTTGACTGCTCGCTCTGTGCCGTGTGAGATTTGTCGGGGCTTTTCTAGGGCATTGTGGGTAATGCTGATGAAGGGGCCATCTGCTTGGGAGGGACACAAATTACACCCTCTTTCTTTCTCCCGGAACACCAGGTTCTACTGGTGCCATGGCAACCAACACATTACCGTTCCTTATCGAGGTTGGAGCTAATGCAATTGTGCTAATCAAATTATGCAAAAACATTTGACTCATCCACAATGAAAATGACAGCCATAATTTATTCAGAAGGCTGTGGACACGCATCAAGACTAAACTGTTGACCAGTAAGCATATGCCATCTGTATTCGCAGTGTGTTTCTCTTCATGCCTGCTTACAGAGTGATGACAGCATACTTTTAATTTGTCCTTTGTAATTAATTTGGCCAAAGCTGCATTTATTTGATTAAAAATACAGTAAAAATATTTTATGTTAATATATTTTTAAAAATGCAATTTGTAATGCAATGCTGAATTTTCATCATTAATTCAGTCTTTAGTGTCACATAATCGTTCACAATTATTCTAATATTCTGATTTGCTGCTTAAGAAACATTTCTTATTATTATCAATGTTGAAAAAAAGTTGTGATGCAAACATGTTTAAGTATTCCTTGATGAATAGAAATTCAAAAGAACAGCATTTATTTGAAATAAAAAGGTAACATTTTGCGGTAAGGGTACAATAAATACTATGAATTATGCACAAATTAATGCATGAATTATGCCTTACTTTATTCATTATTATCTCATGAATTATCAGGAACTAACATGGATTCAAAGTCTTTCATTCATGACTTCATGGATGAACTACACATTAATTAAGACATTAACTAAGATGGGTACATCATCATGATTTATGATAATTTGTATGTATTTCATGTAAAATGTGGTTCTAGAAAATATATATTTACCTACATTTTCACAGGCACTGAAATGTACAAAACTGACATATTTACAGCATCTAAACAAACCAATGCCACACACATGATGAATTCATGAGAAACTAATGCTTAGTTAATGATGAGTTCTAGATTTTGCATGAATATGCATGAATGAGGTAATGTGGATTTTTCTAAATTCATTTAGTAATTCAAGCAGTTTTATCTGCACAAAGTAGTGCTTTTTTATGCACTAATTTATGTACTACAGATTTATCCAAAGTAGATAGTAAAGACTTTTCTTTCTTTCTTTCTTGTGAACAAAGAAATCATCATGATCATATGTAATTAAATCGTAAATCATGATGATGTACCCATCTTAGTTAATTTCTTAATTAATGTATAGTTCATCCATGAAGTCATGAATGAAAGATTTTGAACTCATGTTAGTTCCTGATAATTCATGAGATATTAATGCATAAAGTAAGGCATAATTCATGCATTAATTTCTGCATGAATTCATAGTAATTTATGTACTCTTACCGCAAAGTGTTACCAATAGAAATATTAAAAGTTTTTTGTTGTTGTTGAGCCCAAACCTTTACATTTTATTGCATATGGTCACAATTAGTGACTAGCTGTCCGAAAATATTTACTGTGCTTTAAACAAGAGGCGTAGCTTGGTAAAACTCTCGTAGAGAAGTGTTTTGAAGTCAAAGTGTTAATTTATTTTGCTTTCAAAAACCTCAAGGCCAATTATATATATATATATATATATATATATATATATATATATGGGGTTTTTTTTGTTTGTTTTGAACAACGCATCTGATCAGGTGTCCCAAAAGCCTAAATTATATAGTTATTCAGGCAACCCAATCAAAATAACATTCCTAATGTTTCTATGATTGCAATGAAACACCACAAGGCACATTAGTTTATGCGCAGTTAGCTGTGTACTAAAACCAGACAGAAGTTAATAAATAAATCATATAAAGCTTGGCGTCTGTCACTTCAGTAATGGCCTGCCTGACTCATGCAGGTTCTGTCCTCTCTGGGGCTCAGCAGCCGACGCAAAAATGCCTCATCCCAAATTACAGCTTCATTTAAAGAACATCCTAATGAGCTACTCGCCTCCATCGCAGTAATTGTACACATCGAGATTTTAATTAGTTGAATTAGATGTGCCGTTTCTTGGCTGGAAAAAAAAGATTGTGTTTCTCTCAAGATGCTCTTTGCTACCCATGAGCTAAATGCTAATTCAGTGGCATGAATTGCAGGAGAATTTTAATGGGCTTAGATTGGACGTTTATATCAATTGCCTAAATTTGAACACAAGTATACACACGTATGATGTTTGTTGTATTTTAGACTAAGATAATCTCTGTCAATCTATTATAGATATAATAATAATATTGGGGGAAACTAGTGTAACAAATCTCATGGAAAAAGCGGATCAAACCCAACCGGGATGTTTACCTTTCTAGTCAGTTCATCCAAAATGGTCCGCCATGATGAACTTGGTCTCACCAGCTAGTATTTAAACCACCTTGTGATAAATGGCTTACTATAAACCATCTAAAACACTGTTTCTTATCCTTATGTTTTATGCTAATAAAAAAAGTTAACAAATATGTTATAGTCATAGTCCTAATAATATTATATAGCAGAAGTAGAGAAAAATATTGGTTCTCTGATGCACTGTGCTTCTGAATAGTTTTTGGAAACTTTAAATGTTTTCATAATGTAAAATGCATGTATTTTATGTGTTCCCTTTATTGCATTATGTTTGCTTTATATTACATTATTCAAAGTCATATTTAATTAGTTAATCCTTCTTAACATGCAATTGTTTAGATATTATTATTAATGAAGTTAGTTTTTAAATGTACTTATAAGTAGGCCTTATTTTATAAAAATGCACAAGCAAGTGTTGTGCATTTGTCATGAATTAGGGGTCTTCGAGTCAAAAGGTTTGAGAAACACTGATCTAAAACCATCCATCATCTACCATCTTGGTTCTGGCTGTTTTTTCCATCTGGACATTGATGTATTTTTCTTTTCCTTGTTTGTTTCTGCCAACCTAGTGATGCCAACCTCACAGATGTGCTGTGTGACTCGGACTCAGAATTGGGAAGCGTGGATACGTTGGAGAGAGGCAGCACGGATACTCTCGCCAACGGCTGCCGCGTCGACTCAGATGCTGCCAAACGACTGGCTAAGCGGCTCTTCTATCTGGAGGGCTTCAAGCGCTGTGACGTGGCACGACACCTGGGCAAGAAGTGAGTGTTTGTGTGTGAACGAGCGTACTGTATGGAAAGGAGTGGAATAAAACACTTTTTATTCACACCCACAATCCCTCTCTTCTGTGTCTCTTTCTCCTGCAGTAATGACTTCAGCCAGTTGGTGGCATCGGAGTACCTGAGCTTCTTTGATTTCACGGGATTGTCATTAGACAGAGCGCTAAGGTGAGAACATTTCAACCGCAAAATACCACCAAGATGGTTAGTGGCCTGAAACGTGCAAATACTTATCTTAACAGAAAGTAAAATGGCAAATGTACCAACAAAATCATAATCAGACTAAACATATTTGATGTGTAATACACAACTATGCTGAGCAAGTATTTGAGCTAATAAGATTTCAGTGTGTCAGGTCAGAAATGTAAGGTAACATGCTGAGCTTGAATAGGACACATTTGCTGTTAAATATTTTTTAAAGCATGTCACATATGTAACTGCTTCATTGTTTATTTATATTAGTACTGTGGTGCTATAAGAGGAAGAAGCTCATGTTAGATTAATACTCACGCATGTCACATATTAATGTCTCATTTCCACAAATAAACCTGAAAGTGGAAGAAGTTAAACATGCCATTACTTAAATACCTGCATTGCAAGAAGAAGAGGAACTAAGTGCGTTGTACAACGTGGTTAAGAATATTTTTAGTCCTGGACTAACATTAGTTCTCTGGATAGAACGATAATTATCGCAGACAGTGAGTGGAAGCTCTCATGCAGTCTAGACTAAAGTTACTGGCCCGAAACAAGTACAAGATAGTTTGGATCACTTATACCGTGGATTTTGGAATGGAAAATGGGCCAGTCATTAACTTGTAAAGAGAAGCTTTAAGGGCTTCCTGCTGTTTTCCAACAAAATTTGAATTATTGTTATAGTTTTGTTGTCATATTTATATATAATAATAATGCTATTTTGGGGACAAATTGTGCTTCCCTACAATCACAGAAAATCTGAAGCTTAAAAAAATATCAATTTTAAATTGCAATCATGATTTATGTTCATATAGATTTTTTCCTGAAATGAATATAAACTGTGGCCATGAAAGCCAAAATTCATCTGTTGTTGCTTTTACTGAATGTACATTACATTACAATGGGTGCTTATTAGTGAATTAGTACCATAAAGAATATATATTCTGTGTATGGAATATATTTGTAGCAGTACTAGCATATCTGCTCCTTCTAAGCACAGCACTGTGATCACCTTCCTGTCATTGCAGGAACTTCCTGAAGGCATTTCCTCTGATGGGAGAGACGCAGGAGAGGGAACGTGTGCTGGTGCACTTCTCCAAACGCTTCTGTCACTGTAACCCAGAAGCACTCACTTCAGAGGGCAAGTGCATTTCTCTAGATTTAGTTTATGCTATGTAAATTTTATGATGGCATCTCATAATGTATTTCAATGAATTTTTATGGTACATGAGTGAATTTACATCTACCAGACGGCCTTCTAAGATGGTATCTTCACTGAATTGTAACCTCATGAGTGACTTATTGGAACATTTGGAACGTGTTAGCATGTTGCTAGCCTAGCTTATGATGCTTTAAATCTCCTGTGATGTGTAGCTATGCTGCTGGTTTGGTTTTGAAGCAGTGTTTTCTCGTTCTCTAACTCTGTTTTTCATAATTTTTTTTTAATAGATGGTGCTCACACACTGACCTGTGCACTTATGCTTCTTAACACAGACCTGCATGGACACGTATGTATTCAGCTCTTCTTTAGGTCATATTCCAAACAAGTCTGGCACTAACAAGCTTATTAGCATCATGATTTCAGGTACTGCATTAACTCGATCAACTAGTAATTACACTCCAATCTAATTGCAGAAGCAAATATTAAATTTTTCTGGAAACCAACCATCTTCAGTCCTGTCTTATTTTTCTATATTCTGCATTCACAACAAAAAGTTGATCAGTACCCTGATATTATGGATTGATTTTGCATTAATAACCAGTTGACTGTGCAGCATCCAACATATTAAATGTCTAATGGCATCTAAAAATCTAAAAATATTTGACAGAAGAAAGCCAAGACTGACCATTTTGAACACAGTATTAGAAGAAGAATTATATATTTTCTTTTAAATGTAATATAAAAAATATAATATTTGAGGATGATGCTAATAAACTAAACTAAAAACCTCACCCTATGCACTTCATAGTGTCATTTTCCTTTACAAGCTTCTTGTTGTTGTGTTTCTTAGTAATATTACAGTACTCTCTGACTTTGACCTAAACATGTCTCTCTCTCTCTCCATTTCTTCTCTAACTCATTTTGCGGCAGGTGGTAAGTGCTTCTCTCTCCTCCACTGTTCTTCTTTGTGTTTTTCTTCTCTTTTAATGGCTTCAGCTTTAATGTGTTTTCAGAACGTTTTCATCCATCATTCGTGGAATATTACTCATCTAAAGTAGATCTCTGTGGTAGGAGGGAGACAGACAGAGGGAGATATTGATGTGTGTTGGTTATGTTTAGAACGGTTGTTCTGGTTTGATACTGCCATCTGCTGACAGCTTTGTCAACTGCATGGAGTTTAGAAATAACTGGTGTGGTTCTGAATATAGTTTGTTCTTTATCTCTATGGTTTGATTTCTGTATGGTAACATTTGCATTTTGTAATCTCTCAGTTTTCAATATGGTGATGTATATTTACAAAAGATTGCCATGGGACCGTAGATTCTGCCAAAAGACTACATTAAATGCTAAAATACTCTTATTGTTACTGCTGTAAACCACAATAAATTAATATGGTATCTCCTTCAAACTGTGCAAGAATCTTTCACAATCTTCCTGTCATAAGTCTAAGGATCACTATTAATATCGCTCATGAATCTGAAAAACATCATTTGTGCTATACAGACATGAGCGATGCATTAAATCATCCAGTTTGTTGAGGAGAGGTTTATTATTACTTTTCTAAGCAGGCATATTCTTTCTGGCAGATGATACACGGGGTGAAAAATTCGCACAGATTTACACTGAAGTAGATCTCCAGTTATATTAGTTCATTAGCTCTAGAAGTGTTTTTTCCATTAATTTTTGTAGACAGATAGATACATAGAGAAATAGAGATAGACAGAAATGAACAGACAGACAGATAGAAAGAGAGAGAGAGACCGAGACAAACATACAGAAATAGAGACAGACAAATGTACAGACATACAGAGAGACAGACAGATATGTACACACACACACACACACACACACACACACATTTACTCTCTGTAAAAATAAGTTGAAAAGTGTAAACAGATAGCTTCATCAAAAGGATGGACCATTGATTAACAACCTTGAAACTCACAGTATGTCTTTCTTTAAAGGTTTATAAGTTATTGTTAAAAGTCTGTTTCCTTGTGGAGAAATTGAATTCAATTTTTACTTCCAGAACCAACTGTTGCACTCTATACAACATCCTGGCAACCACATGCAAGAATTTTGTATTGCAGTGTTTACGTGCATGTACAAGCATGACATACATTTAATAAATGCAGTTATGTTTAATATTTTGCCCTGTTGTGTGTTATGGCTTATGGTAACTGACCTCAGGTTACCAGTTTCTTCTTTTAATCAGTTGACCCTTCGCTAAGTGCCATCATAGAAATATCAATGACAAATCCTACTGTATCTTTGCAGTTGTTATTGTTTGGCATTTTTCAGATAAGCTTTTGCTCTTTTCTAATCTACGTAAATGTACGATCTTGTATGTTTGGAGAGGTTTTACAGGAATTTAACAAAATATGGTGAAATATTGTTGTCAGGGCCCTTATAACATTCACACTGAGACGGTATAAATAACGTTTTGACTCTTTTTTTTTTTTTTAAATCTTTAAATAAATCTTAAAAAGTGGATTAAGCAATTTTCTCAATTGTGATTCACAGTCACAGTTTTTAATCATGTCACTGAATAATTTATCAATTAAGTTTAAAGACAAATGTCATAATTCATTCCTTCCCTGTTAAAAGAATGATATTCAATCAATCTGTGCACACTTGTCTCAAATGGCAACAGTTTTGAGGGATAGCTTAGCAGTGGGTCAGTTGTTTATGTCAATGATATGATGATACTAATTGGCACATATGCCATTATTGTTGTAACACGGTATTGTGTTATTGTGTTGCAGAATATTGGGAAAAAAATGTCTTGCCAGCAGTTCATTGGTAATCTAGATGGCCTCAACGATGGCAAAGATTTTCCCAAAGAATCGCTCAAGGTAATTATTCGGAAACACACAGACATGCATTTGCTTCCTTTATTTCTATTGTATTTTTATTATTGACAACCAGTGGTACAAGAGATAAGCATCGCTTCAGAAAAGCATGCATCTCTACTGATAGAGTGTGATTTCTCACTGATTACATTAAAACACACTCAAAATGCCGTAACCGCATAAAGTAATTGAATTTTTGAATGCAACAAAAGACGCATTCGTGTTTAAATTGGATTCAAAAGCATGTTGTTTTTTATATGCTCTGTCCCATAAGCCCGTCTTTCTGTATTGGTGCAGTTGTGGTGTTTCAGACGTACGGTATTAACAGTCTCATATGTCTCTGTCCTGGTTTAGGTACTCTATAACTCAATAAAGAACGAGAAGCTGGAGTGGGCGATGTGAGTATCCAATATCATCCCCAGGAGTCAAGTGCGCTCGTATTATCATGTGACTTCTGGGGCTAATCGGCGTGTAATGTGCGCAGTACCTGCACATGTGCATTAATGCTGCTTAATCCGCTCTGTTTCTGCAGCGAGGAAGAGGAGTTGAGGAAGAGTCTGTCTGAGCTGGTGGAGGAGCAGTGTGAGGCGGGAGGGAAGAGGGTTGTCAGGGTAACGGACGGCAGTAACCCTTTCATCGCCATTCCACTTTTACTCAACGCTGCGACATACAAACACGGCATTCTGACACGCAAAAGCCACGCAGACATGGACGGCAAACGCAGTACGTGTGTCGTTTGATTGTTCTGCAATATCACGCTTTTGGTATTAGTTTCCTAGTGCTGTTTCCACATCATTTCCTGTCCTTTTTTCTTTGTCTGTATCAATATTAGAAGCAAAATACAACAGAAATCAATAAGTAAACACAAAGGTAAATTACGTCTCGGTTCCAACTTCCAAAACCTAGTGTGCTGCCTATTAAGGCAACATTTTAAGGTGTCAGAGATGTGCTTCCATTACTATTACAATAATTTGCTTCTTCATTTTAGCCAAAATTACAAAAAACTTTAAATGAAAATGTATCTATAGTTTTAATTTCATTATTATTTTTTTGTAAAAGTGCTTTAACTTGTAAAAGTTTTTCATCTAAAATTTATATTTGGTTTATTTCACTTTACAATAAGGTTTATTTGTTAATAACATTAGTAAACTTTTAGTAAACTTTTTAGTTAATTTTAGCATTTACTAATGCATTATTAAAATTAAAAGTTGTGCTTATTAACATTAGTTAATACTCTGTAAACTAACATAAATAAAGAATGAACATTTGCATTGTCATTAATATTAACAAATTTTAATAAATAAATGCATCGCTTATTGTTTGTTCATATTATGGTTAAAACATTAACTAATGTTAACAAATGACACCTTATTGCAAAGTGTTACAATTTCAGTTTTATTTTAGTAATTGGAAATTATTTTTAATACCTGCAGTTTGTTTTATTTGACAATAAGCTCAGAGAAAAATAAACATAAAAGAGCAAATGAATATAAAAATACTTTTTATTAAATGTTGAAAAAGTTAGATACAGTTTGTTTTAGAAAATTATATATTTACATATACATTTATCAAATTATCAGATGCTTTTATCCAAAGTGAGGAACACTGCAGGCAATTTTTCATAGAGCCAACAATATCTGTAGTATACAATGCCAACTTTATTAGTTTATTGCAGAGCTAGTTTAGAAAACAAGCAAGAGAGTTATATCTTTTATAAGTGATGTATCTTTATAAATATATAACTTTTTTATTTTATAAGTGTAAGTATTTTAATATTATATGTAATGCGTGCTGTGTATATTTATGTTGATTTGAGTTTGGGTTGTGTAAAGCAGTGCTTCTTCTGTAGAGCACTTCAAATATGTCACTTGTAAAGTTTTGGTTATGATGTTGTCTTTTAAGGTAGCTGGCTATGTAGGCAGTAAACAGCAAGATTTGAATGTCAAGGAATGCAATAAATCAGCATTAGTGAGGGCCTGCCAAGATTTCCTTCTCTTTAATAATTCAGCTGCTTTAATTAAAACAATTAGGTTGTGTCTTTCATTGTGGTGGAGTTCATTTGTGAGCAGTGAAGTTTGTTGTAGAGATTTTCTTTCCTCGACTTGTGTTGCAGCAAACAAGAGCGGAGCTCATTAGTGAAGTGTGTCTTTATTTTGTCTCTCTCTCACACACACACTTCTTCTCTTTTCTTCTGTCTCTCTGCAGCCCCGAGAGGACGCAGAGGCTGGAAGAAGTTTTATGCCGTGCTGAAGGGGATGATTCTCTACCTGCAGAAAGTAATTTAAATCTACTTCCCACACACTCACACACACCACACATAGTCGTACTATATTTTGCAGAATGTGTACTATTATATGTGTAAGGAATAGTCAGATAACAAACTACATTTGCCAAAATGTCCAACAATAGCCCACAACACTGATTACTGTTTTCCGCAGTGTGCAATGCATTTGATTTTTACAGTGTTCTTTTACAGTTTAGACATTTATAATCACTTTTTTAAACACAATTAAACAGGCTTTTAAAATGTAAGACATTTATTACACAAAATTATATTAAGAATGCAAAACAATTGATTCCCAAGATTATTACTCGTCACTCGTATTACTTGATTATTACTCAGCGTCACTCACTGAATTATGTAACCTACTGAATTGAGTCATGTGACATCAGTGAAGTTAAAATTTTACAAAATTATGACATACAGTATACTGAAGGTGTCTACTCTCGTATTCCAGTCTGAACATACAGTAGTCATAGACTCTTTTCTAAGCATAATGAGCTGCCTTGCGCTCTGCTACAGTATCTACATAGGCAGCTTTCTTCTAAGGTATCATGCTAAATATCATAATCAGACCTCATAAATGACAAATTTAATTTAATTTAATTACTCTTTCATACTAATATTATACTATTTTTTTTTCATTAATATTATATTAATATATTATTAACATATATATATATATATATATATAATTTTTTTTTTAACTTTATTTAATTGTAATTTTGGTGTCTGCTTTTATCATTTTTAGATTTATTTTTTTTCTGTTTGTATTTAATTTATTTTTTAGTTAATTGCAGTTTTACTTTACATTTTCAACAAGTTAATCCTGTAGGTAACATTTCTTACTTTCATTTAATATTTAGAATTATTATTTCAATTAATTAGCAAATAGTGTGTAACCAAGCCTGCTTTATTAGTACTTTTTAGTACTGAATAAAAGGATTAGGAGTATGTACTGTTTTACAATTTGACCTAAAGCAGATTTCTTGTACACCAGCATAATTATCTAATCTAGTGCTGCTTACTTTTAGAACTGCCTTTGTGGTGCCTTAAAATGACGCCTACTTTGGCAGCTCAGTAGGGTTTTGGAACGCAGCCATTGTCTCTCCATCATTTATTTTCATTTTTGCTTTCACTGATTCTTCTCTCTGTCTCCCCCGTATGGTCAGGATGAGTATAAGCCTGATAAAGATCTGTCAGAGGTGGATCTGAAGAACGCAGTACGGGTTCACCACGCTCTTGCTACAAGGGCCTGTGACTACAGCAAAAAACAGAATGTCCTCAAACTCAAGACTTCGGATTGGAGGGTCTTCCTCCTGCAGGCCCCGTAAGCATCAAACCTCTTCAACTGCTCCGAGAATCTTTTTCATGTTGCTTTTACTGTAATTGGCTACTCTACTATCCACTATGTCACAGATCACTAGGGTCAGCTTGCTTTCATTGTTTTCTTTGTTTGACTTTCCCTTTAAATGTGTGTGTAGGAGTGAAGAAGAGATGATGTCATGGATTTTCAGGATTAATCTGGTCGCTGCTCTTTTCTCGGCTCCTGCTTTTCCCGCCGCCATTGGCTCCATGAAAAAATTCTGCAGACCGTTGCTGCCTTCATCCACAACGAGACTCAAACAGGTGGACAAATATAACAGTATACAGACTAACTTTATTACGTAATGGAAGAATTTAGAAAATTGATTATTATTAATGATGAATTAAACGATTTATTGGTGTCAAACTAAACATTGGTGTTAAAATATTGCACAATACTCTGTGAGAATACTGTATCCCATGATACATTGGGGTCATATTGACCTTCCTTTTCCAGTTTGACAAATGTGTTTGGAACAGTAACAATACATGATTTTTATTTACTTCTTATTTACTCATTCCTCATATTTTTTTAATATATATTTTTCATAATTATTTTTTATACATATTTTCTTACTGAATTCAATAACGTAATGATTGAAGGTTTGTGGCAATGGTATAGTAATAGTAGTAGTATTGTAAAAGCCTATTGTTGACTTTTTTAAACAAAAATTGTAGGTTTTGTACAGTATTTACATAATGGTGGTTCTAATTTATACAGGAAGAGCAACTGAAGTCCCATGAGAACAAACTGAAGCAGATTTCTCTGGAGCTGGAGGAACACAAGAAGAGCCCACCAGATCTGACGCCCAAGAGCAAAGAATCTGAAGAGTATCGAATCAAAGAGCACTATTTAACCTATGAGGTCAGAATAATACAAAGTCATCTGTCTCAGAGTTCGTATGAATGCTTTTTAGATATTAGAATTATGCTGTAGCCGTTGTATAGGCCGGGTGGAGAAGGTTTGAGTCAAACTTATTAGAAAACACACCTTTTTTTCACACCTTTAAATGATTGGTACTTAATGATTAAGTACTCATTGGTCGTAAAATAGCATCTGTAAAACATCTATATGAGTGGTTCCCAATTGGTGACCGAAAAATAGGTCAAGTCTGTTCTGATCATGGTCCTGGTCAACAGGGAAAATAATGCAAATCACAAATAGTAAAATGCTACTAAACAAAACCATTTTCATTTAAAGCCATTCTAATCTTTTTTTTATTTATGTCTTGCAGAAATGTCGCTATGAGACGTACGTCAGCCTCCTGCAGGCCAAGTTTCGTGCAGGAAGTGATGATTTGGATAAGATTGAAGCCAGTCTATTCACTGGGGAGGGGAAAGAAGGTTACCTACGCAAAACTCAGTCCAGCCCGTCAATCAGCCAAGGTCAGGGGGTCAATGGACGGGCCGGTCATAAACACGCCCCAGAGCACAATAGCTGAAGAGCGTTCTTTGACCTCTGAACTTATGTGACATGCTCACGTCTGAGCCTGACTGCAGTGGGTTCGAATACGTGAGAAAGAGTTGAGAGAAATACAAACGTAGCATTATAATGTCCTTATTGTTTCAATGTACAGTAAATTTATTATGACCATTATATGTATTATTAGTATTATTACCACAACAATAAACATTGTTGATAGTGCTATGAACATTACGTGCCAAAAACAGAAAATGAGGAGACCAAGACTGTATAAGTGGGAGGAAATGACAACACTGCATATAAAGTCAAGAGAAAGTGAACTGCGGCATCACAAATGTGTTGCAGAGGATGCACTGTGACATGCAGTCACGTTGTGATGTCATTTAGAATTTTACTGTGACATTACAGTGACTTCATTTAGATTCCATTAAAGGGACAGTTCAGCCAAAAACAAAATCTGATTCTCATATTGTTCCAAATCTGTACGGTTTTCTTCTAAAAAGGAACATAGAAGAACATTTTGAAGAGCACTGGGGCCTAAACAACAGACCTAATTTACTTCTATTGTAGGGAAAAAAACAATGTCTGAGACATTTACCAAAATATAAAAAACAGTGACATTTCTCAAAATATCTTCTTTTGTTTTGAGCCATAGATGGAAAGCCATACAGGTTTGGAATTTTTTGGATGAACTGTTGCTTTAAGAAGTGTTATGAAGGCAAAAAGCATCACATCACATTGACAACACAAAGCAACAATCTAATGCTTTGGGATACTAGGTGAAATGTGTTGTTTATTAAAGCAATAAGCCCCAAGAAGCTGTGGTTTCATGGGGCTTATTGCTTTTATAAAACGGTTATTCCATATACCTAGTAAAGTTTCACAAAATAAAACAAATAAGAGCAAATAAAGTTTAATGGTATTACTAAAAACATTATTCTTCCGCTAAACAATGTAGTTCCTCAGAAACTGTTGTGGTTCCAATAAAGTGGTTGCCAAGCTTTGAACTTGGCTCAACCAATCAGAATCAAGGACCGGAACGAGCTAGAATAGTTTGGTAGAGTGCAATAATAAACAACAACAAGGCTGTTTAAGCAACTAGTGAGAAGATAAGCTTTTCTGTTAATCATGATGATATTTAGTGGGTATTTCACCCCAAAAAATAAAATTCTGTCATCAATTTCTCACCCTCATGCCATTCCAAACCCTTAAGACAGTTCATCTTCAAAACTTCAAAATCCGAGAGCTTTCTGACCCTACATAGACATCAATGTAACTACCACCATCAAGGCCCAGAACGTTAGTAAGGACATTACTAAAATAGTCCATTAGTTCAACCGTAATGTTATGAAGCTACAAAAATACTTTTCATGCGTAAAGACACAAAAATAACTTTATTCAACAATTTATTCTCTTTTGTGTCACTCTGAGACGCACATTCACAAGAATACCACGACACATGCCTGTGTTGAATTGTTGAATAAAGTCATTGTTTTTGTCACATTTGCAATTCTGTCATGGACACATTTCACCTTTAAATAAATCATGACATCACTTACCACTGTTTGCCATTCTTTATGACATCACAACGTGTGTCTATCCCAAGGCTGTGTTCGGTAATGGTATACAACTACCCCCTTGTAATTATTTATTGTTATATTTATTAATTGTACATTTATTTTCTCCTTTTGGAGCCAATATAGCGGGAAGACGCTTGTAAAGATGACTATGTTTGACCCTCGATTAGTTTAACCCACGTTTTTTTAATTCTCTTAACTGAAGAGCTGACAGCTGATTAATGGATCCAGGGATATGTTGGATGTTGGGAAATACAGTGTCTTAATACGGGACAGGGTATGGGACATTGTAATGTATGCGCACAAGCGAGGAAGGAAGACTGCAAGTTTGAGTCTGAGTATGCAAAACAGTGACGAAGAGGAAAAACATTTCAGACTGAAAGCGACGCCCTCATTTTCTCTATTCAATGGACCACAAAGCCTCTATGTGTCTCTATGTGCCTGCAGAAAATTCAACCTGGACTGAATATTGAGCAGCAGGACTGCAAACAACACACCATGAACCTCCCTTCCTCTTCATCTGAATCGCTGTAGCGAATCGAAACGTCTCAATCCTGGAAAACGTGTCACTTTTGTTTTGAGGAAGAGAATTGTTCTTGAGCCACCAAATAGGACTCGGAAACTCAACGGTACAAACTTTGAGCAAGTGCAAGTAGATTTTTATAGTCCTGTTGTAAAGCATGAGGGCATTGAAAGTGAGAGAATGAGCTTTTGGCTCTTTTATGCTTTATGGATGTGGAATGACGTAAGAGCTGCAATTTTATACATTCTTAGTAATGGCTTTCTTAAAGGGACCTCTATAGCCTACTTTTCGCTTTGGCTGTTGTGCTAACATGATTTTCCCGTTTAGGGTAGAACTCAGACGCTGTTGTAATAAAAGATTGTGATGATTATTTCACCATCTCTGCCTGCGTGGAAGGAGTCTGTGTGTTTCATCTCGTTTAAAGTCCTTATTTCTGCCACACAGGTTAGTAAGAGCTGATTTGCCAAGTGTTGCATTAATCATTTCTTACAGAACAGCACTGGTACATCTTTCTTCTCATATCTAATGTCTTTATTGTAATGCAAAATCATAGATTTTCTTGTGAAATTCTATTACGCACATTATTATCAAGCAGGTATTATCAATTAACATCCAAGGCAGCATTTCTTGCAGTCAACATGAAACAGCAACCCATTTTTTCCCCGCTTGGTGACATTGGTTGAAAAGAAAGTCAGTTTAGTAGAAGCAAGTCTCCAAAATAAAATATAAATAAAATATCCAAAATAACATGCACTGAATAATCACTCACGATAAGACAAAAGAGTTTTTGTTTTTCTTGTTGACTTATGTTTAAAATGTCAGTTAAACTATAGAGCACTGGAAGAAATAAACAATTCTGTATTTCTGCTACTTTATTTCCATCGTCCCAATGTCAGCAAGTTTTTTAAATGAGTTTTTGTTTAAATGTCTTGCTTAAGGTATTTTCACTTGTTTTATTTGCTGACTTAAAATATGAAATGCCCTATTTATCTTGATGTTCGTATTTCAGATATTTCTATAAAATGTAACCTCAGGTGTAGGACAGACATGATAACAATTTCTGTAGCCAACCACTTTCATATTATACAAAGCGTTTTCTAATTATATATCAAGTACATTGCCTGTAATAGCCTTTAGAAACTGCAGTGAGATCACTGGCATTGATGGCTTTCAGTAGTTTTTTTCAGTAAAGTTTATTGGGCAGCTGCAAGGTATAGTTCACACAAAAAACAAAGAAAATCTGTAATTAATTACTTACCCTTATATCTTTCCAAACCTGTAACACCTTCATTAATCTTTGGAACACAAATTAAGATATTTTTATGAAATCTGAGAGCTCTCTAACCCTGCATAGACAGAACAATGCAACTGAAATGGTCCCAGAAACATAGCAAAGCCATCAGCAAAATGTGACATCAGGGGTTCAACCTTATTTTTTATGAAGCCACAAGAAGCTTATGGCGCTTTTCCACTGCATGGTATGTGAATGGTTTGGTACAGCTCACTTGGTGGGGTTTTCCAGTGGGTTGGGGGATTTTCCACTGGGTACAGTACCTGCTCCATTTTTTAGTACCACCTGGGCCGAGGTACTACCGTACCGTTACCAAAACCGGACGTGTACACTCTGCTAAACACTGATTGGCCGGAAAGAATGGTCACTATCTGCGTCATTGCGCGAAACACATATCCCCTAGATTTAAATCAGCACAGCCAGCGAAGGAACGAACGCAACTGTTTTAAGCGAGCGCGCATCTTTTAACAACCAAAACATGTTTCGTGGTCTGCTGGGAGGTACAGACATTCCTCTCGTTGATAGCCAAGGAGCGGATGATGGAGTGACCCGGAATGAAAGCGTTTTCCAGCAGTCAAGACAGTAGACTATAAGGACATGCGGATAATCCCGCCCACAAAGCGGGCCTAAAACTGCAGTGGAAACGCAAACCGAACCGTACCGTGTCGAGTCGAGCCGTACAATGCAGTGAGAAAGCTACATTAAAAAAAAAAAAAAGCTAATCAGTGACCAGCAGAGTTTACACGTCACGTTTTGGTAACGGTACGGCTCGCTTGGAACCTCGGCTGAGGTGGTACTAAAAAAAGGACCAGGTACCAGGTACTGTTACCAGTGGAAAAACCCCCAAAAGTGAGCTGTACTGAACCGTACCGTGCCGTACTATGCAGTGGAAAAGCACCATTAGTTTCTGAGCCTGGGAACATTTAAAGTTCCGTTGCTGTTAATTGAGGATCAGAGAGCTCTTGGATTTCCTCACAAATATCCTAATTTGTGTTCTGAAGATGAATCAAGGTCTTTACAGGTTTGGAACGACAAGAAGGTGAGTAATTAATAACATAATTTTCATTCAGCATTTCATTTTAGCAATACAATATGAACATGATACTAAGTAACATTGTACTTTTTTAAAAGTAGCTATAGTAATAATAAAAAAAAAAACTATGGTAAAAAGGTCAGATACAAATCGTTGCAAAACAGCTTTACAGAAAGTTTCAATTGAAAGTGCATGGGTTAAAGTAAGTTATTTTGAAGCAGTGTGAGTTTTTAAAGAACTGTTAGTTTTATGTTAGCATGTTCTGTAGCTCAAAGCTCTGAATGTGTAATTTACCCAAAATTTACTCACCCTTATGTGGTTTCAAACCTGTTTGACTTTCTTTAGTAGTTCGCAAAATAAGATATTTTTAAAGTCAATGGGGTCCAAACAACTTCGATTCAGAATTGTAATTTATGGGTCAACTATACTTCTAAAGCACCACTGGAAGTGGACGTAAGAATTCAAGAACACAAAAACCAATCATTGCCAGGGAGGAATGGATGATTTATTGCAATTAGTCATTTTCAGACACAAAGGCTTTCCAACTCAAGAACAACATACGTACCTGTACAAAAACACACTTGTTACCAAGAAACGTAAATCTGAATAAAGTTGTGAGAACACGCAAACAGCCAAGGGAACAAACAGAGGAGGAAGAGGATGGTTGTGGCAATGATGAAGAGAACACGATGGATTTCTAAGCCAATTTAAGCACCATATTCATGTTATAGGAAAGGCTGAACTGAATACCTTCGAATGTATGACTTAAGTTTAACATGGGTACACACATGAGAATAATCATCACAGTATTTTTTCATTAGACATTTTTAACCAACTAAAGAAAATAACAGTTGGTGCACTACTTAGTCATCATGCAATTTACTTTAGTAAACCTTCTGTAACACAGACAAAATAGACTTCAATATGTAGAAGAACTTCATAGATTTCTGCCAAACAGCAATTGTCACAAAGCCTGGAAAGTAATTATAGAATCTTTGAATGTGAGGTCACCTATCAAAAATAATATGCTGATTTTTTATTTTCTTTATATATTTAAAGTGCAAGTATTTTATCCATTTGATTCAATGCTTTCTGTAAGTATAAAATACAAAGGAAAAAAAACAGCAATATGCTTTTTCCTATATACATTTCCTATGCATATAGGAACACATATATAGGAATCATATACATATTTATATATTTTTTATATATATATATATGCTATCTTTTTTAATAAAGAGGAGCATCATATGTAACAAACCATATATACACACACATCACAGGTCATATATATATTTTTAAGTACAACACATTTGATAGGGAATAAAAAGGAAATGGTTGGTGGGATATGTGAATACCCTCCTTGTGCATTGACCCTCGATGCAGGACCCCTCCCAGACAGTCTGCTTAATACGCAAAACGCTCACAGTTACATGCTAAGCAGGTCAAAGCCTTGAGCTTGTAAGACCGAAGGAACGTGAAGTATGAGAACTAACCCAAGTTGGTGACTGGCCGTGGTTTAACAGGGAAGGGGAACCGTATAATCACACGCACACACACACACTCACGCACACTTCATGAGATTAACACATAGATCATAGAAGTTAAAAGGTTGCGCTTCGCTCTTCGTATTGGAAACTGCAGATACGTGAGGGCTTTAAGGTGTCTGTGCAGCTCAGTTAGTTCAGTTATGCTCATTAAGGACAGGTGACGTTCAAATCAGCACCTGGAATTGGAGAAAAGACTGAAATTGTTCTTCCAGTCCAGCATGGAGTCAGAGTACCGTCTAATTTTTGTCCCCACAGCCTGTTGTGCATCAAACCAATGGTCTTTGCTGGTGGAGAGCTCAAACACTATCACAAGAGAAAGTCTGCCACCCGGACAGGACTGAGCCATTTAGTACCCAATAGCACCTTCACGATTGACTTAAAACATGTGCGTATTCGATCGAGGGTTAATTTTTGCATCGTTTTGCTCTAGAAAACACCTTTAAATGTTACTTCCAGTTTCAATTTCGTACTGTGGCACGCATCGAGCAGTTTTTGTTATCGGATCCGGGCAGTGATAGGAAAAAGATTTGCTTACCGGTCTCAAGAGGAAAAGAAATATAACCGTGTACAAATAGACCTAAAATAGCCCCTACAAGAGAAGCATGCCGTTTCAGATTCAGTCTTGAAGAGATGCGAGGGCATATCGAGCGAGACAAAGTGCGTATGTATGCTTTAATATTGTGCAGTGGTAAACAAGAGACCAAACGCTCTGCAGGAATAATGTCAGCCTTGATCCCCTATAGACTTCCTCCTGTGCTTAGCACGAAATGGGCCTTTAGCATGGGAGTCTGTGGCTAGAAACCCCCAAAACTGTCCGTAGGCTGGTGGCTTTAGTACAAATAAAGGTCTCATTTTTACAAAACCCCACATATCCGAGTATTTGTGAAGTTTGGGTCTGACAGCAACAGGCTTTTCACTGCAACACTAGTGAGCTGGCTTATGTTGAGAGAGGGTTTGAGAAAAAAAGCCTTTATCTTTTTTTCTAACAACATTCATAAGATATTTTATCAAATAAATAGTTATGGATATCTCTAACTGAAGCATTGTGCATTTAACATTGGCTAAAATAAAAAATATACATATATATTAGCAACCGAGTATTAAACTACTCCAACCACCGAGAAGCTTTTTAAGTGACTAGATCGCTATATTATTTTAGGTCACACAGGATTGCATCTGATTGGCGGAGAGCAGATTTGCCGCCGTATATTTCAGACGGTCCCCGTTTGTGGTTTAGTTATTAGAATAAACTCTCAACTTTGACTTGGGTAGTCAAAAAGGTGAGTTTAATATGCAGAGACGTGTTTCGTTTAGAGAGAGCCTCTAGCGTACATTTTTTGTCATTGCAGGGGACGAGTATCCACACAGACAAAATGTCGACATCATGCAAGATTCAATCATCCCGCAGAATCCGATCCCCCCTCAGGCCCCAAGAGGTAGCCATCAGTAATGCCTTTTCAAAAACATTGCATTATTGTCTTCTGGATACTTAAAGTAGCATTTCTGGTAATGCTTTTGTAGCGTTAACATTCATAGTTTGGATCATATGAATGGATTAACAAAACCAGAATGGCAAAGGTTTAATTTGAGCATGTGTAGCTTTGATGACTTCTTATAGTTATCACACCATCATTCAGCGATTTTTGTAGGATTTCTATTCAGGCATTGAATAGAGTACCCATTATCCCATGATCTTTTAGGAAATAATTTTACTTTGGGGGTCCGAAGAGGGATGTGAACCTGCGGCGGGACTGAATTTTGGGCAACGCCGCCATTGGCACGCAGCCTACAATATATTGCACACGATACTGAAATGTTAGCACTGTAACTTTAGTGAGAAAAGTAAAATCTCAAGGTGCGATGTGACGAGGTTGACAACGAATTCAGCAACTGATAAGACCGGCAGAAGTAAATCCCACAAACAGGGATATTAGCACCATACAAAAAAAATCATACAGGCTACTGCCTCGGCCGTAAGTCTACTAATGTAGGCCTACATTAGCATAATGCTGGGCTGTAGCGAGAAACATACGTACAACCTTATCACGCTGTTTTTTTTTTGTTTGTTTTTTTCCACGCAGCTTTTTCTTTTTTAAACCTGTGTTACTTGTTTTTTTTTTAGTTAATATATATATATATATATATATATATATATATATATAAATTTAATT
>JAUMHE010000063.1:6952764-6967332 GCA_032359235.1 Enteromius mattozi | reverse complement strand
TTTTTGTTAATATATATATATATATATATATATATATATATATATATATGTAATTTCATTTTTCTTTTTCTTTTTTTTTACACAGAGCATGAGGAGCAGACCTCCACCGCCTTTAGGTGACTACTGCTGCATTCACGTCGTGCCATAATTACCAACGTTTTTGACAAGCAAAAAAAAAAACAAAAAAACAAAGTTTAAGTCTTATTCATGTTTTTAAAAATTTTGCAAAGGCTGGGATCAAGGACAAAACCGCACGTGGATGGATTTTGCCTTTGAGCACCGCTATGGAAAACCAAGTAATTCTGGTTCGACTTGAATGCAGCACGTCCATGTTTACGTTAGTGCTGTTTGAATACGACATTATCGTTCTTTTCCCAGCAACGTGGATGGCCAAGAGCCCACATGCCTCTTCCTTTGATTGACTTGTCGAAGAAGCTCCACGAGTGGTACAGCAACTATGCCGTTGTGACCCTGAACGACAAAGAAAGACAAACAGCGATCGGAAAGAAAATGATCGAACACGTAAAGCATGTAAACGTGTGGAGAATATAAGGCACCAGAGTTGTTTTTTGACGTTGTAGAGGATGCTCCGCGCAGATATTAATGCAACTCGCACTAGTGGACAGCTCCTTTTTGAGTACCCACCCCCCTCCCACCCCATCCCCAAAAACAAAAGAAAAATTCCCACAGAAAACGTGGGCAATTTCATAAGGATCTAAGTACATCTGATTCACAAAATCATAGTTTGTATATCTAAGTTAGCACTTCAATGAAACCGTCTGCCCAAATGTCAGTGGGCAATGGTGCAACAGGGTTCGTATTTAACAGGAACAAACGTCAACCGGTTGTTTTAGCAATGCCTTCGCTGTGCGGCTACCGAAGCACACATTGCATGACGCGTGCAAACAAACAATCTCATTTGCTTTGTGTATAGAGTTAAAAGGCAAATGAGTAAACGACATATCTAGATTTCCTCAGATGCATTTCAAGGTGCACTTGGTCATTTTTGGTTTATGTGAGACATGAAGCTTCTTCTAAATTTATTTTGCAAATGAAAGTGATTAATAACATTGAGTTTATGTTGTTAATTGGCTGGCCACGTGATCTCAACTTGGAGGCCCCCATGATGCAACCAGCGAAAAATTTTAAATAATGGAAAAATGACCAAGCGCACCTTTTAAGTCGAACCAGAAGGGGTGACATCCATTCATATAAATTGGTTAATCTAACAATAGTGCATGTTTAAATATTAACAGCACTCCCGCATCACTGTTCCTTCAATTCTGATGTTCGTTTGCATGTTGAACCTCTGGTTCAAACGGTTCCTAAATAATAGCATTTGTGCTGGAAGTCAAAAGTGAGCACTAATTATATATTTCTTCCTCTTTTTTCAATTTGCACCTTTGGAAATAGTATTGCACTGCAAAAAATGCTCATCTTGTTTTCCAGTCGAATACACAGCATCTTTAAAATAATTTACTTGACAAGCAGAACTGTAGGAGTGGGGTCAGTTGCTCCAATAAGCAAGGAGCCACAGTGACGTCACTAACTTTGCATGCTCTCATTAAAAACCCCAATGTGCATGCTGAATATCAGCAGCATTGTCACGTTGCTTTGTACTATTTTAATTAAGAAAATGTATTTTACAGATTTTAAAATGTACTAAGTCATCAGTTTTTACACAAGAAGCAGCCGCTGTCAAGCTGGCAACATGATTGACAGGTGTCAGTGCTGAAGTGTTAAAAAGCGTACTGAATCGTATTACAACTGACCCCACTCATGTGTTTTTATATAAAGTGTCATTTTACCATTAACTAGGCATGTTTTTTATTTCCAGTATTGACACTGTTTGCTGTGTCATGAGTTATCTGAATAAAAATTGTGTTGGATTTTTCTTAAAATAATAAAAGTACTAATATCTCTCTCTCTCTCTATATATATAGATAGTTCTCAAGATGTTCAGATATTTGTACTGAAAAACAAGTGGATTTTTGCAGTGCATAAGAGCTTGGATGTGTCACACACGTGGGTAAAGAGGGATATACACACACTCCTGCACCATCCTGGACACGGTTCATACATCATGTTGTCGATAGCAGCGTCTTACTGTTAAATGGTGGGTAAGTGGGTAACTTCCGGCGATGAGTGAAGAGATGCAACTGTTTGAGTCTGTGAGGGTTGTGTGTGTGTAGCTCGATCCCACATTACAGTAACGTCTGATTATCATTCGTTCTGTGCACATATATATGCATTAGTCCTCGTCCCCGTCGTCCCCGTGCAGGCCCTCCGGTAGCATCTCGCGCGCCCTCCGCTCCCGGCTCCGCTCCTGGATCTTCTTCATCTCGTCCGCGTACTTGCAGAAGGTCGCGCCGAATTTGGACCACACTTTGCAGGGCACCGTGATGGAGTTGCGGTAGGTGGGCTTCACTTCGCTGACCCGCATGAAGACGCCGTACTTGTTGGAGCCCACGTCGAAGAAGAAGCGTTTGTTGTCTACCGTCAGCGACGTGCCCTCGGGCAGCTCCGCGGGATCCTCGTCCACGCCGAAGTCGTCGATGAGTTTGGCCAGCGCGTCGCGGAACTCGATGAGTCCCTGTGCGGGAAGCGCGATGGTCTGGCCTTGCGAAGCTCCCAGGCCGGGCCCGCGGTTGACGGTCTGCCGGATCCGGAGAAACCGCCCCCTCTGGTTCTCCTTCAGATCCATGTAGTACTTCCGATTCTCGCGCACCAGGAACTCGCTTTTAAGCGCCCTCCTGGGCTCGTCCTGCACCGTGTCAGGGTTGCTGGGGCCCAGCTGGGCGTAATGCTCGATGAAGTCTCCTAGGTAGTCGCGGAACTCCACGGCGACGGACATGGAGAGAGTCAGGCGGCTCTTGTTTCCCCCGGCCCCGACCTCTGCTATCTTCAGAAAGCGGCCTTTGGCGTTCTGCTTCACGTCCAGATAGAAGCGTTTGTTCTGGATGTCCACCCGCTTCGAGGCGAGCTCTTCCGTGTCGTGCTGGAGTCGCGACGCGGCGCCCGGGTGCATCGGGCCGGGGCCTGTGGCGAATCCACCGTGCTCACTTCCACTGTCTCTGTCCGCCATGATGCAGCCTCCCCGCTTACCTTCTCTCTCCGTCTCCCTCAAGCCCTGCTGCTAAAGCGACTGCTGCCGAGCGACCGCGTAACTCTCGCGAGATCTGCCGCCAGAGACGCTTCCTGAAGGAGGAGACTCAATCTCAGCGACCAGCCTCAATTTAGATCAGATAATACAAAAAAAGACAATGAACGTATTAGAGGTTTACAGTAGTTTACATGACATTCTGAAATGCTCTAAAGCATATTATATTATTCTTATAAGTATGCCACCATTGGATTGTCTTAAAAGCAACTGAATGTTTAGGAGTTAGCCCAGCCAATGCAAACGATCCAAATGTATATCAGCTTCGTACTATGAATTTGCAAAGAATAGTATTAGAATCCTTAAAACTAGTAGTATTTTTTTAATACTAAAAAGTATTAAAATCCTTAATATGCAAAGGGTCTTTCAAAGAGTCACTACAAATAGGTTTTGAAGTTCTGTAACCATTTGTGGATTATGATGCCTACAAACCTGGTTGTATTAACATTGATTTATTTTATTTTTATTTAATCTTATTTATTTATTTATTCATTACTATTATTATTATTAATTATTTATTTATATTTGGTAGCAGACTCCCAATTGTTAAATATGCATTTCAAAGACTAGTTTCTTTGTCAGGATGTTTCCACCGTAGACACACACACACACACACACACACACACACATATCTATGGTTTCTACCGTTCTGATGTATCAACTTGATCCACTGACTTCTGTAGCTACACACGCAATGGGTTCTTATGCGTTGCGCATTTTTTTTAGCTCATCTTGAAGTCTCCGTCTGGTGGAGGGGCTCTATTTCTGCAGTCTGTGAGATTCTTCAGATCAGGAGTGTGTTGGTAAAAGTCACATCCGCGTTATGATTGCGCATGAAGCAGTAAACTTCTACATGAAGTCATTTGGATCTTTTTGTCTGTGTTCATCACAAGATAAAGATTATCTCTCATATTACCATGACTCGTGTGCTTGTGTTTAATAAATGTGTGTTTGCATGTTTATGTGTTTTATGAGGACACAAATTTGTATAATGACATGGGTATGACACAGGCATTACAATATGAAGGTGATTTATGAGGACATTTTCAGTGTCCCCGTAATTCAAAAGGCTTATAAATCACACAGAATGAAGTTTTTTGAAAATCTAACAATGCACACAGTTTCCTGTAAGGGGTAGGTTTAGGTGTAGGGTCAGTGTAGGGCAATACCACATACAGTCTGTACAGTATAAACACCATTACACCTATGGAGAGTCCCCATAAATCACAAAAACCAACGTGTGTGTGTGTGTGTGAAAAAGTGACAGGGAAAGGGAAACTAGAAAGAATAGACTAATAAATGTCAACAAGATGGTGTTTTTAGATACTTTTACTTTTACTTTTAGATATTTTCTCAGATCCTCTTGCATTTATCGTGTAACAATATTTGTGTAAGTATTGAAAAAAAAAGTGACCGTTAATCTAGATTAAAACGAATAAAATGTACAATTACATAATCACACACAAAATGATAGGGCTTAGTAATGGTAGTGATATGGACTAATAGATGCGCATATCTGTTCAGCACCACGGACAGCGACAGCGCCGCGCCCACAGTAGAGACCGTCAACACGTGATTTTTTTTTTCCCACCTTTATTATGAATGAGTGAATGAATTCTGAGTTTGTTGCTCATTAAATGTTTTGAGGACGCCTAAAAACAAGAACAGACGTTATATACTCTACATAGATGTAATGTCTTTTTCTACTGTAGGTTATTTTCTTTCACCATACACCAACCCTAAACAGATTTTCAAAAAGCACATTTTAGTATGTTTTTAAGCATATTTTTACATTAATTGTAAAAATCCAATCAGGATTACACGAGGAATCAGAAAAAAACTGATACAGACTAGAACTGTGGCAATGTCTCCAAGATGCTTCAAGAGGACCTACCTGCAAAGCTACCTGAAAAACTATGTGTAAGTGCATCTATGGCAGAGATGCTTTAAACGCAAAGATTGGTCACACCAAATGTTGATTTGATGTAGTTAATACAAGTTAATCAGTAAAATCTATTCATGACATTATTGTTGAAAGCATCTTCACTTTACAGCATTTTTACACAAATGCATAAAACTTTTCACAGTACAGCTTTGCAGCTTTCTTTAAGTGTCTTGGAAAGTTCTTGGAAATTTAGTCTTTCTCAGTTTTTTGTTTGAAAATGTAAACTGATATTTCCCACTCACTACAGTGAAGGGGGCTTAAAACCTTTATTTATTTTACTGTTTGAAAATGCTAATAGTTTAAGACTTGTACAGTGTGTGTGTGTCCATTTATTAGGCAACTGTGTAAGTAAAGAGATGATAAAAAGATAAAAGAGGTGATCGTTTTAGAATAAAACATGTCAACGCATTCTCAGAAATGTAATATTTGAATTGATGTTGGTTATATACATTTTAAAATCATTTATGTCACATTTATTTTAAAAATAGCAATGTTTTCAAACATATTTTACAAAAGTTATATGATGATAGTCCTCTATGTTGATTTTCTTGTCACATAACAACAATGGCTCCTGCAAGTTGGTTATGCGGTTACTTTTCATTTGTCAGTCAAAAAAATGTTTAAATATTAATAATATTCTTAAACAAGATTGTATAAAAACAATTTCTGATCATTTTGATACAGTTTTTTTTTTTTCAGTTTTGGGTAACTTATTTTGACTTTGTAATGAAATGCACGTTTTTAAGCTCCAATAGAGTAAAGTATGGGCTTTATTGACTCAAAGATGTTTCAGTAGGCTGTTTCAGTAGGCTACATTTTAATTTAATAATGGCAGTCATTAAATAATTTTTCTGGCGAAAATGATACAAACGTTGCAAAAAAAAATGCAATCTGAATACAAAGGTTACATTGAAAGAACCTGGTGCCTGTGTTTAAAGCTATTCATATAGATTTTTATCATCTGGAACATTCTTGTTCGTCATTGACCCAGTAAAGCAAAAGCGAAAACAATATCGACGAGGGTCTAACGCGAGACAGGTGTTCGCAGCGCACTTCTCTGTAGCGTTACACACTCGCGTTGTAACTGCAGATGTCGCCCTACAGCAGCCTCAGGACAGGACGGCAATGGCACATTCGTTCTCTCGCGACGCATTTACGCATGATGTAACCCTAGTGTTCAAGTTAAAAACCCAGTCCAAACCGTGCACAAAATAATCCTCCAGACTGTGCCGAATCATTCTGCTTATTTAGTTTGACTTGTCATGACGGCACAATGACCGGTCCCCTCCTCTCATTATAGAGCCCTGGGTACATGGCAAATACCCGCAGGACCTGTTGCCGGGGTAAATATGGCTGATAGGATGCTCGGTGGTTTGCTGTGTATCTGTCTTCTTGGCGCGTGGCGGATCGCTTTTTGGGGCAAAATGGTGAATGTGACCTGAATGCGGATTGTTCTCGAGTAGAAAATCACGGCAAACGCACTTTTCACCAGGCATCGATTGCATTTCCAGCTGCTTTTCGCAGCGTTAGTCATCGCGTCAGCGGACTGCCGCGGTGGCCCGACTGCCGTTTCTCTATTAGTTGATGTCGCGCGGCGTATTAACGCAATTTACGCACATTTACGCCAGCAGGTCGCCTGCTTTCGAGGGATTTCTTTCTACGGCTGGCTGGTCGGTCGGACGCTTCCGTGTCATTAGTGCACATTTGCGCCAGAACTTCCAGCAGACGGCTGAGATCTGCTCACGTAAAAACCGCTGAGCGGAGGGCACGCGCTTGTTGCATCGCCCAGCCGAGCAGTAGCGCGTCGTCTTTGGAGCTTTTTTGCATCTCCACCGCTTTTGTGTGCACGAGCGAGGCGTCTTTCTGCCCGTCCGAGCGATGTTGATGATGGTGATGATGACATTGGCTGGATAGATAGATAGCTAGCTACAGAGAGAGATAGAGAGAGAGGGAGATAGTGAGAGAGAGCGAGAGGGAGTGTGTGCGCGAGGAGCGTCTTGCAGCAAAGGAGCGTCATTTATGCATGCATGCTTATTGAGTTTGGGGATTGTGCTTTGAAGGAGAATGCAGCAGCCCAGCAGTGACCGGGGCTGATTCCGGTTCCTCAGCGGCTGGTGTTTCCCCGTCACCAAGTGCATGGGGAAAGCGGCACACGCAGATGGCATGGACACTTGCGCAAGCCCATTCGCACTCAGTCCCCCAGCACCTTCTGCCCCGAGAGCACTGCAGCAGCGCCGCCGGCCGCCCCTGAGCCACAGCAGACGGCATGAGGAGGCTTGATCCGGTGCATTTCTCCATGCTCGTCATCGGGGTCTCCTTCGCCTGCTACGCCCCGAGTTTGGATTCGCTGCAGGACCAGGCTTACCGATCGGCCGTGGTGATCGAAGGCGAGGTGAGCGCGCTTCCCGAGAACGTCTCCGTGGAGCCCTACAGTGTGAATGTCAAAGTGCTGGACGTGTGGCCGGTGAACAGCGGCGGGCTGGAGCGCGAGCAGCTCGTCACCGTCGGGGAATTCGGCTCCGAGGCTCCGTGCGTGGCGGTGGAGAAGCACCACAGATATATCTTTTTCATGGACCCTACGGAGGAGCCTTTAGTATTCAAAGCGTCGTTTGCTCCTCTGGACAGCACCGAGAAGACCCTCAAGAAAGATGTGGAGAGCATATTGTGTGAAGACTGCGGTAAGTTTATTCACTGTGACTGTTGTGGCTGTGGCTCTTCATTGTTAACGAATAAACGGCTCGTTCTCGGAGAGCATCACAACGTTGCGTTTTGCTCTAGAGGAGAACGGGAAGATGGGTCGCTTGTGTTTGGGCGTCTCTGCAGTATTGTTCTAATCACCGTTATAAACATTTAGGTGTACACCAGTACACACACACACACACAAGCATACAAGCACAGAGAGAGGCATTGACCACATCTGTGGCAAGCCGCTTAAACATTTATTCCGTTAAACCAGCGAGAACTAATTACTAATAGTGATTAATGAGTTCTTCTCTTTCACCAGTTCAGTAGATGCTAGAAATACGTTTGTGTACTGATACACTGTAAAATAAAAATCTGTCTATCTATCTATCTATATAGGCCTATTTTGAAGATTTTTTGAGTATGTTTTACAAGAGAATATTATTTTGGTCTTTCTACTTTAAAATGTTTTTCATTAGTGTAGTGACTAGTATCTATTCAACTGCAGCTTTGGCTTTGATTTGCACTGTCCCAATGGTGACAAATACTGTAATATTCTTACTGGTGATGCGTTTTACTAATATTTTGTATGAGGATATGTGGTTTAAGATATCAAGCGTCTGCTCTTAACTAGTATGTATTCAAGTTTTCACTATCCATCCAGTTTTGCAAATAAGTATTCTTCTTTTATATCCCATAGTTTATAGTAACTTTTTCATGTCATTAGTTAGAATTGCATGTTTCACTTGTATCATATCAATTAGTCACTTCATAATTATTAGTAAGATAAAATGTTTTCTTTAAAAAATCTAATAGACACCAATGAATCACACTGTAAAAATAATAATAAAATGAATCTTTAAATAAATCTACAATAAGTCTTTCTACTTCAAAATGTCATATTTTTATACAGATTTTTGCTTTAATATTTACTACCAGTTTCTGAGTGAAAATTGTTTAAAAGCAAATTTTATACCAGTATTTTCCCCCGATGTGTAGTATTAGGAAAACTGTACTTAGCCTAATTATTGGTATAGTTAACTATACCAAATAAATAGCTACTACACTGGACCAGGAACCAACAATGAATGGAATACATATTTGTTTAAAATTATTAGTTGATATCTCAACCTAAGATCACCACAGAAAACATTAATAAAAAAATGTTAACAATAGTGAGTTTAGTATAATAGGAATAAGTACTATTATAAAAAAAATAATAATAATAATACAAATAGTATTGTTTCTAATCACTATTGGAATAAGTATGCTATTAGAATAGTTAGAAATAATACATATAAATATACTAGTTAGAAATAAATATTAAAACAGTTTGCCACAACCATCAGCTTGACATGCATTAAATTACCAATTATTCTGTACTCTCAGGCAATGGAGTTCAATCAATATGAAGCAATGTACATGAATCTTCAGGCGAAGAGTCGCCCATGTTCATCTGAAACACGTGATTTCACATAATTCAGCATGATGTGCCATGATTCATACAGATCTCTAACCTTCTCATTATGTTGTAAGTGTATGTATGATGAGAAGCATCAGATGTCTCTTGGCCATTGGGGTATGTGAAGTTTCATGCCTCGGAATTGTGTGTAAAATAATGCGGACAGCAGCATATCAGTTAGCTTTGGGTTGGCATCAGGAAACCACGTGATGGGGAAACTGGAAATCTGCTGCCTGTGGTTGGTTCAGGATCAGGTGGCAGCGGCAAGGCCCCTACAGAAAGGGATTCCCATTCAAATGCAGATAAGCTCGGGCTTTACAGTCCTTCTCTATTATATTGCTAAATGTTTTATTGCCTGCAATGACATGCACGTGATTTAATTTAACATGACTTTTCGTTTAATGATGCTTTCATTGTATTATATTTACATTTTATGAATTAGAAACGAGCATGGTCTCAGAGTGCTTTAAGAACAGTGTGACTTTCTGAAACAATAGCTGCGTTTTAGTGCAGATATGTTTTATTTCTTCAAATTGCTTGCAGTTTGCCTTGTAAATGAGTTAAGGGTTTTCAGGTGACCTTCAGAGGAGGTGTGGTTAAAATTAAAAGTGTTTTACATGGAACTTGATCGGTCGATTTGTTTGCGATATCAGCCTCTGCATTTTTACTTTTTCACTGTGATTTCCACTCCAGTTGACATTTATGCACAAATGATGAGTTTTTGCTGGAATAACTCCAGCATCCAGAGACAGAGCCTTAAGTGTTCTCTCTCTTTAATTCCTGTGTGTCTTTTCTTTTAGTCTAATGGCATATTATTGAATTAGTAATAATGTTACCCTAAAATTATATTATGAGGAGGATTTCTGTTTTTTTTTTTTTCTGTCCTGTTCTTTACAGACAGTCATGGTTTTAGGAAACACTATATCTGAGACACATACAAAAATGTGTAGTGCTGTTAATAATGCATTTAATGTATATATGCCCACTTCCCCACTGTGCGAACAACCTCTTGTTAACATAATATAATATAATAACATTTGATGTAATGGAATGCATATGCAAGCATAAAAATACAAACAAGTTGCATATGCAAATATAATCAGGTTTTGGGATTATCAACGAAAATGTAAGCTTATGAATAAAAGTGTCCTTATTTTAATTTTATTTAAAATAACATCTAAATGTAAAATATTGTTTTATAGTTTGGTTTAAATAACTAAGGTTCAATTTAATCATTTCAATCAAGCTACAAAATATTATATTTAGATAATTATATTTTATGTTTACGTATTTGTTTTTAGAATGATTAATGACATATATAAATATTAATTCTGCACTAAGAAATGATATCCAAGCCGGTGAAATTGGCTCACTGTATGTGTCACTGAGCCCATATGAATAAGTTGACTTGTGAATGAATGGAAAATGGCTTTTGTTTACTCTAAAAAGTTTGGGGAAAGTGAGAGAGGAAAGAAGTGTCATACAGATAAAGTGTATGTGAAGGAGGTCAGGTGATTTTAAGAGGATTTACCCAGTAAAAGCTGAAAGCTTAATGCATACCTTTAGGAAAATGTGCAGTGCAAAAGCCTGTCACATAGTGAGGGTTGCTGTTTGTTAGAAAGAAAATGAGAGCAGTCTTGATCCACAGAGACCGGTGCGCTCAGAAACACAATCCAGCTCTGAGACTGAAAGACATGGCAGATGTAGAATCCGAAAGACTTCAGAGAAGGACAGACAGACAGGGTTTGAGTGAACATCTAGCCCAGTGTAACCGAACTAAAAGTGACTGATCAGAGTGACCATACCTTCTCCACTGAACTCTGCAGCAGAAAGTGAGACACAAACACACACACACACATACAGTCTGTAAGTTTGAATGTGCTTGCAGGAGAGGAAGAGGATTGAGAAAATGTGTGTGTGTCAGTGCCGATGAGAGAAAGAGAGAGCGAGAGATCTGGAGCTCGTATGAATTATGCAGGCTGCAGTCTAGAGTGCAGAGTTTTAGCTGACCGTGTTCCTTTTTCTCTCATTTGCCTCTGATTTATATTTCACAGTAACTTCTCCATGTGCTGTTTCAAACACTCAGAGAACAGAAAGCCGAGGGCAGTCGAGCCAGATAAAAAGCAGCCTGTATCAAAGGCGCTCAGATACGAAATGGGAAAAATTAATGAACGTACTGATTGTGCATTGTTTTAGTATTCCGTCGCAAACAGTGGAGCATTTACGCACGCAACATTATCGCTTTTTCCTCACTGCAGTCTGTTGAACATTCCTGCACAACCCCTGAAGCCATGAAGACATGCAGAACATCCGAGGCGGCGTCACTGAAACAGCCCCACCTCCTGGTCAGATTATGGTAATGCAGGCAAATCTCCCACCCGGGGGGAGAGCAGCCCATATAGAGGACGCTGCTGCTTTTTAATCTGACGTGTAGATGCTTTATGAAGTTGTGTTAGAGGAGCTATGGAGCTTCCTAAGGAGCTTATAGAGACAGTGAATGTCCTTTGAGCTGCAGAAGGACAGTTGAGGTTTACCCAGTCACTGAATTATTGAACAGCACTTAGTTTATCTTCAGTCCTTTGGCCTTGACACATGCTGACAAACTTTTTTGGTAGTCCAGTGACTTTAGTTTGGTACACAGACTCTAACTACGCAATCTGTGACGCTGATTCTTTTTAAGCTGATCGTACTGGATGGAGGAATGTAATTATATCTGTGATGGAAAAGACTTCCTGTTTGGGTCATGTGGTACAGTGAGGTCCTAATGTAATTAAATGGCCAACATTAGATCTTGAGTGAAAATTACAATTGAAAAAACTTTTTTATTATATGAATTTCTTAATATTTTGGGCTCGACTGCCCTCGGCTTCTTTTTAACATTAATATTATTTTTGCGAAAATTAATTAAAACTAAAAAATAATTCTGTAATATTATCTACTGTCACACTTTTTCTGATAATAGAATGCAAAAATGCAGATTTTATTTCCTCACTGCAGCATTAAAAAATAAGCATTAAATAAAATAATTAGCATAAAAATTTGAGTGACAGCAAACAAATTAGTTTTATAAAAATAACCTGAATTTCTTGGGGGTTTTTTTTTGGTATATTGCAAAACGTTTAACATTAAAAATGAAACATGACAATCTGAGTGAAAATTAAAAACGTACATTGCATTTTTGCTTTAATGAAACCACTTAAGAAGCTCTCAGACTTTTAGACCCCACTGTATGCGCACTCGATAGAAGAATCTGTCTGTCTCTCCATTCACCCAGCGCTCTCCTACTGTCATTCAGTGAGACAGAAATCAGATGGATCTGTCATGAATTCAGCCAAAGCGCACATGAAATGAAAATAAAAGTAATATGTATTTTGTTCTATAGCCAGCACTCTTCTGATATCGCAAATCTGTGGGAAAGTAAGAGGGGAGATATTACTGAAAAGGAGAAAGGGAGCGCAGGAGAGATGCTATTGCGGAAAAACGAGTGGAACAGGGGAGAAGGTAAGCAAATGAGAGTGGTAGAAAGAGAAAACCAGATGCACTGAAGGGGGAGGGGGGCTGCACACCAGAAAAAGAGAGAAAGAGAAGGAGGAGGGAGAGTAAAAGAGAATAGCTTTCCCCTTTCTGCTCTGCCTGCGAGCACCTCATCAACTATTCATCACTTACGGTGCCCATCTCTCTCTCTCTCTCTCTCTCTCTCTCTCTCTCTCTCTCTCTGCTCTCTCTCTCTTGCTCAGGCCTCATTCACGCTATCCTCAGCTCTGAGAGATGTGTCAGGAATGTCTAATTGAAATGAACTGATAGAAACACATTGGCTCAGGTAAGCAGGTCGACTCAGCCGAGCTCATTTCTGAGACAATCACACTAGGGCCCATTTCACACATGCTGCGTCTGTGTATTTTTTTACAGCGGCCATATTAACTAGGGATGGGTCATGATTCTCAGCTAGTCAGTTAGTAAGTTCTAGCTTTTTTGATATTTTTAGCGCTTGTGTTTTAATAAGTGTGCTGCACTTTTGTTAGTTTACACTGCAAAAACCTGCATCCGTGCTTTTTTTTTTTGAGGGCCCCAACATTGGCGTTTAATTTTTAGTTTAGTTTTTTCAGTAAAACCTATTCCAACTTTAAAAAAAAAAAAAGGATGTTGTGATCTCTGCGCTCTGTATGGTCTTTTATACATTCCATACCACATATAAATGAAAATGTGAACAGAGATGTGGATTTATGACAGTATGTATAGAGAGGAATGTCACAGAATATTTTGGATGAATGAATCGATAGGTTTGTACTGCAGTATGGACTATAGTGTCTTTGAATATTAAACTGCAAAAAGACATTTATATGCTTGTCTCTGTGTGAATGAGTGTTTCAGTTTCATCTACTGCACATATTCCAGCATTCATTGTCTATATGAGGACATGTACACATGAATTTCATCTCCAGAGCTGTTTCAAGAGTCACTTCTACAGCATTTCTCCATTTTTTGGAAACTATTGTCAGATAAACATTCATTCAAATTCATGAAAATTCCTTAATATAAAACTTTGGTTTAACTTGAAGAAATTATGACAGGAATATATTATTAGTGTACAGTACAATGTATTTCACAAAATATTATTAATTAAAAAGATTAAAAAGTTTTTTAAGGATTGTCTCACAATGTTCATTTTATGTTTTAATTTTAACAATAAACCTCTTGTGCAGCACTTTGTTTGCCAACAATGAATATGTAAAATATTTTAAAAGATTGTTAAAAAAATTGTTAATTGTTGAACTGTTAAATGTGGTGTGATATTATGTGATAATACATTTTTATGAAATCAGGAATCAATTAAAACAGCAATCAGAAAATTTCTTTAAAAAAAAACAAAACAGTTCTGTGGGCCTATTGTAAAAATGCATTAATATAAAAAAAATATTAAATTTGTTTTATAAAGTAGTTTAAATTCAATTATAAATTAAATTAAACCATTAAGGATCCATAGAAATAAAAGATGAGGGAAAAAAATAAAAAAGATAAAAATATATATCTATATACAGTGGGCTTAAATTTTTCACTCTTTCTTATATTGCAGCCATTTGCTAAAATCATTTAATTTAATTAATTTTTTTGTCATTAATGTACACACAGCACCTCATATTGACAGAAAAAAACACAGAATTGTTGACATTTTTGCAGATTTATTAAAAAAAGAAAAACTGTAATATTACATGGTCCTAAGTATTCTTTTTGGGAAAGATGCAATAAGTTTTTCACACCTGGATTTGGGGATCCTCTGCCATTCCTCCTTGCAGATCCTCTCCAGTTCTGTCAGGTTGG
>JAUMHE010000063.1:6929376-6952664 GCA_032359235.1 Enteromius mattozi | reverse complement strand
GTCAATATGGGGTGCTGTGTGTACATTAATGAGGAAAAAATGAACTTAAATGATTTTAGCAAATGGCTGCAATATAAAAAAGAGTGAAAAATTTAAGGGGGTCTGAATACTTTCCATACTCACTGTATATGTATATAGAAAAATAAATATACATCAAGGTGTAAAAAAAAACAAACAAAAAAAACAGATTTTGAGAAAAAAATACAAAATACAGTTTATAGTTGTTTTGTAAATGACCCTAAGAAAAGCATCTGATCAACATCAGGTAATAAACTTGTAATTATACAGGCCTTCCACTGTTTAATTATTCGACTAGTCAATTCACTAATTTGAGCAAATATAGTGATTGCAGGGTGAATATAGTGAAATATAATACATATAGTGAATGCATAAGCATTCAAATGTTGAAAATGCACTGTAAAATGCTTTACCAACATGATATTTTGAAATACAGTCAAAAGAAAACAAAAACACAAATTTAGAAACAAAACTGAACTGTTTAGCTGCATTGCATGTGGGTCTTCTTCTGTGGGCGTTTGTTGGCTGGAATAAAATGTTGTTTACTAGATCTTTTTCCATTTGTTAGAGGTCTGATTACTGTAATGGTAACAGACCTCCGTATTGAAGGGGGCGATAGAGTTTCTTTTAAATGTCTGTGCCATTAAACTAGATGTGTTTTAACTACAAATATGTAAATTTAATGATTATTTGGCACAACAGCAGTTGCACCGAAAGCCCTTTCTGCAGTCCTTGGAAGTGCAGTCTGACACATTTTAAAATGCATTATGTGTTTGAATAGAGTATTTTTTAGTCCTTAGTGATTCAGAAGATATAAAACATTGTTTGCCTGAGTGTCTTTGCCGATCAGGTAGTGTTAATATGCTGTGATGAGGTGCTCATGTAGTGGAGGTGATGCTAATGTAAGCTCTTCTCGTTTGGCTCTGATAGACCTGCTGTGTCAACTTTTTTTTTTTTTTAATTAGCAGCTGGTTTTTCTCTGCAGGCTCCATCGGGATTCAGTGTGTTATGGAGTATAGATCCCATGTGTAAAGCACGCGCTGTACTTCATCTTACAGTACAGTACAAAAATAGGTCCCATAGTTTCCACCAAAACACAATAGTTACTACAGGTATCTGTTCTCTTACTGCCGTAAAATTATACAGAATTCATCAATAGTGGTTCTTTCTGTATTCAGTAAGATTTTTTATATATTTATATCTATATTTAAAGTATCATGTTACAAAAGATTCAAATTTCAAATAAACTGTAAAAATAAAAATAAATGAACTATCTTTGCATGCATGCATCACAGTATGCACAACTGTGGTTGGTAGTAATAGTAAATGGTTTTAAGCAGCAAATTAGCATATTAGAATGATTTTTGAAGGATCATGTCATGTGACACTTAAGACTGAGTATTAATGCTGAAACTTCAGCTTTGCATAACAAGAATAAATTACATTTTTAAATATATTCATATGGAAAATTGTTGCTGTAAATTGTAATAATATTTCAAAATGCAATCAATGCTTTACTGTATTTTCGATCAAATAGGCTAAATGCATAAATATTTCCAACTGCAAACCTTTGAACATAACATCTTGAATAGTTTCAGCATTTAGACATTATTTGACATACATATTTTTTCATTTGTGTGTGTTTGTGAATTAATTGGCAATATGGTGATATTCACAAATATAGTCTGTTTAGCGTCCCAATCCCATTTCCCCTCATTTTACAAGGTTCACTATTTACTTTTACTATTTCCTATTTTTCTTGTAAAGTAACCAGCATTACATTACTGTGGTACACTGCAAAAAAAAATTCAGCAAAATTTATGGTAAAAAATGACAGCTGTGGTTGCTGGAAGTCGACCGCAAAAAATACGGTAACAACTTTATAGGTTTTATGGTTTTAAGTTAAATTTACAGTTAAAAACCGTAATTGCATTAACGGATGTAATGTTAATATAACAACCTGTTGAAGTACTGAAATCTGTTTTGTAGCTTTGAAATACACTGAAAAGTACCAAATGCAGGTGATGATGAGAAAGTCACATGATGAACCAAAGCCCATCACAAGCAGCTTTTAAACAATAACATATATAGAATGTGCTCAGTGTCATTCACACAAACACTAAACATCATAATGGTGAGACTCATTAAACTGAAATATGCAATAAACATTAATTTAACAACATTAGATGTAACAAACAACCCTAAAAAACATAACTGATAAGAATGTCAGTTCTTTGGTCAATGTTGTTTTTGTCCAAAAAATGAATGTAACACAGTAATTCTTTGACACAGATACACACACACACATATTAAAGAGTGTTTTGCAGTGAGATACAGGCTGCGCTTGAATTTTCTGCATAGTAAAACTGGAAATAGAAAGCGAGAGTGTGAATATATGGATGGATTTTTTAACACTAATGAATGAGGTGTGTGTATTTTTGTGCATGTGCATTTAAATTCGTAGTCACAAAGGCTCTTGAGTGAGATTGCGTGCTGCCGGTAATATCGAGTAGTGAACTCGTATTTCCTCCACCCTGGAGAGGTGGCAGGAGACACGGAGAGACCAGAAAGCTGTTCGCTGAGCAATGTTGGTGTCAAAGGTCACAGTTACAATCATTGTTCCTTTTAACTGTGGGGCGGATGGAGCTGCAGTACCAGTGTCCACTGGAGAATGTTTTAGCTGCTCCTTTAATTGTTTAATTGTGCAATTATTCTGTCTATGTCTCTCTTTCCCTCTCTCTCTCTCTCTCTCTCTCTCTCACTCGAGTGGTTACCATGGTGACAGCTGCGTGCTGCAGATATCACACTGATCTCACGCACAGATAGAGGTGTTTCTGTCTTAAAAATGAAATCGCAGTATCAAAATAATAATAAACAGGTGCCAACTATGATGATTATATATTTTGTGCTCAACTGTAATGATTAATTGCATTTATATGTGTGTGTTCAGTCAGGTCTGTGTCACAGCGTTTGATTTGAGTGCTTCAAATAGCGCAAGCTAAATAACAGCACTTGTTAAAGCAGACATGAGCGATCTGTTCGTTTCTAGAGGGCAGAAAACCAAGTCGAGGGGGAGGGGAGAGAAGTGTGTGAAAGATGGGGTGAGAGAGTGTGTGTGTGTGCATGAGAACGGAGGAGTAAGTGTGTGTGTTAGTGTGTGTGTGAGAAAGAGCAAGTCAGCTGACCTTCAGAGCGCAACCCTTGATGGAAGGCTGGAGGAGATCGGACAATCTGATTGGTTGACAGTGTGTGTTCCGTTCCAGCAGGGCTTGGAGTTCAAGCATCATCCTACTTTCACATCACATGCAGCCCTTCTCTGTCCTCTTCCTCTCAGGTTTAATTTAGTCTGCTTTATTGGCAAGAATTTCTAAATGTCAAAGAATTTTAGCTGCATACAATTTTTGTAAAATAACAATAGTGAAAAAATAATGCTAACAGTTTCTTAATAAAGCATTTTCCAATCTGACTGACTGGTTTTACGCAACTTCAGGAAGTTGAAGTGCATCGGTTTACCTTAAAAATGTGCAGATTTAGTAATCACTTCCTAGTTGACCTCTTTTTCTGCCATCATTTCCATCACAATCAAGCAGTTCCAAACCTGTATGGGTTCTTCTGTTAAACACAAAAGAAGATGTTTTGAAGAGTGTTGAATGCTATGGTCTCAAGAATATTGGAAACTAAACAGTTGCTGTCAACCATTGACTTCCATATGAATTGTCCCTGATATTGAAGCCAGTGGTTTCCGTCAACTGTTTAGTTACCAGTATTCTTCAAAGTATCATCTTTTGTGCTGAACAGAAGGAAGAAACTCATGAGGAGGCTAAATGGTGAGAAATATCCCTTAAACTAAAGTTTTCCAGGTTAGTGGCCTTAAATCATCAGTACTCAGATACCTAACCGAGTTTTCTTGTTAAACTATAGATAACCATTTCACTTTGTTCTCTGGAACACACAGTATATGGGAGTCTCAACCATGAATCAATCACAGTCAAAACAATCTAAATCAAAACAATCTGTCATTGCAAAATATACTATATACTGCATTAACACACAGCTCCATGCATAAAGCTGGATATCATCCGTATACATATAGTATATTCTTATAAATGACTTATAAATGCAGCTATAGGATATGTAGATATTAGATTAACAACATGATTCTCTGTAAAGCTGCTTTGAAATAATTATGAAACGTGCTATACAAATACATTTGATATGGCTCTGCAATTATTTGACTTATTGTAGTATGATCTAGGGCTGTGCAGTATGGCCAAAAATAATATTGTAATTCATTTTATACTGGGGAAGTAAATAAATTCCACACATTTATTTGGCTTTGAGAATGAATCATGCTAATTTTAGGGACGTGTTTACGGTTGTTTTTGGTCTATGCTTTTGGCCTAAATAATGCTCTTATCAACCTTTAATATCTCTGTGATTGCATTGGTGGTTAATGAATAAGGTAATGGTTGATAGCATTAACGAAGGACTTTGACAAGAATATTATTCCATACCTTGCTTGGCAAAATCAGGAACATTCATAACCAGCTCACTCATATGTATGATGACATCATGCCCCAATTTGATATTCAAAATATTATATTCCCACTTTCCAGCATTCCCCATGTGAAGAATGAACTGTGACAAGCAGCGCAGCTCCGGGAAAATAAACCCTGTCATGGTGCCGCGGCTCTCACATGAAGTGGTTTATTTTCATATGTGCCTGCATGTCCCAGAGGTTGCCAAAAATAATCATTTTTCCAGCTATCTTACTTAGGTTAGGTTCTCTTAAACGGCAAATATCAGTGTTCCAGTAAAGTCATTCCAGAGCAATTTGCAGTTGGTTGATCTGTTCAGTAGTTCTCTACTAAATCATGTTTCTAAACACAACATACTTACACAGAACTTTTGTTGTTGCAATCTGCATTAAAAAATGACAGAATCTAAACTGCAATGAGCATAACTGTAGCAAGTTAGTCACCAAAAAAATCTATTAAAAATACACAGAAGAAGAGACTATAATATAATATAAATCTTGGAAGGTTGTTTTGACTTTGACCCTGGTGGCATGTTTTACATGGATAAGCACAAATCTTGTTGTATAGTGTGCTTTTACCTCTGCTGTCATGAATGTGAATTTCCAAATGGCCATAAATGTAAAGGCTTGATATGCTTTCAGTTCCCACCTGACAGTGAGAGGGCACATGTGTAGTGCTCTCTCAAACACTGTAGGCGGAAGGACCTGTGCTGAAGAGTCATTTCAAGACTCTACAGTCAATGGGCATGTTCTGAATGGCACACTGCCATACTACTTATTCTGTTTTGCAATTTGCAACATGTACACTGTGCGCTGTGTGACATAATAAATCTGCCAAAACGTACACAGTACAACCGGTACACACTGTGTGGAATAGTGTATCCTACAATACAATGCTCTCAGCTTGGCTTTATACTCGAGAGTGATGACTAAAGTAAGTACTAAGTGATAATGGGCATCATTTTCATACATCTCTGTTATGACTCAGTGTTTGATCAGATGACATGTTTCACAAACTATGTATTTTTTATATATACGCATATTGATGATTATAAAATACAAATAAATAATTAATAATGTAATTATTCATATTATTTAATATTCTAATTATGTATTTATATATATATATTCCCGTATTTATTTTGTTTGTGTGTGTGTGTAGAGAAAAGAAAATACAGTTTGTACAGTATAAAAGCCGTTATAAATAATATAAACATAATATAAATAATGGACTAATGTAATATATTTTAAAGTTATATAAATATATTCAAATAAATTTTAATTATGTTTGTACATGTTTGCATATAATTGAATCTTATATATATATGTTACATTTTAATTTAATTTTGTAATATCAGTGTGTTTATAGATATTTCGCCATGTACTGTAAATAGTCTTGCAGTGTGCCAAAAACAATTTCTCATTTCCTCTGCTTATATGTGATATTATTTGAGAGCATGGGCAATGGTTTTCTTTTTCCAGTATGTTCTCTGTTTGGTGGAATTTTATTAAGCCAACTTATTAGGCCAGGCTCTCTCTCCCTCTGACACATAAAAGCAGTCTTTGGTTTCACATGTCTTAATGCTGTCTGTTTCTATTTCGCTGTGGGCTTCCTCTGCTGTCATATCCAATCTGTCTAAGGATGTGTATTGTATATGCATTTAACAGTACCTTTGGTTTTGAAGTGAACTCTGTGCTAGTGTGAATCAGAGTCTGTCTGAGATTCGTAGACATCTCATCATCTGTATCATAAACTCATGCCAAACAACGATCATACTTGTGCATGCTCAGATGAAGAAATTCAACCTACACTATGCTTTAACCCTTTCCTGCAGGATTTAACTTCCAGTGCTTGTTGTGTTTGGAGGAACAGATAGCTACAGATTTGCTCTGACACAACAGACGGAAAGAGTGAGGGAGAGAGAGACATGCCCTCTTTTGGCTGTCAGTATCATTGTGCACATTCATTCTGGTCTGTTCTCTATGTGACAGTCTGTCTCTCTCTCAAACACACAAGTGTCACAGAGAGCTGGCACACACTGCAACCAAGTCACGTATGCCCATATGTCCACCTTATGTGTGTGTGTGATCGACTGGAAGTGAACCGCTAAGATCATATGTCAGTAATATAGTATAGCCACGGGACAAATTTTTTCACAAAATCTTAAAAAAAAAGAAAGCATCATCGATTTGAAAAATTAGTAATTGTTTCGGTAACAATTTACAATAAGATTCATTAGTTAACATTAACTAAGAATGAACAATACTTCTACAGCATTAATTAATCTTAGTTAATGTTAATTTCAGCATTTATAGTAAAATCTTAATTTTTGTTTGTAAACATGAACATGAAAAGAACAATGACTGTATTTTTATTTACTAACATTAACAAAGATTAATAGTGTAATAATAGTGTAGTGTTCATTGTTCGTTCATGTTACATAAATACATTAATAATGTTAACGAATGTCACCTTATTGTAAAGTTTTGCCTTTTTTTCCCTTTATTTTTGCTCTTTTCTTTCATTTTATTTTATGTGAGAGCTGTTGTTTTATTGGTTTGGCTAAGGTTTAGCCAAGTCAGTGGTATTTACATTAGCTTTACATAAAGTATCAGTATATTATATAAATAATTAATTATATAATTATAAAAAATAATTAGCTTTAAACAATATAAATGTGTTGTATGTCTTTATTATCATAAATTATTATTAAATTGATTAATTATTACCCTATTAAGGAATTTGAAAGCACATTTAAAGATAGGTCACCAAAAAATGAAAATGAATAGATTTAGTTTTCGTATTTGTGTTTGGTTTTTGGGGTGAGCTTTACTCTTCCTAGTCAATTATTATTATTTAATCAAATATTATTATGTTATATATTCTTATTCTTTTGATATTACATGTAAATGTATTACTAAGACATGCACAGTACTATTTAAAAATGTTTGTGGTTCAAAAAATTAAATTGAATTGAATTAAAGTGATATTGATAGAATTACTCAAGATTTATTTTTCAATTAAATGTTCTTTTCTCCTTTTCTAAATCTCCTTTTTGTCATTCTATTTATCAAAAGTAACCTAAAAAAAAATTATCCAGGTTTCCACAAAATGACAGAACAGATTTCTGCATTAATAATAATTCTTAAGCATCAATTCAGCATATTAAAATGATTAAGCATTGTGTGACACTAAAGACTGGAGTAATGATGCTGAAAATTTAGTTTTGCATCACAGAAATAAATGATGAAGAAGAAGAATTTTAAATTATATTATATTAATATTTGACAATAGAGGTCATAATGAATTGGAGATTGGGTCTTGACCAGTAAGAGACCTGGTTTCTTTAGGAAATGTACAGATCTAATTCTGATTTCTTGTTCTCTTGTTTTTTCTTTATTTTCTCTCTGTAGCGGCTGCCATTCTTTCATAAATGCAGTTGACAGAAAGGCTGTGTTGTAGACTTGACCCTAAACTTCTCACACACACACACACTTTTCTCAGATATTAGCTCTTTACTGCTGTTCTTTCAGGCGTGTCTCAGACAAGCTTTCATGTTACTCTTATCAAGCTCACTGTTCACTCGCTCTTTCTGTTTCCTCTGAGAAAACGAGTGTGTACATCAATTGTGTATGTGTGTAAGCATCTGTGTGTGTGTGTGCGCGTGTGCACTTGCATGCACACTTGGGTGAGTTTCACTTCATCCAAAGTATTAGTGTCAGTATGGCCCAGGTCTTCTCTTCCTAGATTGAAGGAAGAAGAGAGAAAGAGGATCTCAGGAGATAGAATCTATTCTGGTGAAAGAAAGAGTGGAAACCTAAACAACTCACTGTATCAAATATGTAAACAGATCACACTTGGCTGCTCCATCACTGTGTGTTTCTCAAATCTCTAAGATGAAAAACAGTCTGAATAATCACAAATCCTTAATGTGATACTTGTTTTGTTCAGCGACATTGAATTACATTTTGATGTGTAACAGTTTACCAAATACCATTGGTGATGTTCAAAATTGTATCTCTTTTGCTTTGTATGGCAATACAGGGATGTTATTTTTGTATTACTTTTTTAATAAATTATTAACTAACATAAAATTAGCACAATCATTTTTATAATTCCTTAAAAATATGATTTTGTTCTGTCTCACCTTGATCTTCTCAACCTTGTAGCTTGATTTTTTACTATTTGTGTGTGTGTGTGTAACTACATGTTTAATCTTATGTACATTTTACAGTTTTTAGGCATAAACTTCAATCCAAAAGTTGCTTTTACTTTCAAGAAACGCACACTTCAGGACAGGATACTAAACCCCTCACTGAAAAGTTGTATCTTAAAATAATATCCCATTTTAAGCACCCTTGCAAAATGTTAAATTTGAAGAATATATGAAAATATCTAGATAAACTCACTAGTTGACATTTTTGGACAGCTAGTTTACTTTCCCCACCCGTAGTTTGCATCTTTTTGTGTAAGAGAGCGATAGAGATAGGCAATGAGACACTAATGGAAACTGATAGCTAAATCGCAGAATGTAATGAGGACTGCAGTGGAGATGAGATCACAGATGTGTCTCTGCAAGGTCGTTTAAGGGTTAGCGAGGATAGGGTGCTTTTTTAACAGATGTATGAGGGTGACCTCCGCACACACTCTGGGTTAAAGCAGCACTGTTCACCCGCCTGTCCTGTTAGGATCAGACGCACTGCCAGATACACCCATACTGTAAACCACGTGAGGATATCCTGAGCTCTTTTAATGGTTTTGTGTTGGTCTCTGTTTGTAAATCAGGTTGCATTGGTAGCTGGTTTGGTATCTCGTAGCAGGTTTAACGAGGTAATTAAAGATGTCATGAACTGAGAATTAAATTTCATTTGATCTTTTGACATGTAAGATGTCATTGCACTACAAAAATATACTGTAAGTTTCCAAACTCAAAACTTTGTTGTTGGTCTAAAAACAGCCTCTGCCAAAACGACAGCTTGTGGAATGTGCCACTCTATGATGTAATAGTGTGGCTAAACTCCACAGAAGCCTGTTTAGCCCCGCCCACCAATTTGCACATGTAGTGTAAACAATGAGAGAAGCAAATGCAGGTCTATGCAAACGATAAAGGTCCCCGATATACTTCAAATGAAATCGAAGAATGAACTTACATCATTTGAGCTACACCTTTGAGCTACCATTGGTCCGAGCTAAGATTATCAACAAGCATGATTATCACTAAAGTGGCTCAAACCCGCAACCTGTTTACTAGCTTCGATTACTAAACCGGTAAGCTTTACCAGCCCAATCTTGTATTATTTTGTTTCGACTCTAATCCAGATCCATCTTCAGGCCATTACTGCTGCTCCTTTCGCTTGAGGCACAAATATATCTAATGGACCATCTAATTATCTCTTATCATCCATGTTCCCTTGTCTACTTATCATACTTTCTCTCTGCAGCTTGGCTCTTTTTCTTGTTTCGCTCTTTCTCTGTTTGTCTCTCAGTACTCTGTCCTCTCTTGTGAGCTCGTAACTTGTTTCTCTACTTTCCAACAATCTTCCAACACTCCCCACCCATCAGTAGGTGTATCCCTGCTGAGTGTGATGAGGGGTGGGACTGTCCTACGCAGTTATAATGTGCACACACACACACACACGCAGACACGCTCACGTCCCGTCTTCATAGCTTACTCTTCATAATCCGGTCTCAGCATGAGAGAGATCAGCCACCGCAACTGCAAGAGGATGAGAGAGAGAGAACAGCAAAGGAGAAAAAGTGACAGGAGAAGGAAAGATGGACCATGGGAGGGAAAAAAGAGGGGTGAGATGTCGTGCACTGCAAAAAAAAAAGAAGTATTAATTAATAGTTCTGTTTTGATTTACAGTCAACATATCTGAACTTGAGATGCAGTGTAATACTTGTTTTTTTCCATATTTTAAGCATGTTTTTAAGCATGTTTAGACATTTTTTACTAGAAAACACAATAGAAATACCTTTTTTTTGGGCTCGGTGCAAGTACTGACATTAAGCTGTGGAGAATGACTGGAGTGTGTTTATATGTGTGTGTGTGTGTGTGTGTGTGTGTGTGTGTGTGTGAAGAAAAGAGTAAAGATGTGTGATATCTGGGCTCTTGCGTGAAGCTGAAGTGAAAACTGCAAGCCGTCTAAAGCATGTTAAATTTGACCTTGTTTCCAGAGACTTATGGAAACTTTCGATCACAAGCTCTGCATTCTCTGTCACGTTCTGTCATTTCGCACTATAAGATTAGTTCCTAGGAAAAGTTGTCTTTAGAGATTTCTCTTGCAACTTGGATTAATGAAGTTCTGTTTATATGAAGATATGTTTAAAAGTTTGGGGTTGGTAAGATTATTTTAAAAGGTCATCAAGGCTGCATTTATTTGATTAAAAATACAGTAAAAATTGAAATATTGTGAAATATTATTACAATTTAAGATAACCATTTTCTCTTTTGATCAGTGTTAAAATAATTTATTCCTGTGATGCAAAGCTGAATTTTCGGCATCATTACTTCAGTGTCAGACGATCCTTCAAAAATCCTAATGCTGATTCTTTTCATTTTTATTTATCTTTTACTTTTTTCTTTTAAACTTTGTTAATGAAGAAAAAGTCAATTTAATTCCTAAATAAAATTATTAATTTCTTTAACATAAAAAAAAGCAAAAAACATAAACAAAAATTATTGCATTTGTTTACTTAGAGGCCATAAAGAGGCAGAACAGGATGAGCCATTGATTATGCAGTGTCGTCTTGGACAGCAGTCAATATTCAGAAGTACTTGACCTCTGACTGTGCTTGACCAATCAGAATTGAGTTTCTAAAGAGTGATGTCACAAAGAGTGTGACTGATCATCTCTGTGTCATTTCTCCATATCATCTCAGAGAAAAAGTAGAGCTACATGTATGTAAGAGAAAGTATATATTATTTTTTAGGGATGTGTGTTTTTTCCTGACTTTTTGCATCACATGGACAGGTCAGAGGTTTATGTAGACCTCAAAATGTTTCTTTCTCCAAATTCTGGACAGAGCTGTTTGTCTTATCACATTACATTTCATATTGCAACATGAGGCTAATCCAATCAAAAGTGTTTTATTCTTATCTTTTTTGCCACATCTGGCAATTGTGGGAAATTTCATCCATAAATAATACCAGAAACTGTATTTCGCTTTATTTCTTTAAAAGTTCATTTATTTTGTCCCTGTGACAAAGGATTTATTTATCTGTAACTGTTGGCTTTCTATCGAGTGTCCCAGCGGATAGTGCTGTGTTTTATATCACATTTTGTTTCATATTGCAACATCAGGTTTGTTTTCAGATTCAGATTTCATCTCCACCGCTGGACAAGTTTAACAGTCGCTGCTTCGCCTCCATGGGTTTGTTTTTAATAAAAATCTGAAGTGTCTTTTCTGGTTTCGTTCCAGTCGAGGGCCGTCTGGAAGAGACATGCGGTTATATGACGGTTACCAGCGATAGCTTAGAAAAAGTCGGTTAGTTGTCCGTTCTGGTGTATGTGAAGCTCATGATAAATGCTCTTGCATGCAGGTGTTAATGTGTGTTAATGGTTTTCTGTGCCGTGTCATATAAGCATCTGGGCTTCATTCAGCTTATTTTGACAGTTTTCTTCTTGATAATGTCTGTGCATGCGCGTGTGTGTGTGAGCTCAACTGGACAGATGTACGTTTGAACCTTGAAGGAGAAAGAGAGAGGGGTGGTTGGTGATAAAACTCCATCAGAAAATGCTGATTTGAGCAAAAGCATTCATGCACAACTGCAACCTTGTGCAGCTTTACATACACACTCACACATACACTTCTGTCTTGGGTGAGGTCAGAGACTCTTACAATAACCTGCTGCCAGCCATTTTTATAAGTTGAGATGTATGACAACAAGGATGTTAAATATTCCAGGCTAGTCACTGATATATTGTTTAATTGACTAATAACAATCTTTTCTATATAGGGTATTGGAATCTTTAATTCACTGAAACTTGATAGATATATTGTTTTTTAAAATGCGCTGCAATTTAAAGGGTTAGTTCACCAAAAAATGAAAAATAGGCTGTGTTTTACTTACCTTTGAAGCATCCTAGGTGTATGTGACTTTGTTCTTTCAGACAAATCCAATATGAGTTAAAAAAATATTTTAGTTGGTTAATATTTAGTTGGAAGACGTTAAATAAAGTGCATGTATCCATAATAAACGTCCCTCACATGGCTCCAAGGGGTGATTAAAGACCTCATGTAGTAAATCCGTGCATTTTTATATGATAAATTTTTCAAACATAGTAAACACTTTTCTATCATTTCCATCCCGGCGGATGACGTAAGATGTCAGCATTTATTTTTAATATAACAATTTTTAATATAACTCCAATTGGATTCATCTGAAAGAACAAAGTCACATACACCTGCTTCGGAGGTGAGTAAAACACAGCCTAATTTTCATTTTTGGGTGAACTAACCCTGTTCAAAAGTTTTACTTCCTTTTTTTTAAAGACATTAATACTTTTATTAAGCAAGGTTTCATTAAATTGAAGTAAAAACTTTTAGAAAGTTGAACAATCTGTTTAAGAATAAATGTTACTCTTTTTAGGTTTATAATAATAAAATAATCATATTACAATGATTTGTGTAGGATCTTGTGACACTGAAGACTAGTGAGGTTGAAAATTCAGCTTCACATTAAAGGAATTAATTACATTTTAAAATATATCAACATAAAAAACTGTTCTTCTAAATTGTTATATTATTTGAGAATATGAATGTTTTTACTGTATTATGTGTAATGTTTTTGTTCAACTAAATCCAGCCTTGGTGACTTACCAACCTTATAATTTTCAACAGTATTGTACATGTTGCAGTTTTATAAATGTGAACTGTGCTTGAAATGTGTTTTTAGAACTTGATTGTTTGTTCATATGCTTGATAAGAAGTTTAACTAGTTTTAAAAGGGGCAGGTAGCTCTTTTCCCTTAATATTTGCAGAAACCGGTCTGAACTTGTATTACAGGGCAACAGTCAGCTTCATCTCATAGGCCTTGTTTCTGTGGAAAGAGAAAGAGAGAGAAAGAGAGAGGAAACAGGGACGGAAATACTATTTCTAATAAAAGACTTCCAGGACGAAGGACTTCCAGAAGAAAAGGCATCTTTCATGTGCGCTGTCACTATTATTAGTGTGTGCGTTTGTGGCTGTGTGTTTATACTTGGATTTACTGATCAAGCAGAAATCAACTCGATGATGAACATGAAATGCCTGCTATTCTTTCGTCCTCTGGACAGCTGTCCCCAATACTTCTACTTTTTGTGTTGCTGATAGTTTAGTGATTTATACAAAAGAAACTCCTGATATGCAGTCTAACTGTGGTAAATGGGTGTAATAGTGCACAATTCTGAGTCTGGTTGGGGTCCTTGTGTATTAAAAAGTGGCAAAAGGCCAAATAAAAATGAGAGAATAGCAAACATTGTTTCAGAGGCAGAGCAAATTTTAATTTTGATGAAAATTAACAAGGACATTATTGATGTAAAATAATGTGCATCTAATAAAAGCAACATGTGTTATATATTATTTAAATATAAAGCATTTCATGCTATGTAAATTGCTTATTGTGGCATATTGGAATACTGAAACAAAATATTTTGGTATTACCTCATTGTTATTTTAGTATTTTTTATATACTACTATATTTATTATTTGTTTGAAATGAAAGCTTGTTTTTATATTTTCAGTTAATTTAAAGATTATGTTTTACTCACTTTTTAATATTCTTTCATTACTTTTATATATATATATATATATATATATATAAACAATATTATAATTTTTTTTTCTATGTGGTTTTTCTTAATTTATTTGTTTATTTTATTTTAACTGAATATTTTACTCAGTTTTTGCAAGGCACCAATTCTATTTTTTCAATTTAATTTAATATTTATGTATATAGGCTATATAAATATAGGTGTTATGTAAGTGTTCCAGCTTTTATTTTTTTAGGCCTATTTTTATTATTTTTATTATTTATTTATTTTATTATTATTATTATTTTTTTTTTTTTAAGTTGCCCCTCTATGTTAAGGTGTTTTAATATTGAAAAAATGACCGTCCTTTAGAATGTGTGTATGTCTTTCTCCGATAGTGGTTTTGACTCTGATCTGAAGTGGTGGTAGATTCATGGTAAAGTGTAGCTTGAGTTGCCGAGGCAGCAGATTGGCTGGTATTGATGAGTGAAGCTGATTGGATGGACTCAGAATGAGGTTTTTCACTGTGCTGTTTGTGAGCAGGAGTTCAGGGGTTTCTGTTAACAGAGCAATCAGCTGCAAGTCTCTCGGACATGTAAAGGTTTCCTCTTGTGCTCCACGTGAGAAGAATTACAATGTGCAAGCATGTGATAAGAAGTGAAATGTGTGTGTGTGAGTGCTTCTGTACATGTGCAGTAATTGTATGAGTTTGTACTGAATTGTGCTGTATGTGTGTTGTAGTTGAGGAGAGGTGTAAGTGTGTATTAAACACTTGGAGTGTGTGTCTATGAAAACGTGAGTGTGAGAGAGAGAGAGAGAGAGAGAGAGAGAGTGTGTGTCAGAAGCATCTGGAGACGAAAAGGTGTGATTTCACTGGATGTGACAGAATGAAGTATTGCTCTGAAGAGAGAGAGAGAAGGAGAAAACCACAGATGGAGCCACACTCAGTTAAACAGAGAACAATTGTCTAAAACATGTTGTGTCCAAATTCGTACCTGAAGTCCTTTGTTTCATGAGTATTCCACTTACAGGAATATTATTGTTAGGTTTTTGGAAATTCACCTCAAAATCAAAGGAAAGAAATGTTAAAACATATTTTGTGTAAAAAAAATGAAAGCAAATTTTAGGACAATTAAGATTGAAATATTTAAAAAATGACATTTACATTTTATTTAATGTTTTGAATTATGCAACTTTGAATAATTTATAAGGTATGTATTGTATAGTATAATCTAAATAATACATATCCTTAAATTATAAATTATAGTATTTTAATAATTTAAATGTACATTATAAATAATACATATATATATTATTCAAACTGTATGTATTTATAATAGTATTTTTATGGTATATATGTATAAAACTCTTTAATTTACGCCAATTTAATTAAAAAGCATTAAAAATGTTCTGTTAGTAACGAGTGTTATAAGAATCACTTTCAAATATTCAAATATATTATAGTAATGGAAACTTTTGAGGAAGGAAAAAAAAGAAAATCTTATGGGTAAAAAAATAAGCTTTATGTTTTTATTTCAAATGTAATTTTCATGTTTCCTTTTGAATTTAGTGTCCTTTTTGTGTGTCAGGTTTTTCATGTGAACCTTGAGGAGTCAGATAAAACAAACTCTGTGTTGTAGCAACATTATTATTGTGTGTGCGTGTGTGTATGTGTGTGTGTGTGTGTGTGTGTGTGATCATCATTTTTTGCTGTACTAAATGTACTGTATTTTTATTACTGTTCATAGTTCCCAATATTGGGCTTGTTTCTCATTGCTAGATGGATTACTTTAGTGAGGTAAACTGCAGAAAGATGAGCCCCATTAATCTCTCACACGTTCTTTCATTTTTCACTTCTTTCTGCTTTCCCACTCGTCTATTTGCTTCTCTTCATCCTCCCGTCTGCGTCTGTCTCTCAACATGCTTCCTTGCATTTTTAGCCGTCATGCCTTCTTCTTTCTCTCCTTTCCTCCTCTGAAAAAATCCCTCCCTCCCTCCATCTATTTCACTTCTTTTTTTTCCTCCAGTAACCTCTCTTTCTTCTCCACTTGTCAGTCTCACCTCCACCTCAAGGAATCCATATTGCTCGCTCCAGTTATGTTTCATATTTTTGTCTCAAATGTTTCTCCTAAAATGCCTCAGCATAAATAAAAAGAGCAGCAAAATGGGACGAGTGTGCAAAATGTTAAATGAACGTGGAAAGAATGAACACCCTAGAATTTTGCAACATTATATTATCTGTTCTGCTGTTTTTATTTAAATCAGTGCAAATCAAGGCGAAAGTATTGCTTTTTGCTGTCTTCGAGAAACAACCAAGGTATTAAAGAGAAAAAAAATATGTGCTTTTTTCTGTCTTTTAGGCAAACCTGCTTTTCTCTTCTGTTCACTCTCTGTCTGTTTTCTCCGTCTGTAGCATCAGCTCCGAAGGTGAAGTCCATGGATTCTCAGTGGCTCCTGGCAGGTAAAAAGTTGACACTCAAGTGTGAAGCTGTGGGCAACCCGAGCCCCTCCTTCAACTGGTACAAAGATGGCAGCCAGCTCCGCAAGAGGAAGGACGTGAAAATCAAATCCAACAAGTAAGACTCATCAAACACACACACATAGATGCACAAGCAAACACACTACTCATACGCTGGCAGAACTATTCTTGGCATCAGAGGTATTAAAAATACATCTCCCATCAACTCAAGCAGAAGATTGTCCCAGTTTGTAAATAGACTGAGAGATTTTCAGAGGAGAGAGAGATGCAGACGTCTTGTTAAAGGAGTAGTTTACACAAAATGAAAACTCTTTCATCATTTACTCGCTCTCATGTTTTTCATCTTTTTATGAAATTAGGAAGAAAGTTCACGCTGCTCTTTTTCATATAATGAAAGCAGTACCAAAAAAAACAAAAAACATCTTAATCTTGGTCCAAATATCTTGTGCTCTAAATTCTAAATCTTCAGAAACAATGTGATAGATTTGTATGAGAAACAGAAAGATTGTTAGCTATGTTTTTAACTTTTTGTTATAGTGCTCAACTCTCATTTGGATTTTCTCCTATTGTAATATACAAATATTATTTAATTTAGTCAATATTTCACCATGTCATATTCATTAATATTCATGGGAAAGTACAAAATACATTTGAAAAATTTGTTTGTAGGTCTTTGAAATAAATCTTCTCACAACTATTTATTTGCTAAAAAATTTAAAAAAAATAGTAATTTTCTAAAATAATATTACAATCAGAAATAAGTGTTTTCTATTTATATATATTTTGAAATGTACTTTGTTCCTATGATACAAAGATGATTTTTCAGCATCATTACTTCAGTCTTCAATGTCACATGATCTTTCAGAAATAATTATATTATGCGGATTTAGTCAACCTGGTCTCATAAAAATACGTACCTAAATGTTGTAAAAAAAAAAGGCAGTTATCTAAATATAACTGATATAAAATGGCATTTGTTGATGCAACCAATGGATGAAAGGTGTTGTAGTTTTACTGCCTCTAGTGTTAATTTCTTTTGGAAACTGCAGTGATATGTACTTATTGGTACGTATTTCGTGCCTCACTAAAAAGTGCACCAAGGTACGTTTTTGCCATGAGAACAGGTAGGATTTAGTGCTTAAGAAATATTTAAGCTTAAGAAATAATAGTGCTTAAGATTATTATCAATGTTGAAAACAGTTGAACTGCTTAATATTTTTATGGAAATTTTTTGTATAGTAATATGCCTTGCTGAGAATGCATTTTAAACAACTTTAAAGGTGATTTTCTCAGTATATTTCTCAGTAGGTGACTCTCAGATTCCAGATTTTCAAATGCTTGTATCTTGGCCAAATTTTATCCTATCCTAACAAACCATTCATCAATGGAAAGCTTATTTAAGCTTATTATGGTCCAGGGTCACAAATGTATTTACTGTCATTTTACATCAGCGTAACATGTCCTTGCTGAATATACGCATTATGTATTTTTAATCCAAACTTTTAAAATAGTAGTTTAACTTACTGTACATTCAAGTTTACTTGCATTAGTGTCAAGTGAAGGTGGTAATTTTATGTTTATGTCAAAAAAAGGCACATAGGTTTGAAAGATATTCAGTAAATTATATTAAAATTAAGCTATTCCTCTTCAGTCAGAATTACTGATATTGAATCTCCAGGCTCTGGTCAGCTAGCTTAAGGAAGCTCCATCAGTGAATTGTGGGTAACTTCCCCTTCATTGCATTTCTCTGACAATGGGACCGTGGGTTGCCGGCGCATCTGAGGGGAGAGTGTGTGGGCCCGAACACGCAATACTTTCTCCCTTAGTGGCGTCTGTAGGTGGATAACAGAATAAAAAAAAAAAGCATATGACTAAGTTTATATACGCTTGGGGTCTAGATAAACTAGTCTTCAGTGAGAATTGCATAATCATGCAAATGTCTTAATATATGGGAAAGCTGCATTTCGTAAAAGCATCTAATGAAAAGTTGCTGAGCTGTGCATGTTGCAGTAACATTGCATCAATGTCATTTAGTCGTTTGTAACACAAATCAATATTGCACATGTAGCTGTATTAAGTCTGTATGTCACCGTCGGTCTGTATGTAGCTGCTCAATATGCCGGGACCACAAGGAAAGAAACATGCGGGAGAATTCAGGGCATTCCGTAACGCGACGGTCCTCTTCTGTTCTCCGAGAAAAAATGCTGAGGCGCACGTTTCCACAGAAGGCAGATCACTCTAACAGGATTGCCTGTTCACTGGCCCCTTGTGTAATTTCGCAAATGTGTGTGTGCTGAAACTGCAGATCCACAGTCATGGAGACACACGCTCACATCCGTACGCACACTTACGCCGATGAACTGTGAGTGAAAGAGCTGACAGCATGGACAGGGATGGTTTAATAATGATGGAGGTAAAGTAAGGACAGAGGATGATACACGCAGCTGCCATTTTCTCTGCGTTCAGCTCCTTCAAGAGCTTTGCTCCTCTAATGAGCTGTCCACATGCTGACCTGAGTAGAAGGCCAGAGAGACAATGCGAGTATCACATTGACACCACTAGAGACCCCACACATGATGTGATGAAGCCAAGTAGGACATATTCCTGGACCGACATCCTTCCAGGTCCTGGAACAACATTTCTATCAAAAATCAGGTCTAACCCTAATCCTATCACAAAGTCAGATGTGGGATATCTCTGATTCCAGCCATACAGACTTGATTGCTTGTGATGTTCCTCTTTTCTAAGTCGATGCAAAGCTGAATTTTCAGCATCATTAAATCAGTCTTCAGTGTCACATGATCCTTCAGAAATCATTCTAATATGCTGAAGAAACATTTCTTATTATTATCAATGTTGAAAATAGTTATGCTGCTTAATTTTTTTAGGATTCTTCAATTAATAGAAAAGAACAGCATAAAAAGAAAAGAAATGCTTTTGAATAGAAATGAATGTTTTGACAATAACATAGTTTCGGGTGAAGCGCTGGACGAATTGCACACAGCTGTTAGCAATCAGCTAGCCAATCTCCTCGTTACGATCGCCCAATCAAATCGTTCCCAAGCACTATATGCTGCCTCCTTTCAATTCACGACTTCCCTCTCCGGGGGGTAGCCGGAGTTCGAGCCGGACGCCGAGCCCTTACCCTCGCTAGGGTTCTAATCGCTAGGGTTCGAGCCCGCCGTTCTCCCAGCCCGCTCCCTGGACAGCACGCCAAACCTGCAAACATATTATGAGGAAGCGCGACCAACTGAAATGGAAATGTAAGGATATAGTCAGTGCTCTCACATAAAGTGTTAATGCTAGCATTTGGCAAGTGTAGGATTATCGGCAGCGACAACAATTTATCACATTTTATAAGCCTGTAACAAGCAAAAGTTTGAAAGGAACAAAGAACAAAGGTTGACTGTAAGTTTTATATAATGTGATTTCGCAACTTTGGTGATTATTTAATGGTTTTCTGTGCTGGCATGTTTATGTGACCTCATCTTGGCAAAATTGTCGGGATTTCCGCATCAGTTTCCATTTCATTGCACTTTTCAGAATAGAGCATTGGAAATTCTGACTTTCGAGTTGGAACGCAGCATCTGATCCCATAGTCTGATTGGTTGATATCAATGTTGTTCAAGGCCCAACAGCATGGTGATCCAGGATCTTGTCCTTCTGGAATAAATAGCAACTACATTCGCACATATTAACTCTCTACTCTCTACAAAGTCTTTACCAATGCTTTTTTTTCTTTTCTTCCCTATCTCATCTGACTTTTTTGTGTCTCTTTAAATTTCTGCCCTCATATACCCTGATTTTATTTTCTCAATCTCTCAATTTCGTTGTGTATTGGCTGTTTTTGTGCAGGAAAAACTCAAAGCTACACATCAGCAGAGTGAGACTAGAGGATTCTGGGAACTACACCTGTGTGGCGGAGAACTCGCTGGGCAGAGAAAACGCCACCAGCTACGTCAGCGTCCAAAGCAGTAAGAGCTCCATTATTTCCCTCTTTGCAAATGGCTGAAAGTCACAGGAGACCAGCGCACCTGCTCATCATGGGGCAGATTTGTCTGTGTGTACTTTATTTTTATGTGCTTTGTAAGATGTCTTTACTGTGAAGCACATGGGACCTGTCTTTAGCTCTGCTCAGATAAGCTAGCCTATTGCTAAGAAGAAACAAGTGAGTGGGGTTCTGTTCAGAACTTTTTCGTTTTAAAACATGCAACCTAAAGATTATTATTTAATTTAACATTTGTCCTAAGTATTGAATTGCATTTACTCCTCTAATAAAAATTTGTGAAAAGTTCAACCTAGTCTCATAGAAATATGTACCTCTGTGCACTTTTTGTGCAACGTTTTTGCGTACCTTACTGCACGTTTCACGTTTGTATTACATTGATATAGGAATAAATTGTGGCAGTTCAGAATTGAAATATCCGGGGACTGCTGCTAAAAGATAATGCTCTATTATGTTGGAAATATGCCCTACATTAAATCCAACCCCAAACCTACCCAATAGTGTTAACAAATGCAAAACTGATATAAAAATGCATTTGTTGATGCAGCCGTGCAATTTCAACTTCATTTTACAAAGATTTGAACTGTTTTATCAAATTGTAGTTACACAGGATTGTACTCTAACCTACCGTCCATAAAAAGACATAGAGACGCTCAAAAAAATTTAATTATGCAAACAAATAGAATAGAATAGTTAAGTTTAGTGTTCATTTCTTTTTGAAACTGCAGTGATATGTACTTGTTGGTACATATATATCATATCTCGCTAAAAATTGCATCGAGGTACATTTATGCCATGAGACCATGAGATGCTTTTTACAAGCATTCAGATTTGTTTTATTTACTCAAAAAAAAAGTACTGAGTAAATGCAATAAAACTGGCATTTCTTTTTGGGTAACTGCTAGTTGACTTCAAGCTTAGTTGCCCAAGTCAAAAGAGTCTATGCCTCTATAATATGGCTTGGATCCATCATTCAGTGGACAGTCAGTCTATAGGACTGTTTTGCCTGTTTTACTGGCTATTAATGCAACAGCACACAACTATTTGGATTTGAGGATTTGAGGCAGCATTCATGTCTGTTTTGTGAGTTTGGGTGTTATTGTGGAGAACACACCTCTCTCATCTGCTGTTTTACTCACAGATCTCCCCACCTGCTTCAGTCTCTGGAGTATATCACATCAGCCGGAAGCGTTTGATGTGCCGTTAGTGTGTGTGTGTGTGTGCGTAACTAATGTGTGCTCCATCCAGCCCATCTTAAGGGCAGTAATGGTTGAGTGGTTTGAGATATAGGGTCTTTCTCTCTCTCTCTCTCTCTCTCTCTCTCTCTCTCTCTCTCTCTCTCTCTCGCTCTCTCAACTTTGTCCTCTAGATCTCCACCAAACCCCTCCATTATCTGATGTGTCAGCAGAATCTCATGGACACAAAGAATGAACGAATGACTGAGAGAATGAATATGATAAAATAACAAATGAAGGAAAGAATGAGTAAAGGAATCGATAGAATAAATTAAGGATTGTATGTGTGTTCGTGTATACACACATATATACAAAATACAAATATATTTTTGGCCAAATTGTGCATCTCCGCTAACAAACAAAGCACAGCTTATAAAAACGACATTTTTAAACCTTTTTAAAATCTTGAAATATGTATGTAAATGAAGATTTAGTGGACAAGATAATGAATGAACAAATCAATTAAAGATTTAGGTTCTTTATTGTGATTGTACAACAACATAATTTGAATAAAAGACTGATTGAATGAATGAATAAATGAAGATTCAGGCTCTTTATTGTTACAGTGAGACGAGCTGAATAAATAAATGAAACAAACCAATGAACAAATGAGTGAATCAATTCAGGGTTGATGAAAGTATATACATATATATATAGTATATTAATCATAAAACATTCCTGTCAGGAAAAAAAAATTAATCCGTGCAAACTTTTATGTGTATTTTTAAAAAGTAAATTAATAAATATCGATATTGAAATTGATAATGCCAAATCTACCATTTTTGTCCAACAGATAAATCAGACAGGGGCTGTATGTGTGTTAATCAAAGTAGATTAACGTTGATGGACTTGAACCTGAACAATTGTGTACTGACATCTTTCTGCGGCTGAAAAAAGATACATTCTGATGTTCATTCATGTTTATTTTATGGAGATGATTGGTTCATGTGCCACTTGAACTGAGGCAGTACAGTGATCTATCAGAGGACATTGAAGAGCCACAAAAAAGTTCATTGTTTGAATTTCTTTAAAAAATGACTGAACTGAGACTTTGTTTCCTACCTAAAGGTGCATTTTTTTAGTGTGTGAGAAGTGTGAAAGTGCCATGTCAGACATAGCATTTGCAAAAATAACGAAGGAGATAGGTAAAGTCACTGTGAAAGGTAAAAATGTCCTTTCAGGTGTGCGTGTGTGTTTACATGGGCTGCATGCAAACCTATAGAGTTTGTGAGTCAATGAGAAAATGCTTTGTGTGTGTGTGTGTGTGTGTGTGTGTGT
>JAUMHE010000063.1:6913307-6929276 GCA_032359235.1 Enteromius mattozi | reverse complement strand
TGTGTGTGTGTGTGTGTGTGTGTGTGTGTCTGTTGGAAATCTGCGGATAACTCTGTGCTTAATGAAGATGAACTGTGTCATTTTGGCAGATTCTGCACTCCAGGAACAGCAAGCATTTCAGTCCATAAGTGCACAGAAATCAGCTATATATAACAGCACAGACACCCGAGAGACAATGAGAAAGAGAGAGAGAAAGAGATGCACTAGTGGCCATATGGGGGGTCACCAGGGTAAAGCTCTGCAGTATTTGAGAGCATAGAGTAAAGGTGTGTGCTTGTGTGAGTGTTAAAACAGGACAACAACTGCGCTTTCTAAAGCAGAACGTCCTTGAAGATGGGTCATTTAGGAGGAGTATGTTTACATCTTTGTGTATATGTTTGTGAGTGACGTGAGACCCAGCTGGACTCTGGCTGCTGAATTCTTTAGCTGCAATGCCAAGAGCCTGTCAAATACAAGAGCCAAGTATACTTAACGCAAAATACACACACACAGCCGCAACCACAGTTGACCCTGTTTGTGCCCTTAAAAGATCAGTGCACCCAAAAATTAAAAGTTTTTCACTATTTACTCACCCTTATGTTTTTTCAAAACCTTTCATTCTTCTGAACAACACATTTGGAGATGTGAGGTAGAATGTATTATGAATGGTCAACCTGGTCTCATAAAAATATGTACCGCTGTGCAGTTTTTGTGCAACACTCTTTTATGTGCCTTACTGCACGTTTCGCCACCGTTTCAAAGAGAAATATCCACTGAGTGGTGCTAAAACACAGGTTCAATATGTTAGCCCTGACACGTTTTTATTACGTTGATATAGGTATGTATTGCTGTGTTTTTAATTACGTTAAATAACAGGGGACTGTCACTAAAAGTTAATTCTCTACCATGTTGGAAATATGCACTACACCAATTCCAACCCTAAACCTACTCGATAGTGTAAGCAAATGCAAAAAACTGATATAAAAAGTTAATGCAACCATGTCATTTCAGTTTCCTTTTACACAGATTTGAACTGTTTTGTCAAACCGTAGCTACACAGGATTCGATTTGATTTATTGCCTCTAGTGTTCATTTCATTTGGACCTGTTAGTAAATGGTCCATATGGGTCATATGCTATATTCCAAGTCTTTTTATACTTTTGTGCAGAAATTTTAGTTGTTGTTCACTGATAATTCTGTCGTCTTCATAGCTCTTTCCCAGTAAAAAAAATAAAAATAAATGCTACACTACAGTCCAAAACCGTTTTATTCATAAGGGGAAAACAATAACATTATTTTTTTTTCTTCCACAAAAATCATACAAGTTTGGAATAACATGAGGACAAGTTAAAATTACATTTAAATTACGTTTAATTTTAGGGTGAATTATTCTTTTAACAAATGGTGTTATTTTGCATGATTCATCATTGCACATTATTTTAAAGAGAAAAAATGCTTGTTTTCATAATCTCAATCATAATCTTATCACAATACAATAACTTTTTCTGTCTTTGATATAACAGACAGTCAGAGAGTTATATAAACTAACAATATGACAGACTATCAGTCACTATCCAATCAAATCTCAGTCTCTGTTATTCTGAAATAATTTTTTTAACTTAGAAAAACATATAATGTAAATAAAAATGCATTGCAGATTTTGTATCTTGCTGCTACACATTTGTATGAATGAGTGCATCTCACAAAGGCACATGGACACAGGTCATGTTAAATTGATGATTCTGGATCCAGTGTTACTGTTGAGATAAATGAGGAATGAGTCCTCTGTCCAGAGCTCAGCACTGCTGCCTTCAGCTTAATGAGTCTGACGCAAACGCAGACATAAAACACACTCCTGTGAATGCTGGTCTGCCTCCACCCCTGCCCAGCGTCTGTCAACTTCTGCTTGTGTTCACAGTGGAGTACTAGAGTGCTGCTTTCTCCAGCTGCACAGTATGTACTGTTTACTGTCTACTGCTCACAAATAGTTGTGAAATAACGTGCTATACACAACGTATGTTAAACTGTGCAAGCTGTATGACTCCAGTGCACATGTTTAAAGGGGTAATTCACCACTTATAATAAATGGTGTCTGTCTGTGCTGTAAAAACACTGAAATGTAGAACTGCATTTATATAGTTTTCACAAAAAACCTTGAGTTTTCTGTCTAGTAAGTATAGTTTTGCTAATGTTTTTTTCCCTAATCCACTATAATTTAATAATAATATTGTTTTTGTGTCGGAATGTAGTTTTAAGAGATTTGTTGGCTAGAATGTACTTGTTTGATCTTCAAATATGCAGTTTGTTAAAAAATATAATGTCTATTTAAAAAATTGCTTCGATGTTTTCGAAGATGTGAGCTCTAGATCATCAGCAGCAGCAATTGAGAGCATATTTAGTTTTGGTAAATCTATCAGTTTTCGGTCTCAATAATCTTTTATTTGTTTCAGAGAAATAGTTTTGGCAGAATCTCATCATGTTTACATTGCTTTAATGTTGTATATTGTTGTTGTATCGTTGTTGTATATCAGTGCTTTTGGTTGAATTGCATAGCAACTTTTATGATGGCTGTTGTTTTTTAAATAGTATTGTTCATTAAATAATATTTAGTGTAAAGAATAGTAGTATTTAATATTGGTAAACTGTGTGTGTGTTTGTGTGTTCGTGATCAGTGTTGGGGGTAACATGTTACAAATAAAGCGAGTTACGTAATCAGATTACTAACTAGCAAAGTAACTTGTAAAGTAATGCATTACGTTTTAATTTACAAGAAGATATCTGAGTTACTTTTTCAAATAAATTTTGTCCCTATTTTCTTAGCAGCGCTGTCATCATGAATCACATTTAACAGATTAAAAGATAGTACGAGCCTTTAGGACATTCAAACTAATGTTTTATTGTGATTATGAGATTGATCTGAAGATTTAAACCTAAATCAGATACAGGTCATCTTTATCGCTGAGTAAATCTCGTAATACTCCACACCGCTTGTAATACAGTAATACAATAAGCTTTTAATGAAGCAACTCAACGTTCCTTCGTTACTAGTTCTAAAGTGACATTTTGAAATTTAGTAATGGAGGCTTGGGCTCAGCTGTTAAACTGTTAACTTTAGATTTGAATCCTTGGTGGAAGGAAGTAGTTCTGCACAAAAGAGGTCTTTTAAAAATACTCCATTTTGTTTCTTTTTATTCACACACTCGTGCTATTGAACTGTTGTATAAAAGCAATATTACACTCGTAAGACGTGAGATGAGGCTGTATATCGGCACTCTGCTTTTTTCAAGGGACCATAAGTAATTTGGACCGTTGACTCAAAAGCCATTTCATGGACAGATGTGGGTTATTGCTTTATTATTTTCTACATTAATTAAGCAGGTAAAAGGTCTTGAGTTGACTGCAAGTGTGCTGTTTGCATTTGGAAGCTGATTCTGTGAATCCACATCATGCGGTCAAAGGGTTTGATCACGTGACAGAAGCAGCCAGATAAATTCTAAAATGTATAGAGTGTAGTGTATATACTGTATGCCCAGATTTAGTCAAATGGTGCAAAGTTGATTGGGTGGCACTTCATGGTACAAATGGATGATGACCCAAAAAATACAGCAAAAGCAATCCAGGAGTTAAAAAAATGAATATTCTGCAATGGCCAAGTCAATCTCCTGATCACAACCTGACTTAGTTTGAATAAAATGTGATGTAATTCCTAAGAAATTCCATTTTATGTTATGTTTTTGTTCAACCCCTTGAGTTAAAGCCTAAAGTCTGCACTTCAATTTCATCTTGATTGTTTCATTTCTATTCTATTTTGGTGGCATATATACAGTGGCACAGTAGTGCACAACACAATTTAAAAAGCAAACATAAGCTCACAACACAGCGCAATTTTTAAAAAAAAGCAAATATAAGCTCACAGCACAACAAAATTTTAAAAAAGCAAACATAAACTCAAACACAATGCAATTTAAAAAGCAAACATAAGCTCACAGCACAATAACATTAAGCCACAACACAACGCAAATGCTCCCGATCACTAGGGGGCAGTTGGTCTGAAGAAACAGGAATTGTGTGCATGTAGCTGTACCTGTTTTGATAGTTTAAACGCTGGCATTAAAACCATCCCCTGACATTATTTCAGTTTGTGATGTATTGTCCATATTGTGGGTCCTACCAACATAGTTTTAATACCAACACAGCCCGCAGCGCCCACGAATACTCGTGACATGCGCACAATAGCCATTTCTGCAGACCAACTACCCCCTAGTGGTCGGGAACATTTCTGTTGTGTTGTGGTTTAATTTAATTGCGTTGTGTTGTGCACTACTGGGCTAAAATTATGAAAATTGTGTCAGTGCCCAAAATATATGTGAACCTAACAGTATACCCACACACAATATTTTTCTAATATTTTTTGTCCCCTTATTTTGGACATTGCATTGTTTTAAAACAACAACAGCTAAATTAATGTAAATGCAAATCTGTAGTTTATGCATATGCAAATGTACAGTATACAGTACACACACACTGCACTTTCTTTCAGAAAGACTACAAACATAGCATCTTCTTTAACCCCCCTCTTTTTCTCTCTTATTCCCGTCAGTGGCTCTCCTTCCTAATAATCTGTCTCCTTCAAATCCCTCATTCCTCTATCCTGCTTCTATTCACTCCTCTTTTCATTAGCCTGTCTCTCCATCCGTCCAGTTTCCCCTCCACCTCCTCCCCCACATGTATTTTGCAGCGTGAGCATGTGCGTTTCTGCGCGCTTGTGATCACTCTCGCGGTGGACACATCTGTGAATGGCGTCTGAATAGGGAGTGCCTGTAAGTGGTTCGATGTCATTGATCGGCACCTGGTTGAGTAGAGTGGATCAGATGCCCCGTACAGGCCCCGTGTGACTTACGGTTTTCCCCACGACCCCCCTCGCTGGGGCGTGAATCATGTTCTCCTGCCTGTCCGCATCCATCCGTCGGCTCAGAGCCAAGGCTAATGGAGCTAATATCCTGCCACACCAGGATGGACTACAGGACGGAGGGAAATATGTGCAGTCTTTAAAAGCCTCTCTCTGGATCTATTTAAAGCGGAGAACAGATGCACTGCCAGTGCAGCACCTGATCAACATTATTGTCTTTCAGTCATGATTGGATAAACTCACCATCTCCCCCCTGTGGAGGAAGACATATGCTGTTATGGTTCACAAGTACACAGACACACACAGCCACACACTGCAGAAAACACTGGACTGTCCAAGAAATTGTTTAGAAAACAAAGGTGTATGTAGATTTTGCTATCTTTGCTATCTATGTGTCTATCTGTTCATATATACATATATGAACCCTCATAGTGAATGCCATTTGACGAATAGTGAAAAGCATGCTGATTTATGAACAGACAGGCTTTTGCAACAAAACTACATTTCCCATGATTTTCAAAGGTAAGCACATAATGTGCTTTCTTTGCTATCTGTCTGTCTTTATTTAAACATTTTAAATGTTTTTAATGCAATCTGAGTTTTAAAAAATTCAGTAACACTTTGGAATTGGTTACACTTGTTAACTATTAACTATGGCTTTTCCCCTTAATAACTTCTTAATTTGCTGCATATGAATAGTTAGTAAGGTTGTTGTTAAGTTTAGGTATTCGGTAGAATTAGGGACGTGTTACCAAAAAATCTAATGGTTTTCAATTCACATTTCAGTTTTATCTCTCTGTGCTGCCTCAATTCAAATTCAGTTGAAATTCACAATTCGAATTCAAGAACATTTTTAATTTAATTCTGAGTGGCGCACAAGCTATCTATTTTTTTTGTAACCCTTCACTGTACACATTCAGTTTAATGTTTTAGTCATGGTCAGATGCTGTTTGTGATTGCTAGATCTAAAAATGCCTAAAAAAGGATTTCTGAAGTGAAGCAATGCACTTGTGAAAGAAAATGTCATGGGCTAATTTTCATTTTTGAGTGAACTATCCCTTTAAATGTAAATATTATTGTGTGTTCCCTAATGCTTAGAACTAATAGATTCAAACTACATTTCTTTCTAGCTAACAAATGTTCCTATCTTCTGAATTGAGGTGCAGAGGGGCATGGACCACTTTGTGTGTCTCACAGGAAGCAGTTATAGGCAGGCAGCTCGATAGCACACTCTGTCACTGCAGAGAAGAGGACATATGCTTGAGACAGATGTAAGGTTGAATGTTATATCGTTCTGCTTTCCTCCATTTCCTGCTGGAGTGATGTGTGACCTTTAGAGACACAGGCTATTGTGCTCTGAGACATTTCTCATTCTCTCTTTATGCCCCTCTGTTCTCTCTCTCTCTCTTTGCTGTGCTGTGTGTTTGTGTGTGCATTTTAATTAGTTAATTAGCTCGTTATGAAATGGCAGGGCTCAGGTGGTGGGCTGTCCAGCACTAGATCTCATCATGCGGTCTCACAAAAGTTGTATCTGCCTTATACCTGACACTAGATACATCACATAATTACATCCATATATTGAATCAGATATAAGGGAACAACTGAGTCACTTTCTGGTTACATTTCTGGTTACATTTTATGCTCTGGATGCTCTGGATCCTAATTGTATTTAACACCACTACATCATAATCGATTATAATACGTTTTCATTGTGATGAGTATTGGATGTAGAGTTTAGTTTGTGTGCACAGTGTATGCCATTTATGACGAATAGGGAAAAGCATGCAGGTTTATGAACAGACAGGCTTATGCAACAAAACTACATTTCCCATGATTCTCAAGGGTAAGGACATAATGTGTAATCTTTGCTTTTAAATTTGTTGCAGAAGTGCTTAAAAATAGATGTGATGAGGAAGATCTTTCTTACTTTGGAGTATTCTGATGTTATAATTTTGACTAACAAACTCACAAGTAGGAACTACCAAGGAATTTGCATAATTATTATCATTTTGGATTATGTGCACATTAAAGACCAAGCAAACTTATATTTATCATTTAGAAACTATAAGACCAGTGTTGAGTTGTGACATTAAAAATGGTGGAAGTCTCTTAAGTAATGTTGTTTTGAAGTTATTTTTATTTTCAATGCTGCTTATTAGTAATATTAACATTTTGTATGGAACAAAGCTTATTTTCTACTAATGCAGGGCCAGTGACTAATGCACATTAATTAATTTTTAGCAAGATACTATCCAAACCTAATATTTTGCAGACTTCCATACGCTTTCACAAAAAAAAGCTGTTACAAAAAACATAACATGTACTTTTAAGGTACTGATATATGCACCCTTTAGGGGTACATAACGTACAAAAAGGATACCACCACAGTGATAGCCTTTGTACTTTTTTCTAAGTGTGTATTTATTTTTTGACATGAACGCATGACATGTAGTAATAACTGGAGCAGAATCCTGTCAGGTGCATGCTCTATGAGGAGCCAGATTTACTGTGGATCGAAGTTAAAAGTACACATCAGATGAGACGTGTAACTGGACTAACTTTATTGCACTAGAACATTTTGTTGGCTCACTTTGACGTCACTAATTAGTACACAGGAGGAAAGAAGCACCATGGCTTTGAGACTAATACACACACACACACAAACTCAGGCATTGTGCCCAGCACCACTGGTGTCTGGGAGGAGGAAGTGCAATAAATCCATCCATCTATCTATCTATCTTATCTATCTAATGTTCTATCATTCTATCTATTATTCTGTTGTTCTATCATTCTGTCTATCTGTAACTGAAAAAAGCTACTCAATGTGTGAAACCATTATTTTGTTTTTAAATGATTGTATTTGTATTTTTTTGTTGTTGTTGTTTCCAATTACCCCTGAAAGTTCATATATAACTGGTTAAAAATCACAGACCTACTACATTTGCCACAATGTGCAGTATTCATCAGAGCACACTGTGTTTAATACTGCATCCCACAATGCCGAGCTTCTCAAACTAATGAAAGCAGAGACATTAGAAGAGGGGTGTGGATTTTTTATGGGTGTGAAATTATTTATTGTCATTAGGGAAGAGCGACCTTAAATACTTACACAGCATATCAGCAAATGTGTTTGGAATGTATAATTCCGATTTCCATAATTATTCAAAGACTTTCCTGTAACAATAACATTGTTTTGGTCTGTTGCCATGGATTTCATCAGATTTGGTCCATTCTCCACAGACACGAGCGTTGTGGGCTGCTCTCTTGATCTATGACTCGAGAGGGGAGGAGTTGTGATTGTGACAGTCCGTCAGCATCTGCTCATAAAAGTGCACAAAACATGGCGTCAGTTCAAGTTTCACAACCTGTGCCACAATGCAGTGTGCTTGACTTTATTACAGCGATGCAATGTTTAACACCTCTTCCTTGACTCTTTTTTTAAATCAAACTTTCAAATTCAAAATCGAAAATTGGATTTAAATGCAAAATAACAGCTATTTCCATAAAAGCAGACCTTTCAATTTCACGCAAAAATAAAAATAAAAATTCTGGAAATGTATTGCGGTACCTCAGAAATATAGTATTATATTACTTGCTCACAAATGGATCCTCTGATGGGTGCCATCAGAATGAGACTCCAAACAGCTGGTAAAAACTGAGTCAGGGCCGAAGGGGCGTGTCTATTCTTGATGTGGAGAGGGACATTAGCCAAGAGCGACAGAAAGCTGAAAATGGCAGAAAGAAAAACAAAGAGAAAACCGTCTGCAGGACAAAAAAAGACTTACGATAAGGAAAGAAGTAGAACGCGAGTAAATATTGGAGCAGCTTTCAAGTGCTGGAGAGAACTGAAGAAGCGGGAAGGCCTGCGATCGGATGCCGAAGTTGCTTTGCATCTTCTCGACATGTGCACGCGCTCCAAGTCTTCAGGCATAAATCCACAGCAACATTCCGACCTCTGCCCCTGGCTCTTGTGCCCGGTGTTCCGCATCGTCTTTTGTGTGAAACGAAGCTAAACCATTCACGCTACAACACACAGTACAAACACTATTTAGAAGCGATGAATGATGAATTTTCAGTACTAATTTTCAGTACTAATTCATTATTTGATTTATTATTGGACAAATTCTTATACTGAACTGAATCAAAAGCAGAAAACCATCTTGAATTAAAGGTGCAAAAAACGGTGCAACCAAAGCTACGGTGGCCGATACAGGATCAAAGGAAAAGTTCACCCAAAAATGAAAATTACCTCATATTTTACTCACCCCCAAGCCATCCTAGGTGTATATGACTTTCTTCTTTCAGATGAACAGTCTTCTTGGCTGACCTCTGACTCGATGTATGATGTAAGCCGCATTTGTAGCATAAGCTCAGAAGAGAATAGACAAACATGATGACGACTTCCATGTAAAGGGACCCGCGGTGTATGTAGATAAAAATAGCTCATTCTAGGTTAATAAAAATGTAACAATTCATTGTGTAATATCTGAAAACATAGTTACATATATTGCATTTCTATCAATAGATCCTTCTGAATATTACACACTGCACCTTTAAGTGATGTAATGGTACAACAATAGTACCTTACAGTTAGAAGTATTCCTTGCATACTGCATGCAGCTTCACATACTGTTTTTAAAGATAGCATTGCTGTGCAGCATGCTACTGTTCTCCCTCTCTCTCTTTATATATGTCACTCTTAACTGTTTCTCTCTGTCTATCTCCGTCTGGCTCTTTGTCCAGGCAGATGATTTGATCACGGATTCCCCATGTCTCTGGCTGCAGAGATCCTGATGTGATGTGCTGGTGTTTGCAGTACGCAGCTTGATTCTGCGTGACTCTGACACACTGCAGAATATCTGAACCCTCGGTGTGGCTGTGAGCCAGCGATGCCTGCGAGAACATCCTCCCATCTGCCATGTGTATTTGGCAGAGTGTGTCTCACTCTGGTTTATATACGGAATGATACAGTGTTTTGTGGTGTGTGTGTGTGTGTGTGTGTGTGTATGTGTGTCTGCAGTTTCGGGTCTGTTGCCATATTGGAGAAATATTTAGCAGGGCTGTGTACAGATAGAAACAGGAATAATTCTGATCCTCTGATGCTGAAGTGAGGAGTTCATCCAAATTTCTATTATGACACTTTAATCCTTTAGTGTCTTTATTCTAGCTTGAAAACTCAAGCTTCGATGGAAGAAAGAAAGTCATACGTGTTTGGAACAACATGAGGTTGAATAAATTATGACAGAAACAGTTACTCTGAAGTTCAAAATATATATTTATTAACTTTTGAATGTTTAACAAAATTCTGTTGTCCAGCTTGAATGTTTGATTTGCCTCTGCTCCACTTTTAAAATCCAGTGTATTCTTCTTTTTTATATAATGCTGGATGTTCTCAGAACAGTATATTATGTACTATTTTGTGAAGGAGGTACATTACAGTTTGTATACTGTACATCATGCTAATTTTCCTTATATGTGAGCCTGTACCACAAAACCAGTTATAAGTATAGCACAGATATGTTTGTAGCATTATCTAATAATAATACATTGTATGGGTCAAAATTATTGATTTTTCTTTTATGCCAAAAATTATTAGGATATTAAGTAAAGATCATGTCCCATGAAGATGTCTTGTAAATTTCCCACTGCAAATTAATTTCGCTTCCTAATTGTCTATGAAGACCATAGGCTTGTTTTTATGTGCTACTGTGTGTGAGTTAAGAAATCAGGACTTTTTTTTGTTAAACTGGCTGCCACACATTGAATTAACCATAGTATAGTATAGGTCATGTGACAATAATGTAGCATACTACAGCTAAAATGTTTATCAAGCTGCTTTCTTTTTCACTATGCTACGTTTTAGAAAAATAGTAGATGTATATACACTCAGAAGAAAATGTTGCTAGTGTGGTACTAATACTGTATGTTCTTTCAAAGTACTTGTAGGTTATGTACCTTTAAGATATTAAGGCTTAGTTCACACTGCAGGCTAAAGTGGCCCAAATCTGACTTTTTTTGCCCAAATGTGACCCATATCTAATTTTCTTATTACAGTCTGAACAGCACAAATCAGGCCCAGGCCACTTTTATATGTGGTCCTAAATCGGATACATATCCCATGTTTTGCAATGTGACTTCAGTCTGTATATGCTTCACGCTTACCCTAAACCTAATCCTACCCCATGTAGTTACCTTATAAATAAAGTGCAACCAATAATTTTGTAGCTGAAGATACCACAGTGACAGCTTTGTATTCTTTTTCCATAGCGTGTGCTCTGCATTATACTTATATGCTAGCAATCTGAACACAGCCATTGAGACATTTGCTCACAATGTGTATGATGCTCATCTCTGACTATCTGTGTTTTGTGTGTTTGTCCGGATGTTTCTATAGTAACCACTACATTGTCTCCGGGCTCAAGTCACGCCAGGAAGTGCAATGAAACCGAGAAGACTTACTGCGTTAACGGTGGAGACTGTTATTTCATACATGGTATAAATCAGCTGTCCTGCAAGTAAGTTAAACTTATTAATATTTTGAATTAGCTTTCTTTTTTATATCTTTAGTTTAAGTTGTAGTACTTTTTAATTTTATTTATTTATTGTAGCATTGCTTTAACTTATTTTTGTTTAAGGTTCAATCATTTTAGTACTGCATTTTTAACGTATTTATTTAAAATATTTTCCAAGGCAAGGTTTAAAATTTTCTTTGAAGTTTTGCAAGTTTAAGATTTTCGTATAATATTTATATTTTATTTTAATTTCGCTTTACTTCAATTAGAGAAAACTGCTTCAGAGTCACTGCTATCATTTATCACCTATAATTGTGTGGATTTTAACATGTTTATGGGTAATCCATGCTGATAAAAAATATATATATATATATATATATATATATATATTACAGTTTGAGCATTTTAGTTTTAATATTACTTCCTTCCGGTTTAAATTCAGAACACAGTTCTGGCACCCAGTGGTACAATGTATTGGCTCATGAAACTGTGTACCTGTAAGTTTAGTTTTGTTGGGACTTTGCTAGGAAAGAAAGCGACTCTCGGAGCTTGGACTCTTGAGCTTTAATTGCCGGAGAAATGACAGTGTGTTTTGAGGGTCTGGAGAAAGTGTCGCCTGTCAGCTCTGTCGATGTATACAGCTGCGTTATCAATAGTACGCTGACTTACTGCTCCCCTGTGATACCACGGACACAATGCACTGTTCTTATCGGCCATTTTGAACAGGGCAGCACAGATTTACGGTGTATGCGCCAATTTTTTAAAGGAAGAGAAACAAACCCATTAAAGCTGTTTAAAGCCCAAATCCTTCGGGGAGATGTCATCCTTTAACAGTGACTTGTCGAGTCAATCTCTTTAATTTACAGAACAGAGCGTCTGAAGCGGCTATAAGGGTTAATAGCCCTCAGGGTAGCATGGACTGATTTGAAAATAGTGTGTGTTGCTCTTGGCTTTCTTGACACAGTGATTCACTTATATGCCTGAGAGTTTATCTTCAACAGCACTGAAGCTTTACTTCACAGTACAGGTGGGCGGTATGACCAAAATCCTGCACAGTATGTTTTATATCATGGTAACAGTATATCATGGTGGAAATTCTTTATATAAAATACTTTACTAATGAATCATACTTCATCTTATTTGTTTATATGTGTGTATGTATATATATATTAATTAATATATTTATATTATTACATTTAATATTATAAATAAATAAATTTAATATATAAACAAAATATTTTTGTGTTTGTATTTATATATACAAAATAAATATACACAGTACACACTCATTTATTATGTAAACGTAAACTTATTTTGGATGATTAATTGTTTAACAACACTAGTAATTATAAATAAATTGTATATATATTTATATTTAATTCAAATAAATTGAATATTTTAATTAGATATGCATAAAATATAAACATTCATAAGGTATAAAAACAAAAATAACGGAAAGAAAAATATCTGGGTGGCATTTATGATATAGAAAACAAATGTATGTATAATTGACATTTCTTAGTCTATTTTTAAAGCTATAATATCTTTAAAGTCTCTTTTTTTATTTAAAGTGTGTCTAATACTGCTATTATACAGCTTGGTTTTAATATAACTTGGTATTATTTGATATCTTACAAATTGGATTTTTTTTTTTATTAGTAAATTGGCATTCATGAAAATGACATTTGGGCAGAATTATGATTAACTAATTATGATTATGATTAACACTTTTTTTGATAACTAGAGAAGTCAAAAATAAATTTTCCAACATCAAATAAAGATCTGAAACAAGGAACATTTTCGTTTTCACAAATTTAGCAAAAATACAATAACAGTATAAAATGTTTAGAAAAATCTCTACCATTTGGCACAACAGCTCTATTTCAGAGGCATTATTTTAACATGTCATCTCATTGTGTGTGTGTTACTGTAGCTCCTGAGGCAAATGAAATGCAGCCTGTCCCAATGACCTCTGCAGTAAATTCTGCAGACAGACTGAACGGTGAATTCCCCAGTAGAACTGAACTCTGAAATACCCTCAGTATATAAATAATAAAAACCTGTGACTAGACGAAGCTTTTGGCACCATTATGAAGCTTTTAGGGACTTTATTTTGCTCCTGTTTGTCCTAGGACATTCTCCTCATTAACGTGAGGTCTTACAGACGATCACAGAAGTGGAACTGATTGGCATTTTATGAGGAAATAAAGATGTAAAGCTTCAGATTAGGTTTCATTAAGTTTGATCTACAGTGGCCCTGGAGGATTTGGACACCTATGGCATGCTTAAAAATATGTAGTGCTGCACAAAACTGTCATGTTTATAAAACTAAAACTGATAAAAAAAAAAAATTAATCCAACTGCATTTAAATAGTATAGGCTCATGTTGAGAAAGAATGATAACTATAAAGATAACTTTAATGATGAATACTAATAGGCAATAATGTTTTATTATAAGAACATACTGCAGTTTTGTTTTCTGACACTTTAAATGTTTGAGCTCTTTAAAGCAGAATAGATTCTGATTGGCTGCCATTGTCTTTTATCATTCATCAGCTGGAAGACAATCGCTTTAAAATTGATACAATATTATTGTGGTGGTTCTTTTACATTCAGAATGATTTTAAAAACATGTTATTATTGTTGTAATTATAGTTATTGTCTTTGGTGTGAACGTGCCTTGACTGCTATGAAAGCATCTGAAACATTTGTGTTTTTGACAAATGTTGCGGCTAATCCACTTCATCTGTGAAAAAAAAAATGCAAATGCAAGAAAGTGTTTGACTTCATGTCTCCTCCTCTGACTGTAAGTGGCAAATATTACCAAACAGTTAAATCCAACTGAAGTCAAACACACCTATGATATGAGAAATATAAAAATATGAATGTGCATATTGTTATATCGTCATATTATTGAGAATTCAATGCCTACTAAACTCTCATTATCATCCAGGCCGTTCTTGAAAGGAATGAACTGATTTGACCAATAATTTGTGATGACAAAAAAGGATAACTTAATATTTTTTTCAAAAGATTTTAGATTTCAGTAAAAAAAACAAAAATCACTAAAAAATACACTCTGAAAAATAAAGGTGCTTAAAATGTTCTTCACAGTGATGCCATAGAAGAACCATTTTTGGTTCCACAAAGAACCGTTCAGTCAAAGGTTCTTTAAAGAACCACCTCTTTCTTATTGTTTATAATCTGTAAAGATGGTTCATCTTTTTCCACAGATAACCTTTTGTGAAACAGAAAGGTTTTTCAGATGTTAAAGCATCTTTATGTAACCATTTAGGCAAAAAAAAGGTTCTTCTACGGTATTGTGAAGCACCTTCAGTTTTAAGTGTGTACCAGTATATTTTACAAATAATTACAAATAGCAAGTATTAGAATGAAACATGAAGTTTCATAAAAAAGGTTGGAATAATCAGTTTTATTTACATCTTCAAATACAAATATAATTTTTCTAAAATTAAATTAAATAATATAATACATTTAAAATAACAAATAAATGAATAAAAAGAAATAAGTAATTTTATTCAAATTTAAATAAGCACATTTTTGTGTCTAGGAATGTCTCCATTCAGACAAGAATAGTCTTAATGTTTGCTCCTGTCCCAATGGAGATCACAGTTTTTGAGGCGGGTAAGCGCCCCCTGGAGGAATTGCCATCTAATTGAACCATCTGAATGAAATCCTTTCCCACAGCACCTATATTCTTTTAGACCCATCCTAAAAGTGGCATGAAATGACACGGACCCTCTTTTCTCAGGTTCAAACTGGTCCATCATGGCTGCAGGCTGTGACATTACAGCGATGACATCATCAGGTGGAACAGCTCGCTGGGGTTGTTCTCTGTTGTTCTAACTGCATGTTTCTCTGCTCTCGTCTCTCTCTCTCTCTCTCTCTCTCTCTTCCTCATGTCTCTCTCTCCTCTACCCCTTCCCTCTCGTTCCTTCCTTTTCCCTCTGTGGGTTTGTTTCCCTCCATCAGGTGTCCAAATGACTATACCGGTGAACGCTGTCAAACCTCCGTTATGGCCGGTTTCTACAGTATGTCCATTTCTTCTTCCTGTCTGTTTGTCTGTCTGTCTGCTCTGAAGCTGCATGCTGGCTATGATGTGTGTGCACATGTACATGTCTGCTTCTGTTTGTCCATTCACAGTTTTTATATATGTTTATTAAAAAATTTATGTATGTGAACTGATTTAGTGTGCATTCATATATTATTAAAATGTTTTTTTTTTTTTTTTAAAGGATAATGGATAAAGGATAATGAAAAGTGGAGAAGAATTGCAATATTGCAAATGATACAATAAAGCATGTTAACATATACAGTGGGTACGGAAAGTATTCAGACCCTCTTGAATTTTTCACTCTTTGTTATATTGCAGCCATTTGCTAAAATCATTTAAGTTCATTTCTTTCCTCATTAATGTACACACAGCACCCCATATTAACAGAAAAACATAGAATTGTTGCCATTTTTGCACATTTATTAAAAAAAGAAAAACTGAAATATCACATGGTCCTAAGTATTCAGACCCTTTGCTGTGACGCTCATATATTT
>JAUMHE010000063.1:6889118-6913048 GCA_032359235.1 Enteromius mattozi | reverse complement strand
CGGACGCCGAGCTCTAGCCCTGGCTAGGGTTCAAGCCTCTAGGGTTCGGGGTCCGCTGTCCTCCCGGCTCGCCCCCCCGGACAGCACGCCAAACCTGCTAAACCTTACCCCTTTCGATTATGAGGAAGCGCGAACTCTTGAAATAATTTCACATAATACACAAGAATAGTAGAAAGGTACTATTTACACAGAAAAATAAATAATTTAGTCTTTTTTCCAGACAGAAGAACAGAAAGGGGCTGTTTAAAAACATCCAGATTTATTACAGGATTTTTGTTTTGTTTTGTTTTTACATCATACAATCTTTGTGTCATATATGTTGTATGGATGATGTACAATATAGTCTGTTCAGTAGATTTTCTTGCTACTGTGTATCGTGCCGTTGATTGCTCCACAGAAAAAAGTATGATTATTCTGCATACAAAATTGTATGTTTTATATATAATCTTTTCAGTGGTTCTGCACATATTTCTGCTATCAAATCTTCCATAATAGCATTACTGCAAGAGTAATTTCAGCTCACTTTAACTATGAGAAAATCCACAGATGTTGTTGGCAAATCTTAACTTGCATTGAACCTGAAACATTTCTGTCAAGTTCTGGTTGTTAAGTAATATTGATGCTGTTGTTTTGTATGATCTCTAACAACGTTCAGAGCCTGAGGCATGAAGCATGACCCTTAACCTCTAACCTTTGACCTCTAGAACCAGTAGTTGGCTAGAGGAGTCCTCAGTATTGCCATGCATGCCGTAGCACAAGATGTGTTTATACCTCTGCACATTTGCAGTGGAAATTTAAAAACATACATGAAAATGTATTACTGTGACTAAACCAAAGCCATCCGATTGTCGTTTTGCATATGAATCATTAGATGTCTGTCTACATTCATCTGTACGCAAGTCTTTTTTGTGTTGTACATTGTGCTTTTCTGTTTAATGGTTTTGTTTGTTTCTTTGTTTTTGTTTTCTTAACCGTAAACCAGAAATGAGGTCTAGTAAATATGGCAGTAAGTGTGGCTGTCTATGTCTGCATGCATTTGTACGCTTGCTTACATGCGATGAACAAGAAAGGCGTGTTGTTTGTTTGTTTACTGGTATTTCTGTTGGTTTCGTTTCTGTTTTATGGGGAATATGGAGTTGGCCAGTGTGTGTCTGCATTGTCTGTCTGTTACTGGAACGTACAGTCACTCACCTCAATGTCTCAAACAAAACCAACCAAACAACACCACTGATCGCATTCTAGTCAACCGCCTCTATCTGAACAAGTGGACATTTTTACCTGAAACCTGTTTTCTTGTTTTTTTCCTTTTTTTTTACATTGTCAACTTTCTGCATTGGCAGAGCATCTTGGAATTGAAATCATGGGTATGAAGTTATTATTTGTTTGACTCTTTAGTTCTTAAGGTTCATGACATAATTTGATGACATAGATTAAGCATATTCACATAAGGACTCGTCTCGTTCTATTTTCTCTGTCCTATATTTGAACAAGCAAATACATTCCCAGCTTCTGATTTACCTTTTCAGTTCTGACAAAGCGACACTCATTTTTAGGAATATAGGAAACAACGCAGTCAGGTAGATCAATATTTATAATTATAACACATACAGTATGTGACCGTATATCAGTTAAATTCTAGAATTATATGCCAAGGTGTGCTATTATTAGAAATGTAGTAAGTCATGCTTTTTTTTATCAAAACACCCTTTTAGCAAATTTAAACACATTATGCTAATGTGATTAAATTTGTTAGAGAAATAGTATAGTATAGCTTGTAATTCTTCACACTGCAAAAAATAATCCCTTAACCAGTGTTTTTGGCATGTTTTCCAGTAAAATATCCAAATGAAAATGAATTTAAAAGAAAATACTTGAGAATAACAAATTGTGTGTAGGGTAACATGGCTGGTTCTCTTTTTAGAGAGTATATCTTGAATTAACAATTATTTTTCTTATTGGACAACTATTTTTATGGGGGTTTATTAAAGTTGTATTAAAAATATTCAGAAAATATATTGTATTTTACCTCATTGTCAAAATAATAATGCATGTATATAAACATATTTATAGATGTGAAAAAGTTAGGATACCTTATTTAATTTCATGGTTTTCTGTATCAGGAAAAATAAAAAAATACCTGTTCCTTGGCAAATTTGGAAAATAGAACCTCAGATGAACAACAACTTGGGACATATTACACCATGTCATTTTTTATTTCTTTTAAATAATTCCAAAATGGAAAAGCCATGTGTGACAAAGTTAGGACATCCTTACGGTTGACCCTTGACCCTAAACAACAAAACCAGTCATAAATTGCACAGGTATAATTGTAGCAATAGTCAACAATACATTGTCTGGGTCAAAATTATTAATTTTTCTTTTGTGCCAAAAATCATTAGGATATTAAGTAAAGATCATGTTCTATGAAGATACTTTGTAAATTTCCTACCCTAAATATAGCAAAACCTCATTTTTGGTTAGTAATAAGCATTGCTAAGAACTTTGGACAATTTTTTAAATATTTATGCAATTTTCTCAATATTTATCCGTCAGATTCCAGATATTTAAAAAATTGTATCTCTGTCAAATATTGTCCTATCCTAACGCTGCGTTCCAGGCAGGTTTTTGAGCCTGTAAGTCACGACTTCAAACCACAACTCACCACTTTGTAGCGCTCCAGACAAGTCATGCCAAACTGCCTCAGCACAATCAATTGTGGTAGCTAGATGTACACAAACCAGCGTGGCGGACCGTATGTTCATTTACAATAATTTCTATCGCCAAAGGTGCTTACTCCTTGCTTATTTGAGGGGGAGAACGGAGGAGAAAAAACAGTGCATAAGGCAAGAGAAGCTGTTATACCTTTTATTTTAACACCTCATAATCATAAACACTGCATCGATAGGGGCTGCCATTGTTGTTTCGCGGGCTATGTGACGTCACAGCGTGTAACTGGGAGCACAATGATCTAGTACAAGTTCACGGGTGGGAAGACACAGGTTTGACTGCCATTCCAGTGCACTTTCACAGGTAGAAGGTTGAAAAAACATGGGTTACAGGTTGCCTGAAACTCAGCATAACAAACTATACATCATTGAAAAACCTAGATATTCATACTTTCATATTGTAAAAATCTCAATTTCAAAAAATCAACCTTATGACTAGTTTTATGGTCCAGGGTCACAAATAGCAGGCATCATCAGGAAGTATGAGCCCCTCTATAAAATCAGAAAATTTGGCAGTTTGCTGGTCTGGAGCTTTCAGGTGTGTGTTATCAAAATGCCAAGTATTTAAGACATCAGCAATAATCTTAAAGAAGCAAGTTTTGCTGCTATCGATCTGGAAAGAGCAGCACAGCCATTTTCAAACAATGTAAACTCCATCATTCGACAGTGAGGCTTCTGAGGGAGTTTATTCACAAGTGGAAGATCACAGGCACCTCACAGTCATTGAGTCGACCATGAACTCCTCTGTATACCAAAGTATTCTAGAGTCAGATGTAATACCATCCGTCCAACAGCTAAAGTTGGACCGAAATTGGGTCATGCAACAGAACAATGATCCCAAGCATACCGGAAAATCCACAACAGAAGGCTGTAAACAAAAGAATCTGGTTTTTGCAAAAGTCCAGAGCTGTGGTGAGAGCTGTTCATAAACAAATGTCCACAAAACTCTATAAACTGGAGCAACGCTGTAAAGAAAAGTGGGTCAAAATTCCTCCAGTATAATATTGCCGACTGATAAAGTTGTACAGAAAATGATTATTTCAAGTCAAAAGTGGATCTACAGGCAGCTGAATGATAGGGTGTCCTAAGTTTGCCACACATGGCTTTTCCATCTTGGCTTTATTTTTGTTAAGTAAATAATGACACGGTGTGATATGTCATGTGAAGGTGATTGTCTGAGGTTTTATTTCCAAATTTTAAGACCAGCCAAGGACAAGAAAAATATTTTGTTATGTCCATACAGAAAACCATGGAATTCAAATACTTTTTCACACGACTGTGTACTGTATTGTCAATAGGGTAAACTACAATATATTGTCTCAAAACAATTTACCAGTCAATACCAGTCAAAAGCCTTCTATGCCTAACAAACCTACATTTATTTTATTAAAAAAAACAGTAATATTGTAAAATGTTACTAGAATTTAAAGGTATTTGAATATTTATTAATGTTAAAATATTTTATAACTATCAATTATATGATAATATACAGCTTTTTTGTTGTTGTTCAGAAATAGTATATAATACTAGTATATAATATAATATATTTATCGGAAATATGCATTTTTATAGTAATAATAATAGGAGGATTAGAGAGAATGTAAGAGTATATAAGAGAATTATTTCCAAAACATAAAAAAATTAATTATTCAAAACTTTTTATAGGTAGTGTACATCTAATGAAAATTTGTCTTGTTTTAAAGATATTTTTTATAATTTTTCCTTTTGCAATTTTTTTATTAATAATATATATATATATTTTTTTGTTACTGGAAAACAGCACAAATATATAAATTAAGAACCTCGTTTTTTTGCAGTGCATTAAAAAATAATACAGCTTTAATGTACACACAACATATGTGTCAGGGAGTCGAGTGAGGGGTAAAATGAGTGTTGCCCATCTCTTCTCCTGTCTTCTTGTCTGCACCACTAGAGTACATTAGCCATTGGTCTGGGTACATCTCACTCTCCGTTTTCTCTCTCTTTGTGTACTCTGATATCTGTTTCCTGTAACAAGCATGCAATGCAATATCAGTGTCTGACTCAACCGCCCCCCTCCCTCCCCCCCGCGTTTCTCTTTTATTACACACTCATCCCCCTACTGTTTGGCCCTCAATTCTCTTCTCTCCTTCCTCCCGTCCGTTTTCTCGTTCCCTCCCTTCATGTTCTGTATGCTTCCTCTGTTGCTGCCCACGTTCAGCACCCCAGAGGATGTTTCGAATATTCTCGTTTTCAAAAATCAGACCCAGATATAAAAATATGTGTTTAAGGCATCTGTATAAACGGTCTTCATAAAACCTGCTCATCAGAGCCTTAGTTTGCTGTTTGCCAAAAAAAAATTCTTTTATTTTTTTTACCCTCCAATCAGTTTTAAAGTCAACATGAAATAGTGTTAGCAGTGTTTATGCACAGTATATATATATATATATATATATATATATGTGTGTGTGTGTGAGTGTGTTTACGTGTGTGTGACCCTGGACCACAAAACCAGTCTTAAGTTGCTAGGGTTAATTAACAGCAATAGCTAAAAATACATTGTATGGGTCAAAATTATAGATTTTTCTTTTATGAAGAAATAAAACATCTGTTAATTTACAAAACAATGCACTGATGAATCATTTACAAAAAGTGAAATGTGCATTATTGGGTTAGTTTTGATTCATGTTGATTTTAAAACACATTTAGTTGTAATAACGAATATTCTAAAACTGCTTGTGAAGTTTAATCAGGTTTTATGAACAACCCTCTCCAAAGAGCTCTTATAATTCAGTTTGTGTGTGTTAACTCTATTCTACAGGCATGCTTTACATAAGACCTATGAGCTCAGACTGCTCTGTCTTCAGACGTCATAGGATTTTATATATAGAATAATGCATGTGATGGGCTTTCAGAGGGGCGGAGATTTCATTTTATAAACACTTCTAGCCTAAAAATTCGAGTTTCCAGTGTTGCACAGTATGGTTTCAGTCTTGGAGGTAGCCAAAAGTTCTCCCACTGTTTCAACATAATGCGCTTTATGTGAAACCCTGGCAGACAGAGAAAGCACCACAACTGTGCCCTTCCCATGCTGCCAAGCACCTGATATCAGCCATCTGAAATGTGTTTTTAAAATGACATCTGATGCACCTCAGCGCCCATTATAAATAAAGATTTTAGATTTAAAGGGAGAATTCACCCAAAAAAACACCCGTGAAACACAAAATGAGATGTTTAGCAGCGTGTCTGGAAATGAATATATGACATATATCAAGATATGTGATATTATGATATTGCTTTGTTACCTATAAGGTGATATAGAATTTGTTCATATGTAACATATTTAAAATCCCCAAATTTGTCCTTATTATGTTAATACTATGTGTTTATTTATTTATTTTTTTTATCTGTTATAATATGTAGCAACCATATATGTGAACAGTACATTTTAGTTATATTTGCAACTTTCCTAAAAAATCATATATGCAAACAAATCTGTAAAAAAATTTTTTTTAAATAGATAGATACATGTCTATCTTTTATATTTATTTGACGTGCATTGACAGGTTTTAAAATGAATATACACATACATGACATATGTCCAAAAATGTAGACTATTACATACACATGAACATCCATATTCAAATGTGCTAAAAATAAAACATTTCATATATGGAAGTTTAATATATGTCCATATATTATATTTGCATATTGGGGTCCAAGCTGCTTTCTTCCATACAGTGGAAGTGAATGGGGACTGGAGCTGTTAAGCTCTAAAAAGGACAAAAAGCTCCATGAAAGTATCATAAAAGTCATTGATATGTCTTGTGCAATAGGCTATTTTCCAAGTTGCAAACCTTCAAATGTTATTATTATGCCTTCAGATGTTATTAATTACTGAAAATCTTGTTTAACAGTCCCAGTCCCCATTTATTTTCATTATTTAGAACTTGTAGCTTGGACTTAAAGCTTTAAACATCTCCTTTTTGGTTCCACAGGAGAAATAAAATCATTCAGGTTTGCAGCAACACGAGGGTTAGCAAATAATGGCGGAATATTAATTTTTAGGTGTACTGTCCCTTTAACTAAATAAATCTGTTTAGAAATGACAAATATGACTGTTTACAACTATAAATTGATATGTAGACTGAAGTTAGAAAATGTTTTAGGCTGAATGAGTTAGTTTTGACATGGTTTAAAGGCTGCTACTGATGCAGCGGTTGTGTGTTTTGTATGTATGTGTGTCTTTGTGTTCAATGGTCGTCGTCTACATGTGTGTTTGTCTCTGTGTACGTCTGTGCATATGTGTGTGCTTGTCCATGGCTCTCGTTCATTCAGAGGCTGAGGAGCTGTACCAAAAACGTGTGCTGACGATAACGGGCATCTGCGTGGCACTGCTGGTGGTTGGCATCGTGTGTGTGGTGGCATACTGCAAAACCAAGTAAGCCCCAGGAACTTTAGCGATCGCCAGAAAAGAGCTGTGCACATTCACACATTAAATTAAAAAGCATACAAAAAAAAAAAAAAAAAAAAAGAAACAGCACTTATATAGTGGTATTAGCATAATTCACTTTTTGAGGAAAATTATATCACTATATATTTTTATAACACTTGTGTTCAGAAGTTTGGGGCCAGTATAATTGTTTATTATTATTATTATTATTATTATTATTATTAAATTAATAATTGTATTATCCAAGAAAGCATTGAGCAAATGTGACATTAACGACATTTATAATATTAGAAAAGATATATATTTTAATTTCATTTAATTCTGAAAAAAAAGTTTAAAAAAAAAACAGTTTCCACAAAAAAAAGTTAAGCAGCACAACCATTTTCAGCATTTACAATAAGAAATATTTCTTGAACAGCAAATCATCAGAATGATTTCAATATAATAATTATTAAATGTATTTTAGAATGCATTTCAATAAAAAAATGGTATTTTAAATTGCAATAATATTTGCCAATATCAAGATAAAGAAGAAACTTTTGAATAGTAGTGTACATAGGTATATGTATAATTGATAATAAATAAATAAATAAATAAATAAAATAAAATTTAATTTTTCAATAATGAAAATAATTCATTGTTATAAAATAAAAAGATAAAATAAATACTAAATGATAATATTATTCCTATTAATAAAACAATATATGGTCGTGCCATCTAGCCCTAATCTATACCAAATCAAAGTAACTTTTGTATGTTGCACTTTAGTGATCAGCAGGTTATTACATCATATCTGTAGATACTTTCCTGTTTTAAATATTAGAGTATTTGCTGTCATTGCATAAATCACAGATCAGATTTGAGATTGGATGTTTCTTCAGGAAACAAAGAAAGAAGATGCATAACCACCTGCACCAGAACATGTGTGCGGAGCATCCGAACCGCATGCTGGCCAACGGACCCAACCATCCCGGCCCTGGCCCTGAGGAAATCCCCATGGTGGATGTGAGTCTGCCTGCCTCTCATTTCCTGTATGCTGATATATCTTTTGCATATTCTGAAGATTTAATCATTGAAGGTATGATAAAGCATATGAGTTAAATTAGTGTCCATAGTCCTTAGAAAGCATTTTATGTTGCTTTTGGTGTAAAAGATTTGGGTTTGTTTGTTTGTTTGATTAGATTAAAAGTTCTTAAAGTCCAGTATTTGTGAAAAGGGTTCAGATTATATGAACTGCATTGTGGTTCAGAAGTAAATTGCAATTGATTACATTATTGGTGCCCACATTGATGACTAAGCATTCTTCAAATGTAATTACATTTAGGTTCGGACTCAAGGGTGAAAACGCCACAATCTCATGATACTCTTTATATTGCAGTATATATCTAAGAATGTCCCAGCAACTGAGCGAGTAGTACGACACGGAACAGAGACATCAGGCAATTTCTCGGGCAGCCGAATGTCGTCACGATCCCACCACACCTCCACAGCTTCTCACGCTTCCAGTCACCGGTACTGACTCTTCCCTGACTGATTCATCTGCCAATATATCCATATATAGATTCTTGACTTGATATATCCTCTGTCCATCTGTCTATGTAGCTGTTCATTGACTAAGCTAACTAGCCAAAATTACGTACTTTTTTTTCCAATCTCATATACACATATTTGTACATCTATCTATCTATCTATGCAGTATATGTGAAAAATAGATTACTCCGTTTTCAGCAATTCTCAAAAATCATGTTTTTTCATTGTACATTCCAATTAATAAGTCAAACTGCAACTGGGTTATTTTGACTAGGTTAAAAAAATAACTTTTTTATTTTTACTAACTAACACAATAAAACAAAATTAAAACATGATTTTTGAAAATGTAAAAAATGGAGTTATCTGCTTTTGCAAATAAACTCTTCATATATAGTTATATATACAGTATATATATAATATATATATATATATATATATATATACAAAAATTCTTACAAATTGCTTACAAAATAAAAGTATTTTGTTTAAATAATAATAATAATATTTATTATGACACACATACAGTAGTTTTTTTGTTGTTGTTTTTGTTTTTCAAAATGTTTTTTTTTCCAGTGATGCAAAGCTGATTTTTTACATGATCCTTCAGAAATCATTCTAATAGGTTGATTTACTGTTAAAATTTAATGCTGAAAACAGTTGCTTAATATTTTTTGAGAAGAACATTGTTTTTTATATACTTTGATCAAAGAGTTAAAAAAAAAAGTTATTCCCCTTTTTTTCCAACTAAAATGTCTTTATTGGAAGTTTTAACCAATTTATTGCATCCTGAATTAAAGGTATAAATCTCTTTAAAATAAAAAGAAACCATACATATGTTTTTTATGTTGTTTGGGGTTTTTTTCCTCACATTTTTTTTTTACTTCCCTTTGTTCTGTTCCCACCTGTCAGGCACGAGGAGCGCACATGGAGTATGGAGCGGACGGACAGCATACATTCTGACTGCCAGTCAGGGGCACTCTCTTCCTCTGTTGGCACCAGTAAATGCAGCAGTCCGGCATGTATGGAGGCTCGTGCCCGCCGAGCAGCATACTGTGGGTATCCTGACACTACACAGTGCCACCTACAGTACGGAGACTCTTACGACTCCCTGCGGGACTCACCTCACAGTGACAGGTGAGTGAAAAGGAAACGACAGTAGTGTCTCACAGATAAAAGACACTGTGTATATTTATAGTCAAATGAAAGCTTGCTGGTTTTCCTGTTGGCTAAATAAGTTTGTAAGTTTATTTGATCAGGAATTTGATATTTGACAGTACAATATAAGCAGATCTCAGATATGTTCAGTAGTGTGTTGACAGTAGCTTATCCCTTATCATGTTCCTTCTTTGTTGCTTTGGATTAAGGTATCTGCTAAATAATTAAATGTAACTAATTTCAACACATTTGTCCTGTTTTTTCCAACAGGTAGCAGTGCAGTGTAACAAAACAAAACTGCTCTGCCTTTTCTTTACTGTCTTTTCTCCCTAAAGAAGAATTCAGATTCATTTTAATGAATTGGTTTGGTTGGACGGTTGATGTAAAGAGGCTTATTCAGTGAATCACTCACAGATTGAAATTTCATTATTATGGGAAAATATTTAGTTAAATGCTTTTTCAATATAAAATAAAGCATTGTTGCATTGTTTCAAACTGTTTTGTAGGATTTTTTATTTAGTGTAGTTTAGATTTAATGTCATTATAATTGATTAATTCATCATAAATCATTGATTCAGAAACATTTTTTGTTTGCTATAAATTTTTATCTGAATGTGCTAATATATATTCATATAATTGAAAACATGCAGAAGACATACACTATAATTCAAGAGGTCAATATGATTTTTTAAAAGAAATTTATATTTATTTTCAGCGATGGTCCATTAAACTGATCAAAAATGACACTTGTAATGTTATAAAAGATTTGTATTTCAAATAAATGCTGTTATTCTGAACATTATATTCATTAAAGAATCATGAAAAGAAATGTATCATGTTTACAAAAAAAAATACCAAGTAGCACAGCTTTTTTTCGACATTGATAATAACACATACAAAAGATTTAAATTTTAAAACCCTAAATTTCTTAAAGGAATAGTTCTCCCAAAACTGAAAATTAGCCCATAATTTACTTACCCCTGAGCCATCCTAGGTGTATGTGACTTTCTTCTTTCACAGTCACGGAGTTTTTTTAAAAATGTATCCAGGCTCTTCCAAGCTTGGTAATGGATAGTGGCCCATATTTTGAAGCTCCATAAATTGCATATATCTTTTGTAAAACTAACCCATACACCTGAACAAATGTCTTCTGAAGCAGATTGATGGGTTTTGTAACAAAAATAAAAAATATATTTCTATTTTTAAAACTATAAACTCAAATTACTAACTTCCAGCAACGCCCATGTACTTGTTCACGACAGAATCGAGTTGGCTTCTTGGCTGACCTCTGACTCGATGTATAAACTCAAGCTCTTCTTCTCTTATAGTATATATATATTCTTTGACAATTTTTTATTTTTGTTTCAAAAACCCATCAATCTTCTACAGAAGACATGTTTTTATCCCCCAGAGGCTGTGAACTATTCCTTTAACAATGGTGTGTATTTAAAAAAAAATTCTGTCCCGTCTCTCACCCCATGTTTTTCTGCGTCTTCGCAGGTACGTGTCTGCTCTGACCACGCCGGCGCGTCTATCTCCGGTGGACTTTCACTCCTCACTGCCCCCGCAGGTGCCTACCTTTCAGATCACCACGCCCAACGCCAGCCATGCCCTCTCCCTGCCGCCTGCCGCCTCGGCCATCGCCATGGCAGCCTACTCGCCCGACGACAACCAGCCCCTCCTGCACCGCTACCGACGATCCCGACGCCCGTATTACGTGGCGGATAGCACGGGCTCCCTTCCGTCCAGCCCGTACCGCTTCGTGGATGACGAGGACTACGAGACCACGCAGGAGTACATGTCCTCCCGAGAGCAGCCGAAGAAGAGCAGCAGCGGCCATCGTTGGCGCAGGAGGTCGCGGCTCAACGGCCACGTGGCCCAGCGCACGCCGGACCCCAGGAACTACAGCTCTCAGAGCTGCCTGTCGGACAGCGAGTGGGAGGACGATGAGGTCGGCGACCTCGGCCGCGGAGAGAGCACGCCGTTTCTCAGTATGCAGAACATGAACGCCACCGAACCGGCCACCATCTACCGACCCAACGACACGCGGACTTTCACCAACACGGGACGCTCGGGCTCCCGGGGAAATGTGCAGGCTAACAAACTGTCGCAGTCACGGTCCAGACCGGACAATGCACCCCTTTAAAAAAGACCGACGAGAGCAAGGACGAACGAACTTGCGTAGGCGCGAAAAACAAATGATATGCTATAGACCTGCACCTATGAGAAATATTTTTTATTTTATATAACAGACAGATATTCTAAACAAATGAAATATTTATTTTCATTTCAGCAAAAATTGTCTACTAGCTAGCAGCAAAGACTTTTTTTATAGGGGGAAAACTATTTATATGTAATTCCTTTTTTTGATTTACAGCATTACGAAGAAGAATTACGTGCCAATTTTTTCACAAGTTAGAAATAGAATAATATTGTGGTGCCTTTTGCTGTTTGCCGACGAGGGAGGTTCAGTTGAATTTTTGTAGCCTTTCTTAAAACAGACTCTTGGGTTTTATAGACATGTTTTTCTGTTTTTTCTTCGTTCGTTTGTTTCGTTTGTTCAGGATCTCCCCATTTGAACTGTGATATTATTCAGACACCATGCAATATCGAATCACTTTTGTGTAAGGTGTTTGTTTACATGACTAGGATTCACGCGCACACATAACCGACGTTAAATTGCATCGGATGCCGATTCGTTGCCGCATTTGAGCGCCGTTTGCGTTCGTCTTTGGTTTCTGCGTTCAACATTTTCCTTTCTCTCAACTGGTTGTCGCATATTGTTTCCATTGAAACAGAGGTACGCAGGAGTTCACAGGGCATGACGCTGGGTCGCAGTTATCGGCCCTGGTGTTCAGGGTTTTCAAAACGGTGGTCTGTGCGTCCAATGAATGTGTTTACACTTCTGTCCGTGTGCGTGAGAGTATCGTTGAACCTCAGTGTATACGTACGTGTCTTTGTGTACGCAGTTTCGTGCGAGAACGCGTTTCGTCCGTGCGTTCGCGTTGTGTTCGTCTTCAGGTTAGCGTTTCGAGCGCGTGTGCGTGTTGTGAGTTTCAACGTGCGCCTGTGTGTGTATACGTATGCTTGTACTCTTTTTAGGATGTTGGCTTTGTCGAAAGGGAGCTCTGGGTTAACGCTAAAGGGTTAAACCGGACCCCCTAGTGGTGACACGAGCTCGTTGCACTGTAACCTTCCTTCCTTGTGTAGTCATTGGCCTGCGGAGGAACCAATCCAGCCTGATTCTAGCCTACACGGACCTACATCTCTCTCCCACACGTTCCCATTCCTATGCCAGCAGCTTTAAGCCGCACTGTGTCTCAGGACTTTTCATCGAAAACTGCATTGCCCATAAAACAGATCCATTACTGCCCGTCGTGTCTGCGTCATGCTGGGAAGACGAAAAAGTACGATACGACCAGATGTGTTTTTCTGCTTTTGTTGGCATTCCTTCATTTTGTTTCGGTGGGGTTGTTCCCAGTCCGCGCTCTCTTTTTTTTTTTGACACATCTGTATGCAAGTTGGAGACTTGCTCGAAGCAATGCGTGTTCGGCTACTAGACGTGCTACTTTAGGTGGATTCTAAAGTGTAAACCCCCTACTTCCAGAGCCCAGCAACCTACTACTACATTTGAAAAGACAAACCCACCCCCAGCACACTTACACTTAGACACACATGCAGATGCACACACTTACACATACACAGACACACACACGCTCAAAGATTCATTCTGTGTGCACACAGTCGTTTAAAGCACCGCTCGTCTCACCAATTGATTTTCTTCCTGTCTTTGTTTCTCTGTTTCTTCTGTTCTTCCTCTCTGCCTGTGAAGGCTTCCCTCCCTCTGCATGTTCTAGTGGTTCAGATAGATGGGTGCATGGTAACCGCAGCAACTGAGTCGTATTCACACGGTGAAAGTGTAGTTTTCATTTGACATTCAGCAATAAATCCCCTTTTTTCATGTTCATTCTTGACTTGGAATATGCTAGAAATTTTTGCAAGTTTTCTCAAAAAATAGTACTTGTAAAAAAAATAAATAAAATAAAATCAAACCACTTGTTCATATGGGAAAAAAAATAAATCTTAATTCCTACCATTTTAAAAAATGAACTCATCAGGATGTATGTCTGTTTCTTGGGGTGATGTTTATGTCTTGATAGTAAGAAAATGTTTTCGAAAAGTACTGTGAAGTCCTCAGTCCAAAAAGAGCATTTATTGAAAATTATTAGCAAAAACATTTGACATCAGATGAATTCATTAAACACAACTTAAAAAATAAATGTACATGAAGTTATTAAAGACAATGAGACAATGAGAAAGATATGGGTAATACTTTACATCAAGGTCACATTAGGTAACATTAGTTTCTGCATTAACTTTGTTATCATTCATAAACTGTTTACTGTTAATGTTACCTCACATATATATAATGTTAGCAGATACAACTTTTGATTCTAATAATGTATTTGTAAATGTTGAAATTAACACTAAGTAAGGTTAATAAACAATTTAGAGTATTTTTCATTCTTAATTCATGTTAACTATAATGCAGTTAACCAATGGCAGTTAATGTGAACTTATTACCAAAGTATTACCAAAATATGAAAAAAGAAAAAGAAAACACTACTTCACATGTTTTCTACATGATTTTCTACTTTAGAATTTAACTTCATTTCAGTGTTACTGTTTCTTTGAAACTGACATTTGCTAGCAGTTTCTGCATGTAAATGTTTTGTTTTTGTTTTATTGTTTTGTTTTCAGTAAACCTTCAATGCAACTTTCAATAGTAATATTACTGCTTAGGTGTTAAAAACATCTCAATGAAGCAAGAGAGGAGCTCAAAGTTCTGCAACCCCTACTTAACCAGCTCGACTTGTCTTACCAAAAATCAGTTCTTCTAGTGGTGACAGAATCTTAAAAAATCCTTGGTATGAAACACATTTATTAACAAGCAGCCTGAAGACAATGAGATTGTGGGCGAGCTGCCTGGGGAGAATATGACAGATTCCATACACAAGCTGTGGTGAGCTCATACTAATATCATCATCACAATGATGAAAATATTTGATTCTAAATTCTAGATTCCAATCAGCATCAACAGTGATACTGATATTGTTTGTAATACAGATCATCTGATCTAACTCCCTAAGGGGAGTGACCTGTTATCTGTGGGCTTTCATATGGCAATACAATATGTGGTGACAACTCACCAAACTTGTCAAACAAGAAGACTTAAGTGAATGAAACTACTAAAACAGATATGTGTGTATATGTATATTCCTACAGTAAATAGGGAGGTTGTTCACAAAAAGGTTCTTAGGATAAAAGATATAGATTTATTTTATTATTTATTTAGCCTATTAAATTATTTTGTTTCCATCTGTTAATATATTTTTGGTACTCGTTACTTAAATATTTGTGCTATACAGAATTAGATTTTTAAAATAACTACCCTGAGAAATATTCACTAGAGGAAAAAGTGAGACAACTAGCCCCGCTCTACTCTTCATTACGTCTTTCATCACAAGTAAGTATCGTGGGCGAGGCCTCACGCACGCACACCTAAACTTTACATCAGAGGTGACCTCTCGAGCTTCACAGTGCACGAGCAACAAGGGAATTTGAATACTTTTAAGAACGTATTTGTTGGTTTGTTTTCTTATAAGACGTTTCCACGTATTCCACGTAATATCTTTTAGCTTTCGCGTACATTATGGAAATTACGATGTGAGTGACGCGAAATTCATCATAAAATACATCACCAGGAAAACGTGGTAAGTTTAAAGCGGTTTAGTAATAGCAGTTTTATTTTTAATTTCGTTGTTGGGACAATAAAATAATCACGAAGAGAGAAAAAAAAACCGATATCTGTGCTTTGCTTTTTAGTTTTAAATCTTTTTAGAGTATTTTAAACTTAAATACTTTTATTATTATTTTTATATGGTTTAGGGAGGTTACTACATTTTATGATAAATAATTTAATGTAAATGTATGAGTTTACGTTAATTTAAATAATGTAGGCTAGTATGTTTTTTAACAAAAAACATTTTGGTGTAAACTAGGGTTATGATTGATTTTTTTATTTTTTTTTTAGTATTTTGTTATTGTCTAAATAATCTGTAATTATACCAGTGAGTGAGCCTATTGTTGGTGTAATAATCTTAGTCATAAGGTCTTCAACCCTGCTCCTGGGGATCCTGCAGAATTTAGCTAAAACCCTAATCAAACACACCTGAAGCAGCTAATCAGGCTCCTCAAGATTGCTCGAAAATACAAAGGCAGGTGTGTTGAAGCAGGTTGGAAATGCACTTTTCAGAACAGTGGGTCCCCAGAAGCAAGGTTGAAGACCTCTGGTCTAAGTGACTGAGGAAAAACATCACATTTAATGATCTGTTTAACATTCTTAATCTTTCTTTCCTCAGTTTATGGCTTCATGTCTGTGTAGATACCGCCGGCGGATTCTGTTCTTCTGTTCGCCGTGCATATTGCTGCTGCCAGTTTATATCTATGTCTCAGTTGCTTTGTGCTATGTCATGAAACATGGGGCATCCCATGGTGCACATGTTCTTCATTCTGTGCTCTCGTCACACTTCATCGCCAACGGTCTCAAACACTCCAGAGATCTAGCTCCTCATCCTGCAAAATCCTTCTGGAGAAGCGAGCTCGACAGTGGCGCTCTGTGGAACATCATCCAGTACATGACAGATAGCCGGTATAACCCCATCCTAGGACCTCATCTGGCTGAAAACTCATTCAGTGCTTCTTACAAAACAGTAATGTCCAGAAGCACTGGAGATAGATGTTCTCCAAATTATGAGATTAAGAATACCATGCCAGATTACGCCAAACTACCAAATCAGATGAAGAAGTTTGTGACCACCATGCACTGTCGAGACTATCCGCTGATCATAGATCCTTTAGATGTTTGTGATGCTCAAGCAAAGAAAGGGGCACCTACATTACTCATGGTTATCAAAACTCAGACATCAAACTTTAAGAACAGGGAAGCCATACGAGAAACATGGGGGCGTTCAGGAAATATAAAAACACTACGTGGACAACAAAGGCTCGTTCGCAGGGTCTTCCTTCTAGGCAAGTCTGAAGACTTAAATACTGAAGAGAAATTGCATTTAGAGAGTGAAAAATACGGTGATATCATCCAGTGGGACTTCATGGACACCTTCTTCAACCTCACCTTAAAGGACGTACTGTTCTGGGACTGGTTCCCAAGGCGTTGCCCACACGCCCGCTTCATTTTTAAGGGTGATGATGATGTATTTGTGAGGACACCTGCTGTCCTAGAGTATCTGCTGGCTGAGGAGGCAGACAGAAGCTCCTCAAATGGATCCAGGAAGGCAAATATAATAGACACATTTGTCGTGGGGGACGTGATAGACAATGCAGCACCTATACGCTCTAATGGGACTAAGTACTACATCCCGGAGAGTTTCTATAAAGGGCTGTACCCATCATACCCTGGTGGTGGAGGGGTGCTCTACTCTGGTTCACTGGCACATAGGCTTTTGGAGGTGTCTCAGGGAGTCCATCTGTTCCCCATTGATGATGTCTACCTGGGCATGTGTCTTCAGAGACTTGGGGTTTACCCTATCAACCACCCTGCGTTCCTCACCTTTGACTTCCCCATAGATGAGCCCAAGGAACCCTGTGCGAATCACACCATCCTCCTGGTGCACAAGCGGAGCCCAGCAGAGATATTCCAGCTTTGGAACGAAACGTCGACACCCAGCCCTGAATGTAGAAATGCAACGCTAAGAGTCAAACTTAGACCTGATTGAGTTCAGACTGAATTTTTTTTTTTTTTTTAGTTAAAGCAAGTTCTCATTCTTAACGAACACTTGAAAACTGACGTTATGCATTGCAAGGTATTTTATACACATTTTTATATTTTTGATTATTGATAACTGCCTAAAGGTTTTATAAACAGGGTTTCTGCACATTTTGTGACGGTAAATGTAATACTTAAAAGAAAAAAAAAAACTTTTTGAGACCAAATAAAGAAAATTTGAGGGACAAATTAAAGGGAATGTGGTGTCAGCATGGAGGACACAATGAATTGCATAAGAAACACTTAAAATACAACTTCAAACTGATCAACAACCTACGCTGCTCCCAATAACTAGAGTATATAAACATCATAACTTTTATTGTACCTGCAAAAAAGTGCTGTTCTTCCTCTGTTGTCTTGTTGTCAAGTACAAATGTCTACAAATTAAAATCTACATCTTGTCTAAAATCTTGTTTTAAGCATAATCATACTTTTGTTGTTAGATTTGCCACAAAACAAAATTTTTATTTTGCACCTGAAGCAGAATAATCTTGATTTAAATATGTTTGGATCTCTAATAATAAAAAATAAACATCAGTGAGTTAATGTAAATGTAATACTCGGGAGTATTAAACCAGCTAAAACTTGTGGGCAAAACGACAAGTGTACAAAACAAAGTTTATTACAACACTGTATTTACAAGAATTATAATATACAATGTTTCTTTTAATGAAACAAAATGTGTTTGGGATTTGAAACAAATTAAACTAAAGCAGAAACTTCTGAAAGCCATCAGAGAGAAATCATTCAATGCAAAATAAGCTCAGTCTCAGGCATCAGCGTAGTTTCTCCAGCTTTTTAAGCCCAATTAAGGTTCATATGAAACCGTTCTTGGTCATGCTGTGGTGGAAGCATCTTCTAGTATCATTTGTCTTTTTATGCTTTTATGCCTTCATCTTCCTCCTCCTCTTCATCATCCTCATCTTCATCAGTCTCTTCCTCACTCTCACTGTAGAGAACAGTGGCACGATTGGTGTTTACAAAAAGATCACTGTCGTCATCCTCAGAGTCGCTGTCACCCTCCTCCTCTTCTGTCTTTCTGTCACTTCTTTCTTTCGGTGTTCCCTCGTTCCTCTCACTGGATGTACGATCCTCCTGGAATCCTTCTGGCCTGTGTGAAGTGTGAAAATGCTGTTTACTAAACACACTTCAATTTTGTTTTCTTGGGACACAATCAAAGGATTTTTAATTCAAACACAACTTAAAAAAAGAAAAAAAAGTTACTATAGTTTACTCAACCTCTCTCTTTCTTCTGTGGAACATAAAAAGATATTTTGAAGAATGCTGGTAAGCAAAACGTTTCAGGTCCCCATGAACTTCTTCCACAGTACAGTATTTTTTCTCATACAGGTTTAAAACAACTTGAGAGTGTTGAATATTCAATTGCATTATTAAAAAGAAAACACAAGGCCTTACCAGACACCAAGTTTTCTCAGGTACTGAATATGGTCCCTGTAAAGTATGAAGCTTATTTCTCCTTTCACCTTCCCTCCTTCTTTAATGGGATCAATAATGACAAAGTCTCCTAACAAACAGAAAAACCGAAGAAAACCTTTTAGTGTCTTCAAGAACAGAATCGTTATACATCCACGAAAGGTAAAACAAGCTCACCTCGTTTGATCCAGATGTTCTTACGGAATTTAGTAGGCATACTGACGAGGAAACGCTCGCCGCTGTCAGTCACAGCTTCATGGAGGTTATTGCCATTACTTCCCAAGACCTGTGATGTGAAGGAGGCGTAGAATTATTAGTTTTCATGGTATAATGAGAATACTGAGTTTTCAAAGCCTTACAGATCTCAAAAACAGTAATTGTACCCTCATGATATGCTGGTCTTCAGTGGGTGTGACAAAGTCCCCCAGAACTTCTTTGACTACGTGCTTGCGTTTGGTTGCCTTTGACATGGTGGATATAAACCTCTGGAGATTCTGTCACCTGAATAAATAAAAATATTTTTGTTTGACAAATAGAGTTAAGAGTACAGCAAAGAATAAAGCGGCTCTCAGGGCAACACACATTAACATGCATACAAACCACCTCTTTGGCACTTTACTAGAACTGTAAACCAGTGGCCAGTATAGCATTATCATCATAAATGCAATTATATATTTTAAAAAGCATGTAATTTGACATACGATTACGTAACGTTAACTGTACTGTTTACGATATTACAGCATGGTATAGAAACATGTGGCCTTCATGCTGTGTTGTTGGTCTGGACAAATAAAAACCCCGAATGTCTTGATTTATTTAAAGAGTAAAAGCGCAAATGTGTCATACTCACCTACCTAGAAACCGTATATGAAACTGTGGATGCACTCTGAGTTTATTTACTAATGGCATCGAGATGAATTGTTAGCGTTCACTCGAATCCTCTTCACAGAAGTGTGAAGCAAAACGCGAGGATGCGAAAGTTACAAAATAAAAGACTCACGGACACATTTGAGGGTGAGAGGGTTTTTAAAAGGATTGTTAAGAATTAAATATCTATCATTTAGCTGTTCAAACCATTTATGTGATAGTATTAGTAATAATAAAAAAATAATAATAGGATATCTTTATCAGGTCCTAAGAACTTTTATTTTGAAATGTAATTTTCACGGTTTACATTTTTAAAACAACCACACCAAACCAGGCCAATAAAACACGTTAGAATATGTGATGAGAGAAACAGATAAACATTAAATTCCAAAAATACAATAATCAAGGCGCAAACGTTCATTTGGGGGTTCAGCGAACAGTCATCTTAAAGATGTGGAGATTGAAAACCCTTCGTCATAAAGCAAGCGGATCTGGCAATAATCTGGAGGAGATCAAACTCAAGAGAAGAGAGTTTGAGAAAGGTGTGTTTCATATCTCAGTTTGTTCAGTTCGTTTGTAATGTATTACTTTAGGCAAAATAATATATATTATTTATGTACTGATCTACTCGTAGCTCTTAGACAGGCACGGAGAGACAGACAGCTCATCAGTAAGAGACTCTTGGAGAATGTGGATGAGGAGGAAGAGGAGGAGGAAGGCTCCATGGAGACTGGCTCCACCCCTCTGTCACCTGAACAGGTCAGACTCCAGAGAGAAATGCTTATGTTTATTTCTATACCATGTACTCTGTGTATGGGGAAAGGAAGGATCCTATTCTTAGCAAACTACAAATATTGCTTATATGTCTTCTGAAGCATGTGTGCTGTGTGTACAACATCAGGTCCGAGAGATGATACGTGGAGTCCAGTCAGGTGGTGAGGAGAAAGCAGCTCGTCTTGCATCCCTAAGAAAAGCACTGAGAAATCCAGAGAGCCAACTCACTTTCATTAAGTAGGACTTCAATATCAACAAGAGCTTTATTTAATTAATACATTTTTCATCAATTATTATATAGTCATCTTTTATGATTTTTAAAATCATTTTATGCAAAGCACTCTGAATATGAAATGTGCTGTACAAATAAACTTGCCTTATTTTAGAAGGTCTACAGCATATATTTTAAAGTCATATTTCAACCCTAAACTAAACAAGAAAACTTTACATGTTCTTTTAGTAACAGTTTTTCCATTGTGCTTAGTTATAAATAATTCACATTTGCGCATCATTGATACTGAATATAATAACTATATTTATAATTCTTATTAATTATCTTATGTAGTAAAGGTAACATAGCTAATATACTTAAATGTAATATAATTAATATATTTTTTCCCCATTTAATATTTATATTAGTGCTGTTGAACGATAAATCGCATCCAAAATAAAAGTTTTGTTGACATATTATATGTGTATATATAAATGCACAATACACACATGTATATATTTAAGAAAAACATGTTATGTTTATATATTAAATATACTTATATATAATATAAATTATATGAATATAAATATATACGTGTAAATATTTTGAAAGTGTATATCGTAGGTGTGTCTATTTATATATACACGTATATATTATGTAAATTAAAACTATTATTTTGGATGTGATTAGTCATTCGACAGCACTAATTTATATGTTTTAGTCATATATATTTACTTATTTTAAATTAAAATAATATTTGTATTGATGTATTTTAATCCAATGCATGCACAGCATAATACACTTCTTTCAAAAACATAAAAAAACATATTCCAAGGATATATAGTGTAGATAAATTGTCTGTGTTTTTCTTCAGATCAGAGAACAGCATGCACATGTTGATTGGACAGCTCAGTTCCCATAATGCTCAGTGTCAGCTGGAAGCGGCACGCTGTCTGCATGAGCTGTCTCACTCCACTAACCCCGGTATAGGTCAGGCCTGTCTGCCTGCTGGCCCCTACCTCCTCACTTACCTTTCCAGTCAGAGCACCAAGCTGACGGTCAGTGGGTTACCACTTTGAAGTCAGTGTCAGAGGCATGTAATCGATCATTCCTCATGAATTTGTCTCTTTTGTCTTTTCCTTTAGGAGCTTTCTTTATACACTCTGGGAAATCTGTGTCCTGACAGCACTGTGGTTAGAGAGAAGCTTCTCGCTCAGGGAATAGTTTCTGCACTTGCAAGTTGCATTCATGTAAGATTTTTGGAGGTTACTCTTAGTAAACTATTACTTTGTTAACTCTTATAATTGACTTTAAATCAAGTCTATATAATGATAAAGTTATTGCATCTCTGAATGCAATTGTCATAGGCTCACAAAAAAAAAATAAAAAAAAATTGGGTAAGATTTCTTCCTAAATCAAAAGAAATAGAACAAATTCAACTCTTCTTGAAGAAAGGCTTTTTAGACAACTGGTAATTATGAGCACATTCACTTATTTAGTTAATTTGTTCTCATTATATAATAATGTCATAATGCATTTTTTTCCAAAACATTATTTCTTAATTATTCTTTCTTTTTAATTTGAAATGTGAGGTGTTCTTGAGATCATGAAATGGTAAGATTGTTTTTCTGTTCTAGAATCAGAGGTATAATCTGGCTGTTGTGGAAGCGGTTGGCTTCACTTTGTCTCAGCTGCTACAGGCGAAAGACGCTACTGAAAAAATCATCCCGTAAGTGACCCCAACATGTTTTATTTGTAGCATTTGTGACAAATGAACTAAGGTCTTGGCACACTGAAATTGCTATATTTTACTATTAATAGTGAATGCTAATGAAAATATTAAGAGATTCATCAAAGTTGTCTGTCCTTTTTTATATTTAAAACCCCAGAGCGGTCATGGCTTCAGGAATAGTCCCTCATGTGATCTCAGCATTGACTCCAGATCCTCAGTTTGGTTACGGGCCTGCAATTGAGTGTACGTGGTGTTTGCACTATTTAGTCAGCAGGTGTGGTCTTTTCTCCTTTCGTTAAAACTTACTAAACAATGACAGAGTAATGGAGAGTTGTGTTGAAACCTGTTTGGTGCCAGTTCCTCCATATTACATGAATTCTCATTGAATCTCTATCTGGAACAAAAAGTCCAGTGAGTAAAACATCAGCTGAATTGTGAAATAATGTTGTTGTTTGCAGTAATTTGGATAACTCTATGCTGATCGCTCAAGGCGCCCTCTCACAGTGTAGCGCTGTTTTAATAACACTAGGAGGCGCTGTTGCTCAAGGAAACCTGGAGGGCGGAATAGAGTTGGTAAGTCATTACAGCACAACGTTTTATACCCACATCACGTACAGACTGCACATCTGGGTTAGCAAGAGAGTCGTTTTTAAATTAGAAAACACCACCTGTATATAATTCAATTATCAATGCCTTTATAATCAGTGTTTACTATTACACAAAAACAAGTGGTATTTAATCTTAAAATTGAACACAGAAAACTGTAAAATAATATATATGCGTGTGTGTGTGATTTATGAATTTTCTAAAACAATTGATATGAAATTTTAAAACTTAAACACAGAAAATGTTACATTATGTTTAATATTAAAGTTATATGTTATAAATGTTATCTATAAAATGTTATATATATTCAAAATATAAAATAAATAAATAATGTTGATTTCATATATATTTATAAACATACATAAATACTGTAGTCAACATTTGAAGTGGATCAAAACCATCAAAGTTGTCCTAAAGCCAAAATAATACCTGTTCTTTGTTGATCCACTTCAAACGTTTAATACACTATATATATATATATATATATATATATATATATATATACTATAATACATATATACTCTATTAATATGCATATTATTTATGTATATATATATATATATATATATATATATATACATACATACATACAAGTTATATGTAATCTTAAAAGATAA
>JAUMHE010000063.1:6863850-6889018 GCA_032359235.1 Enteromius mattozi | reverse complement strand
ATATATAGTCTTTTTTTATCTTTATTTTTTTTATATATATATATATATATATATATATATATATATACATACATACATACAAGTTATATGTAATCTTAAAAGATAAAATGTATATTATAAAATACATATAATATGAAATACATAGAGCACTTTGAGAAATATATTATATGAAGAGTTTGTTTGCAAAAACAGATAACTGTTATGTTAGCTGTGTTTTTGAGTTATTTTTAACCTAATCAAATTAACCTAACATTATAATACACACATATATGTATTTCTTAAGATAGTTCAGTACTTTTCAGAGAGAGAAAGAGAGAATTTATATATAAATAGAATAACTCTGAAAACTTCTATTGGAATTACTGAATTGATGCCAAGGCAAAGTGATAGTATCATACAGTAGTATTTGAACTTCTGTGAATTGATCAAACTGCCCAGATCATCAGCAGAATCAGCAGTGGTATTATGGCTCTCTCATCCTCTAAAAACTGCTTTCCTCTGGACTATGTTTATGCTGTGCAGCTCATTTGGCCTCTTCTGCGTTGCCTTGGTAACCTGCTGGTCAGTGAAGGTGATGTAATGCCAGAGGACACTCGTCTCCTCGTCGCGTTGTGTGTCTTTAGTCAAGCTTACCTACACCCTCATCCTGCTCTGTCCAGAGAGAGCCTGTGGGCACTCAACAACCTCACCGGTGAGCAGGACATTAGCGTGCATGTTTTCGAACTGATTAACACCCCAATTATTCATCCCAGTTAGTGCTCAAATGGAAATTAACTTGTTTATTGGAGAGAACACCATTCTCACAATTATGACTGTGATGCACTGTCTTATGTTTTTCAGCTGGCTCCGGTGGGTTCTGCTCTGGCCTGCTGCTTCTTAATATGGTTCCCATACTAATCCAGTTTCTGTCTTTCTCCAAAGGAATTAACTCAATGGTGAGGAAGCAGCATCCATATACTGTATATATGAGTCTAACATATCTACATTTTTGGGCTGCGTCCCACTGTGAGGTTTATGATCTTACACTGACCTACAGTGAAGTACTTGAGAATAATTTACTCTCCTGTTCAAAAGTTTGGGGTTTCAATTAGTATAAATATTTTGTAATTATATATATATATATATATATATAAATTATACTTTTTTGACTGTATTTACTTCTATATTATGGTGTTTCTGTCATAGTAAATCACTGTTGATAGATTACTTGAATTTACAGTATTGTCTTAAAGTTTTACATTTCTTTTGCAGTAATTGTAATATACTCATATTCATGTACATTTTGATAACATACACACATAAATTTTAGTTCTCACACAATTTTTTGTTTGTACAAGGCACTGAGAGTTCTGGGTAATATCGCCCATCATGGCACAGAATACTGTGTTGGTTTGACACAAGCAGGGCTGCTGACCGCCCTCTGTGCCACACTCAAGATGGCCGAGCCAGAGGTGGTCACCCTGAGCCTGGAAGTGCTGTACATGCTGGTATCCAGCAGCCCACAGGTGAATGAGATCATTTGTGAATTCATTCTCACTGTTATACTTCATACTGTTATAGTTTACTCAAGTTTTTTCAGTTTTCATTTGAAATGCTGTTCAATTACAGTACAATTTTGCTGTTTTTGTCATTTTTATTAGTTTTACTTAAAAGCAAAAATGTTTAATGTAACAATGTTTTTTGTAACAGGTGGTGGAAGAGTTTATGAGGTTAAATGGTGTTGCTCTGCTGGAAGCCATTCAGTATAACAGTGAAGGAGAGCAACGTGTCAGAGCCACCTACATTCTCGGTCATCACTTCCCTTCCTTCTCTGAGGTCAATATTGCATTTACCTGCTATTATTTATGGACACATTATATGTGAGGAATCACCATGACCAATCTTCTCTTATTTTTCTTTTTGTTTAAAGGTGGAGAGCCTTTCATAATAACACATGTCCAATGACAGAATTGCGAAGATTAGTCTTTGCAAAGATTTCTTCAAAACAGAACCTTCTAGCTCTTAGTTATTCTTTCATTCATGTTTTCTGAATTGTACAAAAAAATAAATGGCTTTTTACTGCACATATGAAGCATGTTCACGTGTTATTACAGCTGATCTGACTGACCAGTGCATGCACAGAACAGCATTTTAATGGTGAATATATCTGAATGTTTCCATTTCTTTAAAAATGACTACAGGGGTTCCACAATCCTCACATTAAAGGGACAACAACACAAAACATACAAACATGACTAATTTGTTTGCAATATTAAAATGTAATAATGAATGTTTATCTGAGAAGCTATTTATTCTGAAGTTGCTCCACTACTTCTCTTAAATACATAAAGGTCAAAAAAACTTCCTATTTTATTTTATGCTGTCAAAAATTCCATTTGGAATCTATGACCAATAAATAAGCGAATGCTACAATGAATCTATTATTGTATTGTAGCAATATTATTATATCAATTTAAATAAGAAAGCAGGTAAACAGCTGCTGCATGTATGATATGAAACACTTTGTGCGTTTATGTAACAGCGCCGGTAAAGCGTTATGAAAGCAGCAGAACATGAGAGGAGACCTGCGCGTGTCCGTGAATGAAGGTGACGCAGTTATTGTGTTTAATCCGCTGATTTATGTCTCACTAATGAGATTTACTGAGCGTTTGATCAATGTTTGTGTGCTAAGCTACACGCCTCCTTTAACTTTGTTGTTGTTTTTAGCATTACAGCTAAGCTAATAGCGTTCGTCGACTAACTATTCGTGTCACATAAACTGATACAATACAGATTCAGATCGTGTCCTGTTTAGATTATTAATGAACAGCATTAGCTTCTGTCTTATTTGTTTCAGTGGCTGTGTCTCAATTCTAGTGAGCTGACTACACAAACAGCATTTTGGGTCTCATTTGTCCGGAGACAGCCGTATTTTGCAGCTCTCTTGTTTCCCGTTTGCAGCTCTCTAGGTTTTGACAGCTGCCACTTTTATTTATTTAGTTGTCCAGGCTTATGATGTTTAGTTAATGTAGATGTTTGTATCGGAAAAACATGAATTCCTTCTTGTTCACACAGTAACAGTAAAATCCTGATAAATCTACATTGATTTGTAATGTATACACATAATAATTAGACTGTGGGGTTTAGATTGTGGTGATTAGATCAATAATTAGATCAATTCAAGAACTTCAGATGTCAAAGAGTGACCTTAACTATTATATAAATTCTGTGTGTGTGTGTGAATCTCTTGTGTCCATTCAGGATCTCCTGCAGAGCTGCTGACCGGCTGCATTTCAATGGGATCCTGCTGAGCGGTATGTAGTCGCACCAAAACACAACATGCATTCAACATGTAAAGCTTCAGTCGAACAAAACATGTATTCATCGTGATAAAACCTTACTCTAACAAAATGTGCATTCAGCATGATAAAGGTTTAAGCTAAAACAACATGGATTGAACACGATAAAGCTTTGTCCGATCACAGCATGCATTCATCTTGATAAAGTTTCATCTAAATACAACATGCATTCAGCTCGCCAAAACTTAAACACAACATGAAAAAGCCTGACCCAGACAGTACACATTCAGCATGCTGAAACTGCAGCGAAACATAGGATTCATTGAACATGCTGCAATTGCAGCAAAATCTAAAACAAAACCTCCAGAAAACTAATGTTTATTCTCTTAATAATCCCCTTTATCTCACCCATTTTTAGATTCTCATCTCTGTTGTAGTTTATTTCTATGGGAGCATCATGCAGTTGGAGGCTCATCTTCGTCTCTGTCAGAGTTGTTTGTGGTTCTGTAAAAGTTCTCAGCGGCTGTTCTCACTCTGTTCTCCAAACAGGTATGCACAGCCAGATTTTTATTTATCTGTTGAGTACAAATAAAGCATTGTTACAATTTCTGCAATAACAATACATGGAGCCTCCAAAGCCAAAATGATTTAGCTCAAATGCTTAAATCTAATTTGTTTCCGTGTTTTCTAGTATAATAATGCTGTACATTATAAAAACCCATTTTTGCCACAGAATAAAATATATAAAAAAATATTTGCAACTTATAAGTTTACTTCTCACAAGTACTTTTTCAGTGAGATTTTTTTGTAAATCTTTATTTGAACAATTATGCAAATGCATCATTCAGAGCTGATGTTGTCATCTATAAACCAGAACATTATAGAGGCTTAATTGTTGTTGACTTTCCAGAGTGACTAGCACCACTCACGTATTTTCTCAAAATATATGTATATATATATGCAAAATATATTGACTTATTATTCCAATCAGGCTGTTATATTAGGTAACATTATTTAGTAAATTATCATCAAGGCCATGGGATTATGAGATTTGGCTGCAGATATTATTTTTGTAGAGTGACTAATATTGTAGTTTTTTTATTGTTGTCAACATTGAAGATGAAGAAATGATTTGTTTTCATTGCCTCTTTTTCTGTTTATAGGTCATCAACCAATTACTATGAACTTCTCGGAGTGAAACCAGATGCTACGTTGGAGCAAATTAAGAATGCATTTTTTGACAAATCCAAAAAGGTTAATTTCTGGGGATTTTTTCTGTCATTTTAAAAATGATTTTGGTAATAGAGTCTAGTATTATGATCCCTTATAACCTTATCATCCACCAGTGTGGATCTTTTAGATATTTAAAAATGTTTTATTTATTGTGTCATTATATGCTTTGACAATGTAAGAGGGTTTAGTAATATGCATGTGATCAAAGCATTTTGCAAAAGATTTGAAGATCTCTTATCTCAGAGAATTTCTTATCTCATGCATAGTTTATCCTTTGTGGTAAAAAAAAAAAGAAGAAGAAGTGGCCTGACGCATTCAAACAATGTTGTAGATTGTACAAAAATTATACATAGTCCTACCCCTCCTCACCCCTAGGTGGAGCTGTTCGATTGTGGCAGAGAGACTATTGTCTGTTCCTTTAGCCTTACATGCTTATTCTTAAATTTTATCCTATTTGTTTAGTTGAGTTTACTAGGCACATTTGTTTTGTTGGATAATTTGTCAACATGTCACAAATTGAGGCAATTAAATATGTTGGTGAGAGAGTTGTGAGACAATTATGCATGTGTCTGCGAGAAAGAGAGTGAGAAACATCTGTTGGGTGAAGGAGGCAGAGTGACGGCAAGATAGAACCACTGCATGCTTTTGTGTGTGACAGGAGATGAGGGTAGAGAGCGAGGATATGGGTGCTTTGTTTCCCAGTCAGAAGCAGATAAAAGTTTTATGAGTGATGTTACTTAGAGAACAAGTGAGAGTGGAAAGGTGAAAAGGTCATAAAGATGAGGCTTATGTCATGTTCTGTTCACAAAATATGACAAATTAGTTAATCTGATATTTTTGTAAATTCAGTTCATTAAGGATACTGAATATTTTTGCGCAGGGACAGTTCATGTTCTTTGTATTATTTAAGTTAATAAATGTTTATTAAAGTGTAGTGTCATAGGTTTGATATGAGCAGAAGTGTGCATCTTCTCATCTTCAGTTGCACCCTGACAGTGACCCATCCAATCCCGGTTTGCACAGTCAGTTTGTGCGGCTGAACGAGGCGTACAGGGTGCTGAGCAGAGAAGGGTCCAGACGAGATTATGACCTCAGGCTGAGGTACCAGTACACTGCAGGTCCGGACTTCAGATCCTCCAGCTCCACCAACAGCCCCAGGTGACGGTTAGCCCCATTATTAAACAACATGATGTTATTAAATGGGATTTTACTGAATTAGTATAAGTGGACATCTTATACTAACATGAAGGTTATAATACTGGCATATTTACTGTAGAAACCAGTGGCCTTTAAAAAAATCACACAGATTTGATGCCAAATTTCATTAATTTTATCCTATGTCAAAAATGAGGAATACATCTGCAGAAACAAACTAAAAGCGACCTTGCAACCACCCAGAACACCCTAGTAACTCTAGCAACATGCTGAAATCATCTGAGAACACTTTAACAATAGCAATGTCCTAGCAACTGCACAATGCTTAAACAATGCAATTAGTCAGAACTCCACAGAAACATGCGGTAAGTCTCTCGGAATGCTTTATCAACTGCATAGCAACGCCCTAACAACCACTCTGAGTCAAAACACCACAACAACATGCGGAAAGCCTCTCGGAATGCTTTATCAACTGCATTGCAACACCCTAGCAACCACTCTGAGTCAGAACACCACAGCAACATGCAGAAAGTCTCTCGGAATGCTTTATCAACTGCATAGCAACGCCCTAGCAACCACTCTGAGTCAGAACACCACAGCAACATGCGGAAAGCCTCTCGGAATGCTTTATCAACTGCATAGCAACACCCTAGCAACCACTCTGAGTCAGAACACCACAGCAACATGCGGAAAGCCTCTCGGAATGCTTTATCAACTGCATAGCAACGCCCTAGCAACCACTCTGAGCCAAAACACCACAGCAACATGCGGAAAGCCTCTCGGAATGCTTTATCAATTGCATAGCAACGACCCTAGCAACCACTCAGAGCCAAAACACCACAGCAACATGCGGAAAGCCTCTCGGAATGCTTTATCAATTGCATAGCAACGCCCTAGCAACCACTCAGAGTCAAAACACCACAGCAACATGCGGAAAGCCTCTCAGAATGCTTTATCAACTGCATAGCAACCAATTAGAGTCACAACACTTTTTAACACCTGCTTAACAACATGCCTAAAGCCTCTCAGAACACTTAAACAGCTGCATAGCAATGCCCTAGCAACCACTCAGAAAATCCTAGTATCATGATGCAAAGTTTTGCTCAGATGAGCACCACATTTGTTCAGAATGTGTAATAATCTGGTTGATATTCATATCCTGTCATTTTCAAAGAATGTTTGTACAATTAGAGGTAAAAGTATGAAAACAATTTTTGTTGAATAATACACAAATATTTTTTTAAGAGATATGTGATGTTGACAGTGATAATTTTGGGTATATGTGTTACACACTTAAAAATAAAGCTTCTTTATTGGCATTATTGGTCAAGAAGAACCTATAACATGCATAGAACCAGTATACAAAAGGTTTCTAAAAGTGGAATCTTTGTCTTCACACTAAGTTCTTTTAAGAAATGTTCACTGAAAGGCTCTTTTGGAACCTCAATGGTTCTTCTGTGGCATCACTGCTAACCCTGTTTGAAACCTTTTTATTTTTAAGGATCATGTTACAAAAAATGATGGTTCAGTGGCTGAAATACCAGTGTTATGTCTCTCTGTTTTTCAGTGCGGAGGCTGCCGAGAGCATGCGTTACTGGGAGCAGTTCAGACAGGCCCAGCCTCAAGAGAACACGGCTGAGGAGCAGGGAAAGAGCAAGAAACGTAACATGCGTTTGGTGGGCTACTGCGTGCTAACGATGCTACTCAGTCTCTCCGTACATTACTTTGGGTTCAGGTAAGAGCTAATGCATAGTATTGACACAACATTCACAGCGTCCCATCCTAATATTTTCCAACACACTCTGAATGATGCTGCTCTGATAAGTGAATGTTTTGCAACTGTTTGTATGAAACAAAGTGCAAAATGTTTTCTTTTGTGTCTGCGTCGGTTTTCTGATGAGTACGTGATAATGATGTTTTGTTTTTGAAACGCATTCCGTCTGTCCCAGAGCCAGACAAACCCCAGTAGAGCATGTTCACTGGTTTCCCATAATCCCTGATGTTTAGTTATGCTTTCCAGTATCAGCTAAATGTTTTTACACCTTGAATTCAGGCGACTGAGATTAAGTATCTTCTATAAACAGACACTGCTCGCTTGACGCGTAGCAGAAGTGCACTTAAAATGTTTTGAAAAATGATCAAATGTTTTATTGCCCTGTCAGGGCCCATGTGCCCTTTTAAATGCGACCCTAAAGTTATGTGGGCACGTCGTGAATATCTGTTCACCCCTCCAAATATATATGTTGGCAGTAAATCTGTTCACCTTTGACCCCTGGGCTGGTCTGTCATTCAGGAAACTGGAAGAGGTCCATAATAACTTCATGGATGAGAAGGATAGAGTCATCACTGAGATCTACAACACATCCAAAGAAAGAGCCAGGTGGGGAACGCTTTGAAGATACATGTGTCGCCTCAGGAGGCACATCAGAGGTTTTGAATACAAAAGCTGTAGCGTTTGAAACCATTTGAGGATAAATTGTTAACATGTGAAGCAGAGATAAAGTAAGATGATTATAGATTCATCTCATGCTGTTTGACAGCCTTTATGGATTTGTTCTTTATTAGCAACTGAGTCAGCCCCCTAATGAGTTTTAAGTACTAAAGGTAAATGTAATTTGTAAGTCGCTTTGGATAAAAAGCATCTGCTTTGGATAAAGGCAGAACACTTTGAGGCCATAAAATGGTATTTAGGATTATGCTAAATTGCATGTATTGTGAGACCGGAATATTATAAATCAGCCGAATCCCCTTAGATGTAAAATATTTAAATCCATCCTTAGATTTTAAGTTAATATTTAAGTTAATGGCCACATGATAGTGCGCCGACATTCAGCGCTGTTGCGCTTTGGGCATCGCGGGTTCGAGTCCCGGCTCGCAGACCTTTCCCGTTCCTATCCCCTATCTCTCTACCGCTTCACTTCCTGTCAGTCCTGATCAAACGCCAAAAATAAATGAAAAAAAAAAAGGTAAACAGATTAGCTGTTTATTAATTTTTTACTGTTTTATTTTGACTTAGAATAGAATAAAATAAATAAAATAAAGCGTATATCGTTAGTTCTGGCAAATCACGTGAATCAAGTTTTCATCGGCTGATTCTCAGCTGATCCATATCTGCCTTTAGGAACATGTCACTTATCACAGCATTCCTATATAAGGCCTATTCAGTATGATTCAGCAGCCTTATCGCTTACTTAAGAGCAAGTTACCCTCCTCCATCCCCAGCTCAAGGACGTGGATTTCTGATATTTCTTTGTTAAATTAGACCTCTTTTATCATGAATATTGTTGTTACACTTAAATATCTTTAAGAACATTAATTACATCTGTTTTTGATCCCCAGAAATATAACTATATGTGCAAAATGACTAAATGTATATAATTATTAGTTTTTCATCAATCCCCTCTAATTTGGAAAACTATGCTCTTGCATAATGGCAGTGAGTTTTGCATATGATAGCATAATCATATTTTATTCAGACATTTTAGAAGTGTATTTGATCATGCTGCTTTCTGATTTTTCTCAGAGTGAATGGCTTCAAGAAGCAGCAGGAGATCTTGAGAGAGAAGCACACCGAGTTCCTGGAGAGGTACAAGATGCGCAGTAATGGAGAAGAGAAATAAACCAAGGAAAAGACTAATCTAGAAGAAGCTCCTCGCACAGGGTTATGGAGAGAGTGCAGGTTGTGAATGAATGTTGAAGAGTGGATTGTATTTTGCATTCATAGTTTTTATCAACTTTTCTAGGGTCACAGTGTGTCAAATGCACAAACGCAGCAATATTTCAGCCCTTGTACTTTCACCCAACTCTGCCAGATTAAGGTCACAAGGGGTGCAAGGCAAATCAGGTTGATTATAGGCCAACATGGCTTCTCATGTGGTGTTTTAAACACCTGTACTCTTACTGTATTTCCTGCATTTGCAGGCGACATTGTAACTGCACCTGGAAAGGGTGTTATGGAAACATTGCATTCCTGATAAAGTAGTTCATCAAAACAGTGAAAACACTGTACATTGTGCACTGTGTTAAGCTCAGTGTGTGTTTGTGTGTATGTGGGAGAGAGTTTCTCATGGAAGAATGTTATACAGATGGACAGATCAGTGCTGCCCAGTGTGTTTAATTTCAGGTGCTGGTTATTATCCAACTACATTGAATGCAACATCAAATACTCTTATCATGAACAGGAAGTGAATAGGCCTTTGGCAAGTAATGAGAAGTTTTTTTACCCATGTAATAGATCTAGGCTGCATATCAAATGCATTTCATACAAGTTATTTTACAGCAAGATTATATTAAACCAGACCCTTTTCTGGATCCAAATTCTTCGCAGACCCCCTGTTGTCACAAGGCATAGATCCCAAAAAATGAAGTCTTTTTAGTCTTTTTTTGAAGAATGGAAAAGTATTTTAGGGTTTGTCATTTGATGGAAAATCTGCATTAGACATTCACCAGAGCGCCTTCATCTTTATAAATCAAATATTGATTTTGTGTGAAATTACCCTAATGCAAGCCTTAATGTCACTGGGTTTTGAAGTGATTAATAATTAAAGATTTTATGGATCTCAGTTATGTAATGTTTTTCATCTGCTTGCATTTCTGTGTTTCTATAGTTTTTTTTGGCAAACTTCACTGTTCTAGTACACAAGCATTCAAATGTGCGGGGTTGTTAAGATTTTTTTTATGTTTTTAAAGGAAGTGTTTTATGCTCAACAAGGCTGCATTTAATGCTGAATTGCTGTTGCTGTTGGGTATTGCTTTTGTTGTAGATTATTGCTGCTGCAACACAAGTACAGGAACTGGATACTGCCGGTACATGCACATATATGGTGCTATGAGTATTTGAGGCAAAACTTAATGCAATTTTTTCACAATCATTTGATGATTAAAACAGTTTAATAGAACATCATTTATTTGACATGGAATGTTTTATAGCACTATAAATGTCTTTACCGTCACTTTTGATCAATTTAATGCATCCTTGCTGAATAAGTGTTCATTTAAAAAAAAACAAAAAACTTGATGACCCCAACATTTCGATTCATGACATATACTTCCAGAAGCATTATTAGTGAGGTAAGTCAAAGTAAGCAACACTTTTGCTATTGCATATTTGATTTGATTCATGTTGTGGATAATAAAATAGCCTAAAATTTCCCATAGACTTGCTTTGTTTGTCATAGTTTTTTTGCCCTACTTTTTAACTCCTCTTAGCAAACAAAAACCTCTACTACGCCATTCCCAGTTTCCAATGTTCTTTCCTGACATTCTAGAATCCACTACAGCAGACAAATGTCACAGAAGCCTCACATTTCCAAATGCTGTGCAGATGTTGACAATCTGGGCTTTTCTGTGACTCCACGGCCTCGGACTCAGTCTGATGTGGTTTTCTGATATGGCATGGGCCCATATGCAGGTGCTCCTCTCTGCTCAGGTCTGATCTTGGAGATACAGCTTTCAGGAATGAGTCAGGGACAGTTTTGAAGATGTTTTTTCTGCTTGTCTGTCTCTATAAGCACACCTATCATTTTGACGGTTTAAAACTAAACTCTTTTAGGGCACCGTCTGGAGAGACTTCACAGAAATACCAACAACATCGCCCACAGTTCAGCAGTATCAGTGGTGAAATCTTGTGACCTTGGCCTGGTTTGTTTATTTGGATATGTGATGGCTGGACCTTCTCTCCTGACCACTCTGGGTTTTCCAGAAGGCGTTTGGATAGTTATACTCTGAAAGGGCTCTTTGCGGTTGTCAGCTTTAATGCTGTAAGCAGTCCAGGAGAGATAGAACAGCCTGCATTCCTGCAGCCCACATGAATTTTTTTTTTGCTTGGTATAACCCAAACATACCTGTGGGTGATGTTGAGGGTCTTCACATGCAAGCAAAGTCGAGTGGGTTCAGGTTTGTTAGTTTGTTAAATCAATCAGTTCAGATGCTGTTCAACCTAATTATTTCAAATATACACCTGAAAATGAAGTCACAGTGACTTTAAAAGATGTGTTGTTTAATATTATAGTCATTGCTGTTGAGGCACAAGAAAGTTTTCATTAATTGCTTTAGAAAGCTGTTTTAAAACATTCCCTAAATTTGATTTATTTTATTTCGTTGTAAACTCTGTTTATTGGCATGGCTGTGAGCCATTGTTTTCAGGTTTTAAAACCTTTCTATTTAATTAGCAAATAAAGTCATTTCTGCAATGCATGTGTAACTAGCGTGTGAATTTTAAAATTTTGCATAAATTAGTCCTATCCTCAAAATTGATTGGACAAAATTGTATTAGATGAAAGTGAAGAATAGTTAAGTCAAAAATGGAAATTATTATCATTGAAGGGTTATTCTACCCAAAAATGAAAATTTTGTCACGAACCACTTCAAAACCGTAAAAGCTTTGTTTGTCTTCGGAACACAATTTAAGATCATTTGTATGAAAACCATAAGGCTCTGTACTGTCCTATTGACTGCCAAGTAAATAACACTGTTAGGGCCCTGAAAAGTATGAAAAACATTGTCAAAATAGTCTGCCATCATCCGCCATAAGTGGTTTAATCAGAATTTTCAAAATATCAACTTTATTCAACAATTAATTACCGTAGCACTATTTTGGAGAGTATCTGCTGTGTCAGCTTACCGCACTGCACAGCTACACTGTATTCATTTAAATCAACGCATAAACATAGAAAACGTATCCTTGTGTTGCGGCTGACACAGAACAGTGTATGCAGATTGCGTCCAGCAGATATTGTCCAAAATGACTATGGCGACATGGAGGAGACGAAATGTTGCATTAAGTCGCTATTTTTATTCTTTGCGCAGAAAAAGTGTTCGCTTCATAAAATTCAGATTCAACCACTGATGGCAGATGGACTATTTTGACAATGTCTTTACTTTTCGGGGGCCTTGACAGCTTTATTTACTTGGCAGTCACAAGCCTCTCAGTTTTAGTTAGTAACCTATGTCACTTTAATAAATTTTGTAGAACAAATTATTTAAAAGGTCCAAGCTACTGTTTTCCATTCTTTGGAGCAAATGCCATGGCTGTCAAGCGAAATGGTCAGGGTAAAAAAAAAAATTCTAAAATTTCAGTCAAACAATTATTGAATTTTTTTTATTAGTTTTAAGTAAGAAAAATTTGAAACCTAGATAGATGGGGACATATGAACTGTCCCTTTAAGTTTCATTACTCCGCAGGAAAATATAGTTCCGGTTGATAGTCTCTATGGTGCTGCGCAGTGATATAGTAGCTAGGTAAACAGGTGTTTCGCGTCATAGCCGTTTCTTCACTGTAAAAAATGTTTTAGAAACCTAATAATATGATTAATGTGGTAACTGATTCAGTCATAATTAAATATGATGGAATCAACAGGAATGCACTATGCAGGTAGACCTACTCAGGTGAGACAAATTTAACTCCTTAAGGATATAACAGCGCAGTTTCGCTTTTAACTGTAGGCCGCCGCTATATATCATTCAATCCACATCCAGAAACGAAACTGGCTGTTTTATAATTACCATCCTGTCTGTTTGTAAAGGATAATTTTTTTGCAAAATGCAGGCTTCAAAGAACCCAAAACACTGGCAGGGAAAAGCACTCAAAAATAGACAGGGGGAGTCGGTTAATAATTAGTCTACTTCGCGATGCGCGAGCGTTACACCTGTGAGGTTCTGCGCGCGAGCAAAGTCTGCGCGTCAGGAGGGAAAAAAAAGAAAAGTTCCGAGAGCGCGACGGTGACGCGCGCAGAGAGTTGCGGAGCGTGTGAGTCCTGAAGGGCAAATAAGAGACGGGAGAAAACGACCTTAACCATATCAAGGTGCATTTCTCTCATTCTTATTTCATATAGGCGCATGTGCGTTGCATTGCGCGTGTTGACAGAGTAGATCATGTATATGTCGAACATTTTAATTATAAGATCTTGTGTCTGACAAGCAAAGCGTCATCATGGGTTTTGGTGGGCATGATTTCTCTGGTGACCTACAGTAGCACGGGATGCGCCGCACAAAGCGAGTCTGAAATGCCAGACGGGAGACACAGAGACCTTCTGGAGGCTCATAACATCGATTCTTGAGGATATATTTATTTTTTACCGGATATAATTCTCTGGATCATAAGGACGTACTCAGGTGCCACCGGGAAATTTGCTGCGAGGGAGCCGGCATAAATGAAATGCGCGGAATGCATGTAAAATAACATATATTGGGATTTATCGTAGCTAGTTATTTATAATAAATACGCCCTACGACCATCTTAAGCCTCTCAAAAGCCTGATATTATATTCAAGGAGTCCGTGTTGTCTATTTGTTCATTTAGCATACCTACTTTAAACTTAAGATATTTCATTTTTGTCTTTTTTCCTCTCTCGTTAAGCCATGACAGGGATGACAATTGCCTTGTTTTTTGAGAATCTACTGAGTAAATTGTCATTGCTCGGACTAAAGATGTTGGAATCGGATGTGAAAGTGGAATAATCATTCATAGAGAACTGACAACTGTAAAGACTGGACGTTGAACCTGCTACATATTATTTACACAACTATTTCTGACTTTTCTTGGTGAACTCAAACAATGGGGATCAAGCTGAGAGTTATTCTGGGAATGTTTCAGTTCGTCTCACTTACCAGAATACCAACGCAATGTGCCAAAACACCGGTAAGAACATGTTTTTAATTATAATAATGATAATCTATTTATTATAATATAAAATATTAGACCTTAGAACTGCAGTGCTCCTACGTTACTTATTTTAAAGTGTGTCATCTTTATTATAAAACATCTTTAAGTTTAAATGTAATTAAGTAAACTACTTTAGTCTGGCTGTCTTTTATCACACACTTGATAAGTATCTTTTAATTCCTTTCTATTGCTTGTAAAATGCACTTTATAGAGCTGGGTTAATGCACAACACTCTTCTGGGCATTTTATGTGTTGAAATAACCTGACGGTCATTGACGCTGGGAGGATGGGAAAGGTGCTGCTTTTAAAGATGTAATACTCTTTAATGATAAAAGATGATAAAAGCCACCAATTAAGTTATCAGTAGACATTATGTTTTGTGTTTAGTGTTGTCTGAGAACACATTATAGCGAGTTAAGGGTGTCAAAGGGCACATCGTGGGGGTGTGGCCTGTATTAAAATATTACTAAAATGTGGCCTATATCAATACAATATAATCCTAAAATTAGTAAATACAAATAATTGAATATGCATATTTTTATTGCTTTTGGGTGTAAAAAAATATGTGCTTATTAAAATGCAAAAGTAATATACATGTGTTGTACTTTATTTGACCGAAACACTTTTTTTTTCTTCTTCTTCTTGTTTTTTTTTTTTTTTTGGCTGGGTCTCAGAAGGACAGACAGTGACGCATGTCTTTTCTTTATCTTCTCTTAAACAAGCTTTTGTCAACATTGCAGCCGTCAGGCCAGTATACGGCACCTATTGTTAGCACCAATAGCGTTGCGAGGTCATATAGTAACCTATGAAGGCAGGCTGGCAGAATGCATTGAATTTGCGCATCTCCGTTATTCGTAGGCGCAGCGGTATGTGGTCGGTGTACGTGTGACCGGAGCTCTGCTTTATGGATGGATGCATATCATAAGTCTTCGTAATGATGCAGCTCAACTCATCGTTTGTCCTGTCGTGTTTAGCCGAAACTTGGTTTATTTATTTTAGACTGCAGTTTGGCTCTGGTATATTTAATTTGATGATGCTGAAGATGCTGTGAAATGTAAACCTTCCGAATGTTGCATTGCATTACATTGCATGCTGCCCGTCTTGGTGTAAGTGACCCTCAAATTCATGGAAAGGTATGGCACGGTTGTCAGAAGTCCAACCTTGTGACCTATAGGTTTCTCTATGTCGCGTGCACAGTGATGTTGAAGTTGCTATTGCCAGGTGGGCAGTGATCAGGGTTGCCAGGTCCCAGACAAATTGTATGCCCAGAGCTGATTTAAAACCCGCCCAAAAGAAATGCAAACACTGGAAATTTTGACTTTTTAGTTAGTTGTCACTCAGAAATCGCTAGTAAGTTTCACAAGCAGTTGCAAAGAATGAGGGAATTAAGCATGATATTTTCACAAATATGACATCATGACAAATATAAAGACTAAAATGGTATGATATTTTAAAAGATACTCCAATATTCTTAGTTTGCAACTTTGAAAAAAAATGGTATTTTATTTGAATTCTTCCTTTGCTTTTTTGTTGTTTTTTAATTATTATTTTTTTTCTCTAGATAGATTCCTTAAAATGTGAGTAACTAAAATGAATCACACTGTCACAATGTGATACACTGACATCTATAAAATGCTGTCAATGAATTGGTCTTTACATGCTGTCTATTTCCCAGTTCTTTTAACACCTTCTAGTTTGTACACATAAAATAAACTCAGTATTTTATTCTGATCTCAGGACCATTGTTAATAGACCAAACGGTTTTCTTTTTATTCACTAGTCACTCTTGTTTCGTCTTTCTTTGTGCAATTAATCTACAATGCCAGACTCATTTAACCTGCCTCAAAATCCAATTCCTTATGTGGGTAAAATTTACATAATCTCTAGATTGTGAGGTGACACCAAACATGTTCCCCATCATTTCTCCTTATACTTGAGGTCCTTATGTTGCCAGATATGCATTCCTGTGATAAATACACATAAAGTATCCTAGTAGTAGTAGTATATACTAAAAAATATCTATCTTCATTGTTCTTTGTCTTCAGAAAAACCCTTTGCAACTAGTCTAAAGAAATAGTGCAATTGTATTTTTAAAATAGTTCAATTGCACAGGAAAACCGCAACTAATGTCTAGCATTTTCTATTTGCAATCCACCATGTGCAGTGCCATTTGAGACCACTAGTAAAAATACATCTGCTTGCTTTTTTTTTTTTTTTTCCAAATAACATTTTAAACATAATAATTTGAATGAGTGGATATTAAACAATAGGTGAATTCAGAGCATCTTAGTATTTGGTTTCTCCTTTTGCTTTAATGACAGTACTATAACTGACATTCTCCAACATGATTTAAGATCATTCAAAGAGCATCTTGTGTTTAATAAAAGAAAAATGTTTCATGCTTAATGTCAGAAATTGGTTACATTTGATTAGTGACCTAGAAACACATTATATTAAAAAAAAAAAGTATTTCTAGAAGTTAATTAAGTTAATTTGAAGTAAATGAAACAAGAATTACTGGAGTATGTATTGGAAAATATGATCTCAGTCTTTCTACTTGAGAATTTCACATTCAATTCATTCTGTTTCTTTCCATTCATGTGTGATTATTTACTAGCAATTTCAGGGTGAAAATTGTTTCAAAGTAACAAAACTACACCAATTTCTTTTCAGTGAGTTTCAGAGATTTACGTCATAATTTTCTCTAGTTTTAAATTCTAGAATCTCTAAAACATTCTGTTTATTTGCAGGTTTGAATGAAAAAAAGAACAGATTTTTCTTGTGGTCTCAGACTTGGATCAGCTATAGCAGTGCCTGATACCTGCTGTTCATTTTGAAAACCTCAGTTCTTAAAGCTCAAGTCCATTCACAGATGCCAGACTGACCCACGGGCCGCAGGTTGAGGGGGATTGTGAGAGAGCGAGGCAGCTGAGCTGATGATTGGTGCTCAAACTCAAGGGCTCTTAGAAAGAGAGGGCTGACGCAGCCAAATCCAGCCAACTGCTGCTGCAAAAAAACCCTGGCACTGCTGTGATTTTCAGTGTGTGTGCCTTTCAGAGAGTGAATGTTAATATGTGTGTGAAAGTGTGTGTGTGCCAGTCGCCTTGCCAGCTCTGAGCTGGCTGCTGTATTTCACAATGGCACCGAGGCAGGAGGTAGATGAGGAATTGACTCACATAACCCTCATATTGCAACACAGAATCAGCAGACGCCTCCTCAAACGTCACTGCCATGCAATGATCTGCCTGTTTTCTGATTTATATGGCACTTAATTACATTAAACCTTTATTTGATGTCATCATTACAGAATAAATGCACAGAAACACAGGGTGTAAATAAATGTGCTGGCCTATATCAGTGTAAAATTACCTGTACTCTAATACAATTGTCACATATGCTTACCCACAGTAAGCAGTCCTACATGGTTCAAGGAAGCCATGTATGTGTGTGTTGTTTGCGCTGCAGTGCAAAGTCTGCTTTCTCCCTCAGCGGTGACCTTGTTCCAGTGCACGGACCTCGCCGTATGAGGGGCGTGTTTGTGTGAACATGTGCTAAACATCCACCTTTATGCTGCTCCGGCACAAATAAACACTAGAAATGCATTATAAGAAAATGTCCTCAGCATTATGTTGGCTGGAATTAACTCTACGTGGCACCATAAAGAGTGTGTGCTTTTGTTATTGGCTTTTCTGTATGTTGTGTCTGACACTTTGTCTGTGTCCTTTCCTCTAGTCAGACCACTGGATGCCAACAGAGAGCCACAAATCTGGAGAAGGTATTGAGCCTTGCTTTCTTTTGTCATTTTATTCTCATAAGTGCATTACTGATTTAGTGTGGTTATATAATATATAATGAAACAGAGTATAATAAAATGACTCATTCTTTTCCTCGATGCTCATGGCAGAATAGCTCTTTGGCAGCTACTGTGTCATTATATTGCACCCATAAAAGCCACCTACAGTAAAAGTTTGGGAAATTTTGTTTTGTTTTAAAGAAATACTTTAATTCAGCAAGGATGCATTCAGTTAATCAAAAGTGACATAAAGATATTTGATGTTACAAAAGACTTCTGCAATTAAAAGAATAATAAAGAATAATAATAAACAAATAAAAAAAGATTTCAAGAAATATATTAAAGCAGCAGCACAGCTGTTTTTAACACTGATAATAATAAGAAATGTTTCTTGAGCAGCAAATCAGCATATTATAATTAAAGTACATTGGTGCTATTTAAATGATTGCTCTGGGTTTTGTATATATATATATATATATATATATATATATATATATATCCACTTTATAAACAGCATCTGTGACATGCTGTCAATTACTGCAGGAAGTACTTTAAATTCACTGGCAATGCACTTACTGTACATTTGAAGGTGTGGCACCAAGATAAATGTTAAAATGCATACTAAGTATAGCCTGAACTTTATACGTGTTCACATGAGACTGGTGCAAGAGAATGTAATGCTTTACGCACATGGATACCAGGCACAGACTGTTTACACTGAGAAAAATCAATCAACAGGAATTCTGTTGATAACACAGAACAGATATTGCATCAATAATTTAGATCCCTGCATCAATATTCATGTCTATATATGATGTAAATCCATTTATGTACATATATAATATTGTTTTAAATTAATGATGAGGCAGGTTGTCCAATTAACAATAGCATGTCACAGATTCTTTTCTGAGAAGGGTTTTCTTTTTCATGTATTCTCTCTGTTTCAGTGGTGAGGTGGTTGGATGTGTATCAGAGAAGCGGATGTCATCCCAGAGAGACACTGGTGGAGGTTTGGCAGGAGTTTCCGTGGGAGACAAATCACCTCTTCCTGCCGTCATGTGTAACGCTGCGACGCTGTGGAGGCTGCTGCTCTGATGAGGCGCTGGAGTGTGTGCCGTCACAAACACACACACTTGTAATGGAGGTACATACACACACACACACACACACACACACACAAACCAGTGTGCTTAATGCAGAGTTAATGAAGGTACAGTTCCTCACATTAATTAAGCATTTGACATCCAGTATGTTTTTATTTATAAATGCCATTTATTTTGATATTTAGTTATCTAATGCAATAGGATTGGCTGAATAGTTCAAAAGTTTGGGTTTGGTGAGATATTTTGTATGTTTTTCAAACATCTTGAGTTCACAGAGGCTGCATTTATTTGATCAAAATTACAGTAAAAACAGTACTTTGGTGAAAAATTCTTACAGTTTCTTTTCTGTTTGAATATAACTCAAAAATTATTTATGTGATGCAAAGCTACATTTTTAGCATCATTATTCCAGATCACATGATACTTTATAAATCATTTTAATATACTGATCTGCTGCTTAAGAAACATGACTTATTATTATCAGTGTTAAAACAGTTGAGCTGCTTAATATTTTAGTGTTGTTAAAAAAAAAAGAAAGGTTGATGTAAAGTAAAATTCTTTTCACTTCAGCCCTCACAGAAACACTCAAAGAAACCTTTCACACATACATGTACTATTTTACATTCACATGCTTGATGTGGTGGAATGCAGCACTCATATTACACACTCACTTACATGTATATGTCAATAATGACAGATTTTAGGGGCAAAGTACCTCCACACACAAACACACCCCATATAATGCAAGATCTCAAACCTCATGCCTAATATGATGAATAAAACATCCAGAAAGAAACACACACACAGAGGACACACAGCATGAGTTAGTCATACATATTCAGTGTGGGTAGATGAAGTCTCTAGTGTAATGGATCAGGTTGGATCCTGGTCACGTACTGTATAGACAGATTGAGGGATAAAAGATGGAGTCATTACTATGCAGAACAGATTGTGCATCTGTGTGTATGTGTGTGCATTTAAATGCTAACCCCTGCTCTGCTGAACTCCACAGCTCATGAGGACCTCATACATGAAGCATGAACTTGTGCATCTGCCTTTTATTGAACATAGCCAGTGTGAGTGCAGGTGAGATACATGCTCAAACACATACGCTCAAACTGACCTAGCAACGTCAGTGAGGGCTTATAGACTTCTATTCCCTTTACTGACATATCGCTTAAGACTTGCTGATGTAAAAAGTATTATTCAACTTTATTTGGAGTATCACATGTGTACAATGCACATTTTTTAATATGAATGTGTTTTAATATCACAGGATTGTTTGATCTACGAGTAATATCTGTCTTTTTAAATGCAAGATATTTTAAGTGTACCTGAAATATACTTGCAATAGTTCCACTTTAGCACAAATGTATTACAGTATAGTTTTAGTTGAACTTCAGCACTACTTACGCACAATTAAAGTACAAAATTAGTTGTTCCAATTTAGCAGAGACTTTATTATACCAATTTAGTTTTTATAGACTAACATTAAACACTTTGGGATCAGTTTTAAATATTATTTTTTAAATAGATTAATACTTTTATTCAGCGAGGATGCATTAAATTGATCAAGAGTGACAGTAAATATATTTTTATGGTTAAAAAATATGAAGCACTAAAAAAATAAGTGTTTTAAGCACAAAAAACATTTGCTGTTCTTTTGAAATGTATTCATCAAAAATCCTGAAAAATAAGTATTATTAAGCAATACAACTGTTTTCAACATTGATAATAAGAAATGTTTCATGACTAGCAAATTAGCACATTAGATTGATTTCTGAAGGATTATGTGACACTGAAGACTGGAGTAATGATGCTGAAAATTCAGCTATAAAACAAAGAAAATCATTATTTTAAAATGTAATAACGTTTCTTAATATTACTGTTAATCTTAATATTACTGTCTCATTTTATCAAATAAGTGTAGCCTTGATGAGGGTAAGAGACTTCTTTAAAAAACATTTAATAAAATCTTACTGACTCTAAACTTTGAATGGTAGTAAAACATAGAGTGAAATTGTAAATAATTAAAAACCATATGATAAAAGAGCACAGTTTACACAACTTTATTCGTTGTCAGGTTATTAAACAAAATAACAAAAAATTGAAAACTCTCAGAATGAAGATCTTGTCACATTTCGGCAACTTGTAGGGGGAGTTTTGTCCCCTAAGAATAGCTAAGTGAATCCACCCACACACACCCCGGTCCAAAGCCTATCTGGCTTTCAGATCACCCCTCACACACGCAAATGCACTTCCACCCTGTTTGTCACATGGGGAATGACCCCATCTCCCCACGGACTACTTCCTGAACCCAGTCACAGAAAGTCGTCACCTCTCAAAACACTCTTCTGTTGGCGTGTAGCCGAGCTGTCAACATCAGCTCTTTATCGGCTCATTGTGAGGTTCTCCTCAAAAGCCTTTTCAGAGGTTGTGGGGTTCGGATTAAGGCCAGGGGTGGAGCCGAGCGTTCGGTAAGAGCATTTACATGCGCTTGCCTCTCTATCCTCTCTTTGTAATACTGATCTGCCCCGTACAAACTGAACTCACCACTGTTGACCAACCCTGAGTTACTTAAACACCCACGCTAACCGCGCAGGCAACCAGCCAACATTATTAACTGCGTCCAGTCTGAGGCTCACGTTATCATGTGATGAAACATTTATCTTACTCATAATGTTTACACTATCACATGCTAGAACCATTATCTTGTGACAAATATATATGCACAATCATGTACCACTAACATTAACACAATTCTGATATACATTATCTCGTGTGGAAGTATGCAGAGTAATAAATACTCATTTAGATGTTGTGGATGGGTGTTATGTGGTTGCTTAACCATTTTGGATGGATCCCAGGAGGTTCTGGGTGGTTGCTTACTGGCCCAAGTCATATCTTAAAGGAGTAGTTCATCCAAAGAATGAACATTTGTTGAAAATCTACTTATGCTCAGGTCGACAAAGATGCAGATGAATTTGTTTCTGCCTCACAACAGATTTTGGGAATTTGGCATCACATCTGATCACTTAATAAACAATGAGCCCACTGCAGTGAATGGGTGCCATCAGAATGAGAGTCCAAACAGCTGATAAACACATCACAATAATCCACACCACTCCAGTACTTCAATTAACATCTTGTGAAAAGTTGTGTTTATAACATTGTGACGGCACCCATTCACTGCAGAGGATGTGGTGAACAAGTGAAGAAATGCTAAATTTCTCCAAATCTGTTTCAATGAAGAAACAAACACATCTACATCTTGGATGGCCTGAGGGTGAGAAAATTAAATTAAATAAAAATTTTTGGGTGAACGATTACTTTAACTTCTCTTGAAAAATCTATAGAATCACTAAAAGCTAAGAACATCTGGAATGTTTAGAAATCATTACATCCATTTTGAGTTATGCTGTCCGCTTGCACTGTCAAGTTGTGCACTGTCAAGCATTTTTTTGTGCACCAATCATTGATGACTGTATTGACATATCCAGATGTTTTGCTTCACAGTTATTAATAATAAAACCCTTTTTTTTCTTTTTCTTTTAGAATTGTATTACTCACCCAATGTAATGTCATTTTATACCTCATTTGCAGCACAGCGATCTAGTTTTTGGTCTCATTGTAAGTGCTTAAAATAAATTGATTAATGTATGCATGTAGTTTTGTTGCTTGCACTTGCCCTCAGAGTGGAAATAATTGATGCTCCCTTTTTTTAGAAGCACAAAACAAGTTAAGCTTTGAGAGTTTAATACTTATTATCCAATTTGAGCAATAATAATGGTACTTTTAATCATGAATTTGATTATTATTTTGTTTTTACTGTCTGTCTTTTCCCTACAGGCAAAAAGCAAATCTTTATGCAGAGCCAACCAGGTAAATTTTATATTTGTGTTTGTTTGTTTGTGTGTGTGTGTGTGTGTGTGTGTGTGTGCGAGAGAGAGATGTGAAGGTTCACCAGTATGAACACCATTTGCCCTCTTTTCCCTTTGCCCAACTGCAAACACACTCACTCACAAACACACACAACTCCATGGAGATGGTTGCATGGTGAGTTAATTGTGTGTGAAAGGAAGAAGTGGTTCAGTCTGATCTGCTCTGATACTAGTTTACGGTGACCCTAATGTTAAAGAGAACAGCTACTGTTTATTCCAAATATCTTTTTTACAGTTCTGTCCAAGACACTCTAGACACAAAAAACACAAATCTGATTGCTTAGAAAAGTAATTACACACTCCTCAGGGAGCCACACGATTTGAGGCATCATTCATATCTGTGTAGGATGACGTTAGATTTTTCAAACAACATAACAAGCCACATTCAAGTGTGTATACTGACAGTAATATATGCTAATTATAACCAATAGTGGCATTAGAACTGTGATGAGAGCAGGCTGTAATTAATAAAAAATGTATTTAAGTAGGACGTAGTGTGTGAACTTGGCATTGGTCCTCATGTTCACACTTCTCTTTGCTGTGAAATCAGTTTTTACAAGTAATTATTCCCTTTTATTGCCAACAGACAGCCAGTCTGTTCATTTTATGTGAATATTTATTTATTTATTTATTTGGTACAACTTACATTTCTGGAAAGAGATCATTTGAAAAAGAATAAAAGAAAGAAAGATAGAAAAATTATTGGCATAGGACAACATAAAGAATTAGCCTAAGATTGTCATCATCGCACGTTCTACATGTCGCACCCAAGTTTTAATAGATCTATGTCACACATGTTGTCTGTAATGAACTTATAAGACTGTCTGTAGATGGTATAAAACACTGCATTTGTAATTTGCAAAAAAAGTCTGACTTCTAAAAGACTGAATCAGTTGTTGTGGTTTGTGTGTGTGTAAAGCTGGCGTGCGTCTTGCACTGTTGGAAGGGAGTCAGAACCTAGAACCCTCCTTTGTTGGGAAACGGAACAGAACATTCATTTTATTGCTTAATTAGGCCACTGGCCCCTGAGGAGCCTCACCTAGACCAAGGCTAAAGAGTCACAATAATTAAGACTTGATAAAGTCATCTCAAGACTCTCTGAATGAAATCTCTGAATTAAAAATATGAACATAATATTAACAGTTTAAACATACAGTTTAATACTTTTTATATTTTGACATAACATGTGTAAATACATTTTAGCTGAGTCATGATAATATTGCACTTTATTTATCTATTTATATTTAATATGTATTATATTTTAATATTTTATGTTTTTAGGCAAGGCCCACAGACAACAAGAAAAGGCAGAAAACGGCAAAGGGGGAAACCAAAGCGAAAGAAACACATGGGAAAAAAGCTGTAAGTTCATCATTTTTTCATACTACTGTAATGTAAAAAATATGTCATGAACTGTCATGTCATGTTACACAAAAAAATGTAATTAGTGTTTTCTTTTTAATTTCCACTTCAAGTTACTTCAAAGAAATTAACTTTTGATAGACATTTAATAGAAGCAGTTTTGAAAAGTACTTAATAATTCATCCTTGTTTTGCCTTTATTTATTTAGTACCATCATTATCATTAAATATTAAAATCTGTTTCAAAACAACAATGTAAATGAATCCCATAGAATAGTTTCTGGCTGATGAGAGCTGAAGATTTTCTTTGAAATCCCCCTTCTTCGTACGTGCCGTATTGCATGTTTACGCATGCAACATTTGACTTCTACTCAGACAACAATTAATTAATTCTGGTCAGGGAAAGAATTCAAGTTCCTTCCTTTTCTACTTTTGCTGTTTCGCCATTGGTTTTTGGTGAGGGCAAGTGGAGGGCGCTTCTTTTGGATGCTCTTTCCCTCCCTGCTATCCATCATCTACTCCTCCATGGATGGAGTCAGTGGCAAGTGTGAAATCAGGCTAATTTGGCAGCCAGGACGGGGGGGGGGGGGGGGGGGGGGGGGGGGGGGGGGGGGCGGGGGGGGGGGGGGGGGGGGGGGGGGG
>JAUMHE010000063.1:6852447-6863840 GCA_032359235.1 Enteromius mattozi | reverse complement strand
CAGAACGCCCCCCCCCCCCCCCTTCCTCGGCCTCCCCTCCACCAGCTCTATCATCCTCTCAAACCACTTCCACACAATGATTGATTTTCTTCCTTAATTAACTCTCACCCATACACTTCTCTCCAGTTTTGGTTTAGTTAAAAAAAGGGAAGTGGGAAAAAACAGCCCCATCAGCCCACCATCCCATCAGAGATGTCACAAATGAGACATCAAAGAACTGGCGGCTGCAGACACTATCCAGAGTATATCCATGGTGCCGTCCAAAAAGAAGATCAGGGCTGTGCAAGATCAGAATGCATTATGGGTCTTTTTGTGCTTGCTGCTGAATTTAATTTCAATCCTAATGTGGAGATGCAGGCTTGGGTCTGGTTTTGCGAAGTTAATGATTGCAAGGACGGACGTGCTGTTTGTCCATTGTAGAGGTTTTACATAATTCTCTTGGAGCCGGATTTGTCAGAACCAGTATTATAATCAGAACCGTGTTACTCAATTACTTGGAGTCTTTTCTTACTATTTTAAAATTACTCTTGACTTGAGGACCTCTTTACAGTTTTCCCAACTTGAAACTAAAATCCAAAAATAGCTTGCCAAAAATGACATTGTGTCACAATTGACTTATTCTCATACTGCACTCTCAGATAAAAAAAAAGTTGCAAAAGATGTCACTGGGGTGGTACCTTTTCAAAACTTTCACCATTATACCATATTTACTCCTAAAAGATGCATACCTTTTAATATGTTCCTTTAAGGCATATGAAGGTCATGCACTTCTTATTTTACACCACCAGCTGATTTATTCTCTCTTCTTGTGCCAACAGGACTCTCGTGCCAACTACACCCCCTCCTCCTCCTCTTCTTACTCTACCACCTAGCTCCGCCCCTCCACCACCTGCCAGAGAGGCGTGTCCGCCGTGCCCCGCCCGCAGGATGACATCACATCCTCCCTCCTGTGAATGCAGGTGCAGTTTGAGGGAGGTGAGCTGTACAAAGAGAGGGAAGATATTCAACCAGCACAGCTGCCGGTAAACACACATAGAGTATACAACTTATTTACATGTAGCTTACTGTGCTAAAAATATACCCTTACACACAATGGTATGCCTTCCATTTAGGGGTTTACTGCACAAGGAAGTATTTTTTCATCAGGGATCTGCAGAAGAGAAACAGCATTTGATAGCATTTGACATGAGTGCACACACACACACACACAAACACAAAGTTCTTTATACATAAACACAGACTAAAAATGACAAAAGATATTTCATAGCATTTTACACACACACTGTTTTATATATACACATATATATGACAGTATATGTATATAATTCTCAGGCACTTTCAGTTATATAAATTTATATTTTTTTTAACAAGAATGCTTTTAATTGATGAAAGGTGACAGTAAAGACATTTATAATGTTACAAAGAATTTCTGTTTCAAATATATATGTATTCAATTTAGTGCTATCAAACAATTAATCGTTATTAAACGCATCAAAAAGAAAAGTTTTTGTTTGTATTATTATGCGCAATTCAAAATTTATGTTAGAAATAAATATATTTATTATATACTTTATTTATATTTATATATATATATACACAAAACTTTTTTAATATTTTTAAATATATTTATTTCTAACATAAATTTTATTAATATAAAAATAGACGTAAAGATTTTCAAAATATATGCTCTATGTGTATTTATATATACAAAATAAATATACACAGAACACACATATGTTATGCAAAAAAAACCTTAATTGTGATTAATCATTTTTAATCAGCACTAATTCAAATATATATATATTACTATTTTTGCTGTTTTTTTAAATCAAATAAATGCAACCTCAGTGAACCTAAGAAACTTCTTTCAAAAAAGTTGGTTACAATAGTTTATAAAAGGCTTGAAGTAAAGTGTTGCTTCAGTATTTTTAACATGAGTAATCTCTCTCCTCATCTCATTTTTTTTCAGATGTGAAGCCCAAAGCGAATAGTGAAATCAAACCACCCGTATAATCCACTGATCAAACTTTGCACAGCTTTGAGGAGGTCAAAGGTTTGCTTATTCTTTTGTCACGGACTCTGAAGTTTGGGTCTCACACAGAAAGAGGGTTCAAACCACAGACCCACCCCCTAGCCCATCTGGCTATGTCCCACACACTATTACGACAGTATTAGATCCATATTCATTCATTCACACATGTACCGTGTGTGTACGAAATCCTACTGTTGAAGCTTTTCGCCATTATGATCCAAACTTCAGATCCCCTTTAACCATTTGACACTTTATCATAGACATTCAGTGGGTCAAGCGTATAGCTGGAATATTCAATGCGCTAAAAGTGAACCATAGTGTTCTCATTGAGCTTCATCCAAAACCAATTTTGGGATTTCGTTCAGCTTCAGTGGATCGTCATAGGCACGGACACACAGCCAGTGTGATGCTAAGGACGACAAGTGCGCTGAGAACTTTCAAAGGGAAAACTGAATAAGGAAGGAGTCCTTTTTTTCTACCAAACTACTTAAAGTGGAGAGTTTTTGATGGGATGGATGTTGACAGACCTTCAGTGTCGAGAGAACTCAAGTGTTTCACTACACAAACAGAGTATCTCATCCTGAGAACATCCCCGACGTCTCCTCTGACCCTCGGCATGTGATAAATGGACGGATGGGTCGATTAGACAGATCGACGGGTGTCTGTGTGGTCTGAATTGCGCATAATAAGGATCTGTGCGTCTATCCTAATTTATTCCTGGCCTCTATAAGTCCATAATGTGGCTTCACAGACTGTATCAATGAGTCTTTTTGTGTTTGTTTGATTTGCTTTTTGTTCGGTTCCTTCCTTTGGGAATTGAAAGCTTTTCCCACTGGCTAGCCAGTGAGAGGAATGCCAATCGTATAGAAACCTGGCTATATTCCATTGGTGCTCACCAAACACAAGTCTTCTCTATCCCACACCCCCAATCACACTCATTTTTCGTCTCTTTCTTTATCCCTTTTCACTTCATCTGTCTTTTTTTCATTCTTTCTCCCTCACACACACACAGTCATGCGTACACATACAAATGCAAGCAGGTAAATATAAGCTTTTCTGTGTTGATACTGAAAGAAGAATTTATTTTATCTATCTTATTCGTTTTGTAAAGAATACTAATGTTGTAGTCTATTTCATTTTATAGAATGTTTCTTTTGTGTATCTCTGTTAATCCAACCTATAGAGTCAGGCTGGGTGGCCGGTCGTGTGTTGAATTTGAGTAAAAAGCTCTTAGCAAAAGGGAAATGCTCATTCTGTTTGTGTTAAGTCTGTCTTAATCATCTCACTGCGTTGGGAGTATGATGTATTTATTTTTTATATTGAGATGCATTTTGTATTATGCTTTGCAATGTTTCTTTTGGGACATTTAATTATCTGCTGCGACTGATGGTTTGAGAATATTCAGTATTTTTGGCTGACTTCCTCAGAATCATGCAGCTTGTATAATGTAGCTGTCAGTCTATGTTGAGGATTGTTTTAATTTCCATCGAAGCCAGAGGCCGAAAACGTGCTTATGTTTTAATGGTGGTCATTTAACCAAACACTTCTTCCCACCATATATGTAGCATTATTGAATGAAAGATGAATTTCAAGAGCAAGGCTGACCTCACTTTAACTGATTATTTCTTTACTCATTATCTGCAATAATGTAAATTATTAGGAACCCTCAGCACCCTTTCACTCTTCAGACTACGCAGATATAAGATATCCACAAGTTACCGGCATTCCCAAACTTCTGTGTTAAAGTCAACATGAAATTTCATTAGCAACCCATTTTACTTCAGTCAACTGAAACTGGTCTAGGGTGACACTTCATTTTATGCATTGGCAGTTGATTGAGTGGTGTACTGAAAATAAAAATTGTTGCAGGATTTACTACAATTTTCACTTAGAAATTCCTAGTAAATTTCACAAATGGTAAGTAACAGAGAAATGTTGAGGTAGAAAGACTGAAATAGCATTTTCTTGTCGAACATGCCAGTAATCTTGACTTGCTACATTTGCAAAGTGAAAAAAATAGATGTTCCAAAACAAAAAGAGGCCAAATCTGAATGTTAGTTTGCCTAAATAGCTGTTTAGATGAGGCCTAAGTGACATCAGCGGGGAAAGAAAAGTTGTTTCGGAGACAGAGCAAGTTATTTTTAACGTGTGATGCGAATGCAAATATTGAGTTCTTTAGAATGATATGCATGTACAATAAGACCAGGACTGTGTAAATGAAAGTAAACGGGGTTGATTTTGAGCTCATGTTGACTTTAGGATCTTCTCTGTGTGAACTGGTCAATATGTTGTCCTGTTTCCTCGTCTATAACTGGCTTTCCTTCAAATCTATTGCCGCTGTAAAATGTTCCATGTGAATTATCCTGTGCTATAAACGTAGCGTTTTCTCTCTCTCAACAGTAACCTGTATCAACTACCTCTGTGTTTGTACAGTTAACGTAACTATCACATTAAGATTATAGAACCGTGAAAATATATAAAACACATACACAAACTGCATACCATATGAATGTACTGACAGAACTTCAGTGTTTTTCTGATCTCTTCTGTGTAAAGATAATTCCAGAACCCTGTCGCTTTGGTTTTGTGCGTAGAACCGTGTCTGTCCGATATGTATCCAGGTAGATCAGGACCCAACAGAACCCAGTCTGCACCACAGTCTATACACAATATAAGCTTTGAGTGTTTGTTTGAACGTGATTAATAATGGTTATTGCTGCTATACCATCTGTGCCCAATTCTCCAGTGTGTGAACTTGTGTATAATATTTGTTACAGAGAGACATAACCTGCTCTGCTTTATGTCTACAATGTGTATAAATCCAAACGTAGGTCTGATCACACATACAGTATATACAAAACACAACAGCCATAAAGCAATGTGCTATATATTAATATAAATAAAGTGAAATGTCTTATTTTTGAGATAGATTTCTGATGATTTGGTAATTCTGAAGTGTCACTTGCAAAATGACCACAGTATTGGGTCAATCTCATAAAACTTGTTAAAAACATGTCTGGGTCAGATCATTTTTGCGTTATTTTCATTATGCATCTCATAATTGCATTGCAAAGAAAGATATAGATTTCTATAGCTACGTATAAAATAAATTTATTATAGAAGTGTTTATTGTATTGTCTTTTGTAATTAGATTTTTGAAGTTTATGAACATAAAATAGTTGGTAAAACTCAAAATGAATGAGTATCTGATTAGAAAGTATAGAACTTGTCATGAAAATTATGTTTGCAATGCAAATTTTGAAAATAGACTTCATTTTGTGGTGAAATGTGACCTGGACATGTTATGAGATTGGATCTATTGTGGAAATATGGTCTATAACAGGACATGTAACATGATTTGAAGAAGACCTTGACCTTGGATGTAAATAACATGGTACACGTGAACAGTAATCATTTAACACCATACTATATACATATCAAAGTATTATATTGTGTTACTATCTGATAGCTTTGCTGTACTATGATAATGTAGCAGTAGTTTTCTGTAGGGAAAGCACATATTTGCTTTAGTCTTTGTTATATTCTCAATTCAACCTCCCTGTTTTGTGTCGTCCACCCCTCCCTTCTCTTTTCCTGCCGTTTAACGGTAATGAAAGACAAACATTGTGATAATTATCACCTGGGTCTGGGAGTCTCGGGCAGAGGGCCGCCAGCACCGTAATGATGTGAGAAATAATATTATCTCTCTCCCTCCTCTCGCTTAACTGCTGCTGAGTCAGACTTGCTCTCTCTCTCACACACACACACACACACACACACTGCTTGATGCTAATGCCACCTGCCCAGTGCCTGTGGAACAGCACAAACCTTACCTGATATCTCCTGTCTGATGATTCCCTGATCCTTGTTTTATTCTCTCTTTGTAGGCTTTTAACAGGAGTGATACAACTAAGGCATGCTGCTAAAAATACACACAGAGCTACCAGTGAATCAGTCCTTCTCACAAAGAAATGTCTGGCTTAAATAAAATAAAATAAATTAGAAAAAAAAATTAGATAAAGAAAATGAAGTCTGCTATTATAACTATTAATATTTTTATTACTTTTTCTACTATATTATTATTCAGTTTTCTTGACAGTTAACCAAATCCTAAAATAGGCTTAATGAATTTATTTATTGTTGTTGTTGATACTGCTTTTTTTTTATTTTTGGAATAAATAAAAATACTAATATAAATAATAAATAAATTATATTTTGCTAGTGAAACAAGGTCTATTTTCGACCAATAAAATTGTGCCTTCTATTTATTATTATTATTTGTTTGGTTTTTTTGTTATTATTTACATTTCTTTAAATGCGATGACAGTTAACCAAAAATCCTAAAAGGCTTCATTCATTAATTATATAAATCTATTTTTTCCATTAAAATTTTAGACTCTATTCGTAAATCTAGACTAAATCTAAACATGTTCTGCCATAGACTCAAGGGTTTTTGTTGGCCTGTGCTTTCTGATAGTTTTGTAAAGGTCAGATTTTATCATGCTGAGCGGCAGCGGCACTTTTATTCACTATCTGGTGCCCTTGTCCCACTCTTAAATGGGATTTTGTATTAATAGAGAGGCAGACATCTGATTCCAGTGACATTATCAAAATAGAACATCCTCTCCTGAGCATCACCTGCAGCGAGATGCTGGAGAGCCGAGTTCTCATATAAATATTTCATAGCATGTTTGATGACTGTGCTTGATGCAGCGAGGTCGAGTGTTTGTGTGTGTGTGTGTGTAGCAGTCTGCCTGTATGGATTTATGTCTGAATTCAGTTCTAGACCATTTCCAAATGTGTGTGTGTGTGTGTGTGTTTGCTCAGACTGTGTGTAGACTCATTTTGAGGCTGATGCTGGCCTACCTGTCTGTCAGGGCTCAGCGCCAGAACTAAATTTAGCAGCCCACCCGCAAGATTACGAAAAACGGGAGAGGGAGAAAACACAGAATGACTCATCCGTCCAGAAGATGGAATACATTTCTGTGCCACTTGCTGTCTTTCTCTCCCTTCCTCCCTGTCTTCTTATGGGCACTATAGAAATGATATTTTCCAGGGCCGCCCTCTTCCTCTGTCAGGCTCACCTCTTTTTTCATTTCCAGCTAAAAACACAGTCCCGTGTTGTTTTCCTGCTCTTGCGTGTGTGAGTGTGTTGCTGCCCAAAGTGGCACTAATGATAAAACATCAGTCGTGTTTTCCTTGCTTCTCTTTGTTGAAGCAGCTGTGTTCTAGCAGGCCTGGATGCTATCTGGACAACATGAATATGTGTGCATTGTGATGTTATCTGGCAGAGACGACGACATTGTCTGAGCACAGCCTGTGTGTGTATGTGTCAGCATGTAAGAGAAAAATCTAAAGCTTCACATTTAAGAGTGGTTTTCTAATGTGTTTTTATGAGCATTTCTGCTCTGGGGGAACACTGATGCTATTGAACTCTGCCTTAAAAAAAAGAGCTGTGTCATCGATCTCAGTCCAAAATAATGCAGATCAGATCAGTTACAGGGTTTGCTGGATTCAAAGTGAGTTTGCTGATCGGCACAAAGGAGATAAGGAGCACAAAAAGCTCTTATGCTAAGAGGACTTCAAAAAGGCTACATGCTGCTTCATGTTGAATGGCTGAGAATATGTTTGTGTGTGTAGGTCAGTGTTTTCCTGTGGTGACCAACTGTTCACTTAAGAATAGTTTGCTAAATGTTTTGATGAAAATCTAAGGTTTGAGGTGTTAGGGGATAGAAAATAAGTAGTTTTGTCCCAGTTATAAAGCAAAAATTAGTGGGTTTATTTGAAAGGATCACAATTATGCTTCAAAAGGACTGTGTTATTCGGCATGGTTATGTGTGTACTAGGTGCATTAGTTGTCTTTTAATCTTTAAAATCCTATTCACCTCAAAATTATTCATTTCGTGGTTTCATTGGCATCAAGTCCAGTTTCTTAATTTTTCATTCTTTTGGCGACATCTGCTGGTGTTGTAGTGCTTTGAAATCTTACAGTCATTAGGTTTGCTAATACAATGGTCTATGTATGTCTATAAACCACGAATAATCGTCATAAAATGAACTTTAACAAAAACCAAACGCTTTGTTAAAAATTAATTAATTTAAATGTTTCTTTAATTTAAAAATGTTAAATTATTTTTGTTGTTTTTAAGTAAAAATAAAGACAATAATAGGACAAACCAAAGCTAAAATAAAATTTCCATGGCGCCAGCACTATTTTAAATAAGTTTGAATTAATTATTAAATAATAAATACAGATGCCCAGTTGAAAGTAGCCTATTAAAAGCATCAATAGATAGATCCTCGAATTTCATTATCTAATTACCGGTAATTAATTAATAATAATAATAAAACTCATTAGGCTAAATGCAGCCTTAAGAAATAAAAATAAATATTGAAATTAGATTAATATTATGGATTATAAAAGGGTAAACATGCTACAAACCATTTAAAAAAAAGAAAAAGTCTTAAAATAGGAATGTATAACCTACTATTAAAAAAACTAGAAAACGTAAAAACGAAACTCTAATTTTATTAAAATTACATGCAGTTAGAAAATAAAGTTTCAAGACCTGCATATTGTTCAAAATGTATCATCCGCGTCACAAGTCACGCTTTCAGACAGTGGCAGTGCGCGTGCGCAATCGTGGACGTGGCAGTGACGTTACGCACACCGGAAGCGGTAACGACTGGAAGTGAAACCCCGACCTCCGTAACATCGACAAGCCGGGAATACTGGAAAAAAACGACGAAATGATACAGTAACCGTGAGTAAACGATTATAAACGATGTGAGGATTGTGTCCGCTAGTGCTTAATGTTCATCTGGAGTGTTTACAGTTCAAAATAAAACAGAAATTGTCGAGTTTTGTGCCAATTAGCGCCCAAAGAACTGCGTACCGCTGGACTGAAGACGGTGTCAGTCGCTATACAGACATAAACAAACATGTAAACACTTTGAGAGATAGAATTAACCTTTAAACATGCAATTAAAAGCTTGTAATATATCTTTCCGAAGAATGAGTTGTCCTGCATTGATTTGTATTATTAAATGTCCAGAATATTCTAGGTGGCCTATAATCCGATAACATGTGAGTCAGTTTACCTGAGTGATGGTCTGGTTATTTGTAGACATTTGGCTACAATGTGTGTCTTTATTGATTTTATAAAAAAGGGTAAGCTAAGGTCTTAGGATCAGTATATAAACAGATTTCCTATTTGTCAAGTATTATGTGGGAGTGACATCCAGACTTTACCTAAGTTATTTATTTTATCTGGATTCACAGCAGCCATCTACCTAGAGAATGATATCTGACGCCAAGTAGTTGAAAATCAGTTTTAGAAAAAGTTAATGCATTATTTGTAGCTGTTTGGTGTCATGTTTTGCTTTCAAAAGTATTTGGATAACTTCCCCAGAAATGACAATTCTCTCATTAATTACCAAAACCAAACAATAACAAAATGTTGACGGTAGCCATTGTCTTTCATAGCATGGGTGAACTGTCCCTTGAAGTGTCTAAATGCATTCTAAAACATTGTTTAGTATCATCTTAGCAACGGCAATCAAAGTTCAGGTGATTGATTGAATGCTCCTGTGATTCTCAGATGATGTACGGAGTCACTGAAGAACAGTCAGCTCTTCCAAGCTCTTAGTAACAACTGAAGTCTGAAGTGTTTACTTTGGCCTCATAAAGACGCCAGCAGAGACTTTCACAGCAGTCGGATTGCTTTAAACTCACTGTCACACAAACACATCCTGATATCGTTTAGGAAAGGAGGTTCTCCAGCATTATCATGACGTGTCGGGACCGCACACTTGAGTTCCAGTCGGCTTGTAAGTCACTGCAGGGGAGACAGTTACAGGTATGGCAATATTAAATACATTTTCACAGTCAGTGTCATACAAAGGATATTCAGTTTTCACAAATGCTTAAAACTGTAGCATATTACATATCTTAAAGGACAAAATAATAATACACTTTATATAAACATTTTTTTAGAAGGATAGTTTGCTCAAAAACTAGACATCAAAAGACATTCTGTCATGATTTACTGCCCTATTTTTTCTGTCATGAAACACTGTTTATACTAAGCAGAATGTGAGCTTTTCTTTAACTACATTAAAAGTAAATGGTGATTTTATGCTGCTAAACTCCAACAAGGTACTTCGCAAGATAAAATCAGTGTGAACCACCATCCACTTTCCCTGTCTTGAAAACATTCATTCTGCCATAGATATCCTTTTCTGTTTCATGGAAGTAAAAAAAAAAAAAAAAAATTGTATTTTAAACTCAATTTACTCACCTTCAGGCCATAATAGATGTAGATTAGTTGTTGTTGTTTGTGTGTTTTTTTTTGGAACAGGTTTAGAGAAATTTAGCATTACATCACTTACTCACCAATGGATCCTCTGCAGTGAATGGGTGCCGCCAGAATGAGAGTTCAAAAACAGCTGATAAAAACATATAACAATAATCCCCATTTCTCACCATTGTGATGTTTTTATCAGCTGTTTGGACACTCGTTCCGACGGCACCCATTCACTGTGGAGGATCTAATGGTGAGCAAGCAATGTAATGCTAAATTTCTCCAAATCTGTTAAAAAAACAGATAAGATAAAATTATAAAAAAAAAATTGGATGATCTGGGGGTGAGTACATTTTCAACAAATTTTCATTTTTGCCTGAAAAAAATATCTTCTGAAATGCTGTTAATTTTGTTTATATTTTTGGTAAAAATTATTCCTCTGTCTTTTCAGAATGGGACTCACACTAAACCTGCCGTTAATGCCCTTAAACAGCGCAGTGACTTCACTCTTATGGCCAAGTAAGAGTGCATATCTATGTTTTTTTTTGGGTCTTTGCCCAGTGTTTTTCCTCTTCAGTGCAACTGTTCCTTGTCTTGCTTCCTCCAAACTTTGCCACCAAAACTTTTTTTTTCATCTGTGACAGGAGAATTGGGAAAGACCTGAGCAACACATTTGCCAAGCTTGAAAAGCTTACAATTTGTAAGTAACCAGACAATTATTGGTGTTGGATGAATGTGTATTTTAAAAGTATTGTTTTGATGCTTGTCCATGTTTGTTTGACAGTCCACTAGTTTACTTCGGAATCTAATATGAATGACTTATGAGTTATCAATTTCTTACACTGTTTGGTCTGGGGTCATTGTAAACTTTTTTCTTTTTTTACCTCATTCCTAGTGGCCAAGAGGAAGTCTTTGTTCGATGATAAAGCAGTGGAGATTGAGGAGCTAACATACATCATTAAACAGGTAAGTGATGTCTCTGTTAGGGCTGGGCGATATATATCGAACGATACATTATGCGCATCTCATCAGTAATGCCGGTTCTTTGATTAGCGGTA
>JAUMHE010000063.1:6841441-6852347 GCA_032359235.1 Enteromius mattozi | reverse complement strand
CCGCTAATCAAAGAACCGGCATTACTGATGAGATGCGCATAATGTATCGTTCGATATATATCGCCCAGCCCTAGTCTCTGTTGTCATTCTCAATGTATCTCCGTTCTTGCTTATTTCACGTTACATTGATGTTGAAGTTGCCTGTAGGTGTGTTGGTATCTGTGTTTACCAGAATCTTTCAGCTAACTACCATATTGTGTAAGATCAAACCTCTTGCATTGATCTGAAATATGCCGTCTATGTCTCTCATCAGGACATAAACAGTTTGAACAAGCAGATAGCCCAACTGCAAGACCTTGTACGATCCCGCAGTGGGCAAAATGGCCGCCACATCCAGACACATTCCAACACAATTGTTGTCTCCCTGCAGGTACAATCTTATATCTGATGTTCCTGCAGTGTACAGATATTCCAGACTCTCCAGGAAGTGTTATCTTAAATATTGCTAGCTGTAGACAGTAGGGGTGGTTGATCTCATTTTGATTGACATGAGGTGACTTGACTGCCACACCTTTCCTTTTTCCTTATTTGTAAATGTTTGTGTTGCAGTCTAAGCTGGCATCAATGTCAAATGATTTCAAGTCAGTCCTAGAAGTGAGAACTGAGGTGAGTTTTTTTTTTTTAATTTATTTACTTTTTTTAAACATCATCATTTTATGACAAGCAGTTGTTAGGCTTTTAAATATTTGATCAGATCAGATCCAGACTGTTCACCATGATCATATAAAACCACTTGTTATTTACTTTGATTTTCATGTATTTTCTTTTAATGAAATAACTTGTGTTTTAAAACAAGGAGACATTTAGTTTAGATGTAATGAGTGAATATTACTTGATTGTTTTAACTGAGGTATATCTGTCCTGTTGTGTGTTTAGAATCTGAAGCAGCAACGCAGCAGAAGAGAGCATTTCTCCCAGGCCCCTGTCTCAGCCTCTCCTCTACACGCTAATAACTTCAGTATGTCACCACTTGTGTAGTAATTTTCATTTTTGGTGAACTATTCCATTAATTGAACTTATTTGTTGTATTTATTATAATTATTATAATAATTTATTTGAGTAGTATTGAAATTATTTTTTTAAATAATATATACATTATAACTCATTTTTTGTTATATTCCTATCTATTAATAAATCTTTTAATAATTAAAAAAAAAAAAAGTCTCATTCTTCAAATTATTTGTGTGTTTTATGCACACTTGGTGTATTCATTTTGTATTTAATAGTTTTAAATTTCTTGGCTCTCGCAGACAGCTCAGTTCTGATGCAGGATGAGTCCAGGAGTCTGGGAGGAGAGGTGGCCATCGACATGGACTCTAGAGCAAACCCTCTGCAGCTGCAGCTCATCGATGAACAGGTATTAGTCTCGCAGGAGGTTAGAAGTGGATTGCAGTCTAGGCTGCTGCTTGTAGCTTAAGGTTTGAGAGTATGATAAATGCTGAACATTTGTTATGTTTTTGTAGGACTCGTATATCCAGAGCCGAGCAGACACCATGCAGAACATCGAGAGCACCATTGTGGAGTTGGGTTCCATCTTTCAGCAGCTGGCACACATGGTCAAAGAGCAGGAAGAGACGATTCAGAGGTCAGACAACCACACAAACACATACACACCACATGAATAACATAAAAAAACCACAGACTCAGATACAGCACAGTACATGCTTTAGATACATGCTGTACAAACCACACACAAACACTTGCACAAAGTCAGCATAAATGTCAGTGTGAGAGTTTTACTTTCATTCGCGTACTTTTTAACTCATAGTTAATGTCTGCAAATATTCGTTGTCTGTTTCTGTTGAACATCAGGATCGATGCCAATGTGGAGGACACCCAACTGAATGTGGAAATGGCCCACACTGAGATACTGAAGTACTTCCAGTCCGTCTCCTCCAATCGCTGGCTCATGATCAAGATATTCCTTGTTCTCATCATCTTCTTCATCATCTTTGTGGTCTTCCTCGCCTGATAAGGAATGACCCTGAGTGTAAGGAGGGATGAAAAAGGAGCCAAAGGGGTTTGAAGGAGGGAGGAACAGGCTATGGACTAATGGGCGAATGTGCAAAAAAAACAAGTGGACTGTGCCGCAGGCGACTCTGGCTCCCGGGGGGGAGGGTTTGGGGGGTTTCTGATGCTCAGTAATGGGATGATTTTAGTCAGAGTAACTTGAGTCAGATGTTAATTCTGTCACTGTCTACTTCTACTCTCTTACTCTAGAGGGAGATGAAGATGATTGTGATCTTGATGAAGGTGGAACTGAGATTTACTGTGTATTTAAACCGAGAGGAGGGTGTACTGATTCACTCTGTTCTCTTTAAGCTTCGTCTACATCTGCATTAATACTTGAGCCTTCGTTTCTTATTAATAATCACATATTAAAAGAGAAGGCTTTTTCCCAAGTGGTTTGATTCTCCAAACTGGTTTAGTTGTTTTTTTCTCAGTGTTATCCGTAATCAGCGATAACATTTTTACAGTAAATTAAATGTGACCTGATTCTCCTTATAAACTATGCCTGATAATAATAATTCCCCGTTAATCTTTAATAATGTGTTTTTATATCAAAGACAGGCAGTTATTTGCCACTTATGGGTGAATCTCACAAAGAAACATCAGTCATATTTCTCTCCAAAAAACTGATAGGAAAAGTTATTTATAATTAATTGTATTTTTATAATTAATTATATTTTAATACAAAAGTAATGTGTATTTTGGGACCATTATGACATTTTTTTCATGGCAACTAAGTACTCATATGTAACGTGAAAAATGTGTTGTATCATAAAGATTATTCTATCTATCATGATTTTGTTAATTATTGATAATAGTATAAATTAAATTCGGTACAAATGCTGTTTACTTACTTAAACTAAATGTTCAAATAAATTTATAAATGTAATATTTTTTTCCACATTAGATTGATTGAAATTTGAGGGAAAGGTGCTTAGTTTTCATTGAAATAATGCCACAATGTAAAAACAAATATATGTATGTATGTGTATATATATATATACATATACACACACATGTATATACGTGTAATGTCCTAAATGGTCCTAAAAATAGATGTTTTCTTTTGTGGTTGGTGAAATAGAAGTGAAAGTTTCTGACCATTTTCATGAGTCTCCTTTTTAGTGTTAAGGTCTTCTTATTGCAGGCCCTGTAAATATGGGGTCTGTAATAGTATAAACTGTTTAGAGACTTTCAGTTTCTTCTGGGTTTTTTGGGGGGGTTTTTTTGAGTTTGATTCTGCCAAATACACAAGGAGAAGTTAGAGGAAGTTGCCTGGTCTTATGATTTTGCTTCATGCAAGAATAAACAAGGTGCAAATGAAGACCAGTGTTTTATACAGTACTATAGAATTTAAAAGATCACACTGCGGTTCAAAGGGCCCAAAGAGACTCCGGATGGGTCTAAAGCTATAAACTGCTCTTTCATTACATCAGGACATGTTTCGTAAAAGGCCAGTGCAGAGGAAGTTGCATGTTTTGGTTTTCTAGCGCTGAACATGTGGTGATGAAACCGATCGGTACTCTGAGAACTGAATGCTGGATGCGTTTCATTCATTTGTGAGGAGCAACTTTGGCCGGATGAACATATTAGCCACCTGCACAAAGAACTGAAGATCAGCTCCTTCATGCTGTGATGCTGTGAATAATGAAACAGGAGAGGGAGCTGGCAGAGATGGTGTCTTCATGTTTTCAAGGTCAAACGCTCTAATTTGGTAAATCCCAGACTTTCTCTCTCCCACACGCCACACTCTCTCAAATCAAACTCATGAACGATGTACAGTGTATTATTTAATGAGCACTTTTTATGAAGACTCCTGTTTCCAGGCTTTTTTTTAGCTGAATGGTCTGCATCTCTTGTATAAACTGAACACTGTTGTAATGTAAGGACAAACAGTACATATTAAAATACATCTCACATCTGATTATGGCTAATGTTGCTTTTGTCGCTGTGACTGTAGAGACTTTGTGCAGTGAATCTCACAAAACATGGAATATGTTGCTTCAAAATGAAAAGAAAAAGCTAAAATTGTTTGAATAATTCGGCACATTTCACCTTTTGACAGTTTTAATATTGTGTATTTATTACTTAAAAATGTGCAATTAACCAATAAAATAAAAATATTTTTATGAAAAATGTTAACCACTGTTTGTAAGCAAAATGATTTGTATTTTGTTTTATAAATGCTTTTTTTTTTCTTCCAGAAATATGATCTGAACATATTCTTGCCAGATTTTGTGAGCTTCACTCTTACAGAAAAATTGAGCTGTGAAAATACACACATTTATATTTACATCCAAATATTCAAAATATTTAAGCACACATTAGAAAGTAAAAAAAAAAAAAAAAAAACTAGGCCAGTGTTCTTTGGTTCGATTAACGAATTAACAGTGTTTGTCTTGCAATCTGAAAGCATAAGCTTTAGTCTTTCAGGATGTCTCCTAGAATCAGATTTTCTTCCCTTATTTTGTTCTTTGCAGCTCTCTTCTTCCTCCTCCATTGCCATATTACCTCGAAGGCTACATTTCCTTCAAGCTCTACAAATCCTTCTTTCCTCTGTCTTTCTCTTCATCTCTTCCTCCTGTTCAGCTCTGGGCCGCCTGCTCAAGAGGAGTGATCTCTGGCATGCTGAGGCTCCGTCCCTTCCTGGTGCGCATGGCGGTTGTCACCTGCTCGGCTGCTTCCTCCTCTTCATCAGACCATGTGTTTTCCTCTTGCAGGTTGTTGCGGGAACCACCGAAGCTTCCCTTCCCGCGGTTCAGGGTGCGGAACTTGGAGCGGAACGTGACGAAGGAGAGACTCTTGCTGCGCTGTTTTTCCCAACGGTTCACACGATTCTCGAGCTCTGCATCTCCCTGAAGCTCATCCAGGCAGTTTCTTAGGACGCCCCGGAACAGTTTAGGGACGTCGTGCACCTCCGGCTCAAACTCTGACACCAGCTTCCTGAACCTTTCAAACAAACAACAAAATCTTAGAGGTATTGTATGACTCACCTGGGTCACTGTAAGTCTTATTAGGCAATGCCTACCAGGGTTACATAAAACCGAAAGAAGCATTAAACATTTTTGTTATGAAAATAAAAAAACCTTTTAGCTAGTTGCCAATGAAATACTTTTCCTTTCGTTTAGTTTAACGCAACCTGATATACTAAAATAACTAAAACTGTATGAATAAAAACTATGAAGACATATTTTAAAAGAAATAATACTAATAACAAAAACAACAAAAATGTCTAAACTAACTAAAATGTACATTGTACATTTACATTGTAAAAAATATTCACAGTAAGTAAAAAAAGATTATTAATCGGAGTGAATATTTTTACAAGATAATTTCCACTTTTTAATGCTTTATTCAGCGTGTTACCTGTCGTTTGTACAATTGCAATCCCGTGTTACTAATTTCTAATATTCTAATAGTGTGTGTGTGTGTGTGTATATATGTATGTATAATTCATGATACTGAAATAAACTAACTGAAATCATTTGTAATGTAATTTTTTTAAAACATTGTTTTATTTCACACATACACACAGAGATTAAAATATGAATATTTAAATATTTTAAAATAGCTTGTTTTATTGCAGCTAGTTGCAAAGACATCTAACCAACTAAGTAATAATTTTTTTTTAATAATAAAAAAAAAAGAAGTAAAATATAAGAACCTAATTCAAACTATTAATAAAAATCATAATACCAATGATACTAAAAAGCACTGACACCCACCTGACAATGACAGGGCCGCACTGTTGAGGTGGGATCTGAGCGCAGAGCTCCTGCAGTTCCAGCACGTCTCCTGGCGTGAGCTCGTAGGGGACGTGTGGCTGAGGGCCGACCAGCCAGCTGTAGTCTGCAGAGGAAGAGTTGCGCCGTCTGCGAGTCTCTGCTGCCTTTTCCAGCCGGATTCGCTCGGTCCGTTTTACCATAGCACCCAGCTCCAGCATCAAAGTGTTGGTCACCAGCTCCTCTGAAGTGCGCTGGCCGGGAACCTTGGGCTCCAGGGAAAACACTACCGACCAGGGAAACATCTGTGAGAGCATCAACCATTCAAATTTGAGTTATGATGTTCAGATTTTTAACACTGAGCACTTAAGTGATTGACAGATCAGCAGATTTCATACAGAGACTTTTTGTTTGTTTGTTTGGTTGGTTCTTTGTTATAATTTGGTAAACATAATTATTACCTTTTGGATCCCTATTTAGGATCCATATTTAGTATATATCTGACCGTTTGGTCCATATTTAAAGGTCTGTTTAAGTGCTAAATACTATTACATGTAATACTAATATACAGTATTGTATTTGCATCCTTGTACTTATGCATGGATAATTATCAAAACTGTTAATTGCATATACTCAACTGAATAATTATCCAGTGCAAATTATTTTAGGGTGCAAACATCTGCACTTTGTTACTGGTATTATTAAGAGGAATTAAAAGAAATTATGGATTTTGAACTAAAGTTGTGTACAGGAGCAGGACTGATATTATAGCAGCAGAATTTTATTTTGCATCAATATTACAGCAGCTGAATTTCGTTTCATAAATTTATAAATATATATGTATACTGAAGTTGCATAAAAAAGGATATTACCTTTCAAATAATGTGAGTTATATTCCTGTTTTAATGTGAAATGTCTTGTAAATGTAAAGCCAGAATATTAAAATCCAGGGTTTGGTTTCCAATCTAAGCAATCCAGAGAAGACCGCTCTCCTTTGCGCTGTTTTAGACACTGTAAATGTGTGTATGTAATCCTATATAAATATGCAAGCTGGTATTTAGCCATCTGATTAGCTCGATGAACACGCACCTTGCATACGTTGTGATCTCCTGCTCATCCGCTGGAGCTGATTGCACAATATCTCCTTGTGCACAACATGTGTGCACTGAATGAATGCACTGATTTTTTTTTATATATATATATATATATATGTATATATAAATAAATGCACTGACATTTATTGCATCATGTTCATTTCAGGCTATTATTAAGGAATTTCTAAATACAATTGCAAAATAATGCAATTAATATAAAGTGATCTGGCCAAAATAACACTCCATAATCCATAATAAAGCTTCCCCTAGTGAAAAAGTCCATCCGCTGTTCTCTCTATCAAACTTCACCATATTTTTCTCCTGATTCAGACAATACAACTTTTCATTGAAGAAAACAACATTATGGCTAAAAGAAAACATGGATTAATGTTAGATATGTGTCCAGCAGCTTTAATTTCATAAGATGTTAATTGATGTGGATTATTTTGATGTTTTTATCAGCTGTTTGGACTCTCATTCTGACGGCACCCATTCAGTGATATAACGCTAAATTTCTACAAATCCGTTCCAAATTCATTTACATCTTGGATGACCTGAAGGTGAGGAGATTTCCAGCAAATGTTCCTTTTTGTTTTAGCTATTCCTTTAAGTTCTGCCAGACACCAACAGGTGGTAACATCAGTTACTCAGAGGTGCTTAAGGAGTTGTGTAACCCATGCACACGCTGTCTTAATCATCGTCTATCTGTACCCAACTGTCTGTGTCTGATCGGCCTGAAACAAGGAGAGAGAACTGTAGGTGCTGTGATGGTTTCCGCTCTATTCAGCACTTCAGAGGTTTAATCTGCATATGTGTGTGATCATGGATTACAATGCACTACACGTTTCTCAGAAACAAGGGCGGTGGCGATGGACATAATCTGATTATGTGCTGTTTATGCTGGCGTAGACCAGTGAGAGTGACCAGTATGTTACATAATGCATGACTGATGTACTAGGTGCATCTCGTTTCTCTACTTAACTTCTGCAAGGATTTGCCCATTACAATTTGTATAATGCCAGCTATGGAAATCACTTCAACCGAAATCCATTCTTAATTGTAACAATAATATTTAATTTAACCATTAAATGCAAGTAGCCATAAATGTCCATAAGAAATCATATCATAAATGGTTTTTGAAGGAATATCTGTAAATCTCTGTTTACAGAAAAACTTAATCCTCATTAACCTCAAGGTTCCCCCCCCTTTAGGCCTATATTATAGGAACATTTTGCTAACATAAGTTATGAAAATGTTATTTCTGCATGTTTTGTGAACGTCCAAAAGGTCCAGCTTTTTTAAATGCTTCAGTATCAAGCCTACGTGAAAATATCATTTTATAATCACATTATGGGAATATTAGCTCTGAATGTTCCCTAAACCGTCTAAAACTGTATGCCTTTTTTTTTTTTTTTAAAGTTAGATGAAGTTAGTATGTTGTTCTAGAAAAACATTCAATAAACAAAATAAACATTTCATAAGAACATAAAAATAATATTTTTGTGCTAACGTCTTAAGAACCTATAACTTGGACTAAACGTTTATTGGATGAATGTTTACTTTGATAGTCTCTCAAGGATGTTAGCCACGGTTCTGAGAACGTTCCTTGCTAGCTGGAAACCAGTTAATTTACCTAATTTATGAAAAACCTTTCCTTTTGCAAATCTCCATGATTTTTCGATTCAGTTCTGGAAATAGTCCTTCTTTGAAAATAAAGTCAATGTAAAATAACTCGAGTAATTATATTTTTTATATTATAAAATTATATATTTTTAATATGACATTTTTAAATTGTTTTATTTGATCTATATATGAGATCCCCGAAATTCAGCTTTAACAAATGCTGTTAAAAATGTTCTTGTCTCTGACCTGCGGGTGCCACTGCACTTCTGGTTACCTCTCAAGGCCCCGCCTCTTTACGTACGTCACGGACTCCACGCACGCCTCTCATCAAATCAAGCTCGGCGGTTCTGTGAGGGGCACGAGAGACAGCGGCCGCGTGCGCTCAGTTTTGACTGTTAAAAACAACGACATCTGTAAACGTTAAACGACCAGACTCCTCACATGTTACAGATATACATATTTGATCTACTTTATTAGTAGCCACGTAAACGGGGTTCAAGACGTCAGGATCGCTGTGTTTTAAAAAGATCAAAATATCAGAAGTCCCGGTAAGTGGTGCCACATTGTTTGATTTCGCTGTAGCGTTTCGTTTTTAACTAACAACATTTTCTCTGCGTTTGTCTTTCTCAATAATTAAACTATTTTTATTGCACTGCTGAAAGTCTTCAGGTTCTTGTTCGTTCAAAACCCGCCAGCAAACCCTACTATGGCGACGGTTTAGTTCATGAATATTAATTAAAGTCTTCACGCAGCGTTCATTCACAAAGCTTAATTGATATTCATGAGACAAGCCTTCGCCATAGTAGGGTTTATAAATTCGCTAAGGTGTATGTTCGTGAATATACAGTGGATGCTGTAAGACTGTTGTTGAACGAGTAAGTTATAATCATCTCGGTAGCCAGCCTGGCGTCAGCTGTATTTGAAAGCACCATCTTTGATGCTTTGTAATGGAAATGAAGGTGCATGGAGAGATCTGACCGGGATGTTCACAGTTCACAGACGAATGGGCCGGATATTCCTCATTCCTCTCTTTTGGCACAGTTCTCGGTGGCTGAGAAGAGAAACTAAACACAAGAGATTAAGGCATTATGTAAATAGACACTTTCACTATGTGTGTCCGTCTGTGGGACTCTCCAAACCTTTGCTTTAGTGAAATTATGTAAGTTCCCTTTAAAGAATAGTAGAACAAACATGAACTAATTAAACGTATGTGGGTTGTGTATGTGTTTATGAATAAGAATTGGACCCATAAAGTTGTAAAATTACTAATAAATAAATAAAAACATAAAATTGGTGCATATGACTCAAGCGCTGTAATCCAAATTGTCTGATGCCTTATGAAAATACTGTGAACAAAATAGCTCATTATGCACAATTTTATTTTGACATCTGTGTTAGCTCAACTTCGCGTGTTCATTCTGTGGATGAGTTGATCTTTTGAGTCCAATAATTACATTGAATTTATTGATCTGTTACACAAAAGGCAGTCTGAATGATTCATTCATGAACCGGACTAATCTTTTTGACCAGCAGTCTGTGTCCTTTGTAATTCCATGGATAAAAACAACCAGTACCATTGTCAGTATTTCTTTTGTGTTACAAAGAAAATAACATGCCATACAGGTTTGGATAAGTAAACAATCGCAGAATCCTCTGTTTTCAGTTTAACTTGTGATGTTTTGGCAGCAGAAGTCCCTTAAGAGCGTTTCCATGAACACTCTGACAAACACACACACCCTTACCATCACTGATTTTCCTTTATATAAAAATGCGGACACAAGAAATAATTTTCCTTTGTCATTAGTGAATGTTAAAAGTATGTGAACTGATATTTCTGGTCTGAAACAAGTACAGACAGCTGAGAGTGTCTCCCCTGAGGCAGCACACTAGATCCTCGTGAACAACATTTTAAGATCTTTCTATATCTCTTCTGTCTTAGCACTGGAAGATGAGCAGCTGAGCTTTCTGAAGCATCAGTCTGTTAGCACCTGCAGCGATGAGCTGGGCCGGAGACGACTGGACCGTGGGTCTGACGGGTCACATCCTACAGAAGGTTCAGCAGCTTCAGGCTCAGAATGAGAAACTGAACAAGGAAAAGCAGCAGAGGCAACTGCAGCTGGACAACTCAGAAGCAGCTCTACACAAACAGAAGCAGAAGGTGAGTTATGGTGGTTTAATTGAGAGATATGCACATGAGCATATTAAAGCCTGACATATTAAAAAATTGCCTTCATGTATATAATATGATATACTGGGAGCATGGAGCTTGGGGGGAAAAAGCAAAAATATGCAATTCTGTTCAGTTGCTAATATTTATATGGCCAGAAAGTAAGCTGAATCAATGACAGTGGGTATGGAAAGTATTCAGACCCCCTTAAAATTTTCACTCTTTGTTATATTGCAGCCATTTGCTAAAATCATTTAAGTTCATTTTTTTCCTCATTAATGTACACACAG
>JAUMHE010000063.1:6823958-6841148 GCA_032359235.1 Enteromius mattozi | reverse complement strand
ATATAACTATATTACATGTTTGTGGTGTTGTTTTTTTTTTTTTTTTTCTTTTTGCTTTCCATTTATTAAAAACTCCGGGGCAATAAACCATAAGGCATATAAAAAGGTTTTTTCTTATGTTCCTTTCTTATGTTATTTTCCTTTAAGAAGTAGTGTCAAATTTTTCTGTATTACCAAGTGTTGTAAATTTGATACTATGCAATTTGAATAAGCTTCATCAGGTCGTGCAAAGTAGCTGGGTGGGAAAGGATTATTCCAGTTCAGTAATATTAGTCTTTTAGCAATTATCATGCAGAAGGCATGCAGGATTAATAATAATGGTAAGGCGGGGGCAAGGAAACATGTGGGGTTGAGTCCAAATATTGCTACTTGATTTATAAAATTGATGCCCAGAAACAGGTCAGTGCTGGACAAAGCCATAAAATATGACTGAGTAGCAGAAGCTTGTCGACACCGATCACAAGTTGTATGAAGAACAGGGTTAATTTTGGAAAATTTGTCCTTTGTCCCTTTTTACAGTTTAACTAAATGCCTTATGCTTGCTAAAAATGTATGTAATAATACTGATAATTTAGAGGCTTTAGAAATTAAATCAAATATGATACAGAAGGCTTTTTATAGGGTTAACAGAGGCACTCTAGCAATGCAGCAAAGCTGCCTGGAAGGACACCAAATGGAAAGTTGGCTATGAGTTCCAGCACAGCTGTAGCACAAACAGTGCGGGATGTGTTATGTAGCATCTCCCTCTCTGTCAGTATGAGGAGGTGCGTGTGGAGCTGGCCACGCTTCAGAGGGAGCTGGGAGGAGTGCGTGAAGCGGCGCAGGTGGAGGTTCGGGCCAGAGAGCGTATGTCTCACGACCTGCAGGTCAAAACAGGTCAGGTGCACTCGCTGGAGGGACAACTCGAATCTGCCAGAAAGCTGACACAAAACCTCACACAGGAGATCAAACGGTGAGACACACACACACAAATCATCCTGTCCTGTTTACATACCAAACTAAACCAAATCACGTGACAATGATTAGCAGTTGAAACATCATTACATTTTTGTACTAACCTTTTAAATGCATTTTATAATTTCAAATTGTTTGTGGACCCCACATCAAAGTGTCATGAAAGTTCTGTCATCAATTGCTTACCCTTATGTTCCAAACCTGTATGCATTTCTTTCTTCTGCTGAATACAAAAGAAGATATTTTTAAAGAAAATTGTTGCTGTGTATTTGCATAAAATTTTACTCTGCTAAAATTGTGTTGCATAGCCAAGGGTCTTCCATGTTTGGTTTGCTTCATCACGCACTCTCATTAAAAATGAATGACCTTTGGTTGCTTTGTTGCTGCACATTATGGTCAATATGAACGTACCTTAAAGAAATGAGTCACTCAAAAGTAAAAATGAATTTTAATTTATGTGGAGTATCCCTTTAAATTTCCTCTATTTTTAATATATTTTTGGTTATTCCTGTTTTCTAAAGAGATAACATGACAATACATTTGTTATTTAAGCTTAAAACTGTGTTTTTAGCAGTTAAAGAGATTAAAAATTTCATTTACTCACCCTTATGTTCATTTATCGTTCATATAAGTTCATTTTCTTATGTTGAACACAAAAGATGTTTTGAATAATTATGATGAACCAAACAGTTGCTAATCCTATTGACTTCCATAATAGGGAAAAATACTATGGAAGTTAATGGGGACCATACACTGTTTGGTTACCAACATTCTTTAAAATATCTTCTTTTATGTTCAGCATAAGAAAATGAACTTATAGGTTTAGAACAACGTGAGGGTGAGTAAATGATGAATTTAAATTTTTTCACATCACAAAGTTGTGTAACCTAAAATTTGTTAAAATGAGACAGGTAATTAAAAATAGGAGCTAATTTAAAATATTAATACATTAATTTAAAAAAATGCTACACACACAATACCAAAATAACCTGTGATGGGTCAGGACTAAGGTGCTGTAGTGATTTGTGTACTACTAGTACCACCAGACTAAATTTAAATTTGTTTTTGAGAAACTTTTTTTGGCCCATTACTCGCTTGTCTATATCATCCTATAACATGCACCATCTTTTTTTCTTTCTCTGCATGTAGGCTTGAGGCGGAGCTGGAAAAGCTGCAGAAGGGAAATGGCTCTGGGGAATCCGTGTTGTTTTCCACACCTTGTTGGAACATGAGCTCTCCCTGTGACAACAACGGTAGCACCCCTCACGCTCAGTGCATTAGTTTTTTTTTTTTTTACTTTTCTGTCTCTGCCTCTACTTTAAAGATTGCAAAACGTATCTCCTGATTTAGTAGGGGAAAGAGTGTTTTATTTTTCTGAAGGTCCCAAAGGATTGATTGCATGGTACAATGTGTGATGGCATTGTTTCTCTCTGATTTTAATTTTGTATGCTTTTGTGCATCACGGGATGCCTCTAGAAAGATCTATTAGTTTTTATTCTTTTGCTGTTTTAACTCTGCAGGTGGTTTCAGAGCAGAGAGTGAAAGCAAAACGCAGCATGTCAGAGTAAGTCACATATACTTTTAAGTGCAACCTCTTAATAAAAAAAGTTGTTGATGTATATACTTCCTGACTCATTTCACTGTCTTTTGTAGCAGCAGCTGCAGTTTGGAGACGTCCCCAAGCCCTCAGTGGGAGGGGCTTCCTCCCCGTTTCCACAGCAACCTCATAAATCCCCACCCCTTCGGCGCAACATCCGCCAATCAGAAAAGTCCACCCCCTCCTCTTTGTTTCCATGGGAACGTGAGGATTTGTGGTCCACTCCCAAAGGACGACCAGCTTCCTCGGTTTCATCCAGTGATGTCATCATCAAGAACAGTGACTCAGGGATAGAGGAGGCCTTGAGGAATGAGATAGATGGTGAGCTTCTCAAAACACTATTGGGGTTTTTGCTGTTTTGTGCTGAAAAGCTGAATTGAAATCAGTTTTTCAGGCATCGCTGAGTAAAATAAAGCAAGGAATCTTATTGCAACCAGCGCAGACAATGTTATTTATTTTTTTTAAATACTGATTGAGTTCTATCTTTCTTCCTGGGTTGTTTAAATCCAGGATATTTGCTTGTCTGATCTGTAATAATCATAAATGAAAGCAGTCCAAAGTCACTATTTACAGTGTGTTGGCATGGCAGCCAATGAGATCAACCTCGTCAGTGGCAGGAGCAGATTTGTGTAGTATTTGCATGTTAAAGGAAGTAGGAGATTTTTATTTTGATTTTTTTTTTTTACAGCAGTCGTAGCTTCAGACCATAAGAATGTCAGTTTAAGGTAGTTTAAGGAAATAGATAGTTTTATTTATTTTGTGCAGCTCTGTTTGCACATTAACAGAGGGAGTGTATCATGTTTATTGATTGCATGTCAGGTGGATTTACATTAGCATCCTGATTATTAGTGAGTGAAGTAGGTTTCCAATAATATCCTAGTACAGGAGGCGCAGAAGTAACCCACCTACAGAATCTAATGCAAATAGATTTTAATGTTTTCTTTGACATTTAATAGCAGGAATCTATAATATAAGTATTGCAAGTAAAAGCACATACACTACTATTCAAATGTTTGGAATTATTTGAAAGGTATCTCTTATGTTTACCAAGTATGCATAATTTGAGTAAAAACACAGTAAAATGCATACTTTCATGAAGTATATCTTCCAATGTGTATGTAAACGGACTGGTATAATGGCATAATTTGGCATAAATGCTGATATTGGAAAATTTGTGGTACTGTTGCAGTGTAAAATGAGAGGAGGGAACTGTACAAACTGACACATGCTAGTCTTATCTGTTACCAGAATAGGACACATTTGTGAGGTGGTTTAGTGAGAGGGTGGGTGTGTGTAAGTTGAGCAAGCTGGATCAGTATTGCACTCTGTGTGTGTGTGTCCCTGCATGGTATGAATGTTCTCTATTGTTTTGTCTCTTTGTGTTGGTGAGTCATCAGTGAGGTCATAAGGGTTGGTCATCTCCACAGACAGCTGACTCTGACAGCTCTCTGCAGCTCTACAACACACTATCACTGATTCTTCCCAATAAACACTTCCCTTCCGATGGCCTCCGGATCCAGAATGTAAACTTTTCTGGAATGTAAATTCCTCAAGAGAGGCGGTAAAAAACTGTCGTCGTGGCAGGTTGTTCAGAAGGGTTTTAAAGGGGTCGTATCCAACACTTAAATGTTATTATTATTAAATATTAATGTTATACTTAAAGTTAAGCCAAGGTTTTTACTGGAAGTTATTGTTTACCAAGCTATTTTGTTCATCTCTTTGACCTTTAGAATTAAAACTGCTGTTTTTGCTACAATGACAAAAGAAAAAGATGATAAATTATATTTCAAATAAAGACAATGAAGCAAAACCATTTTTAGGGAATAATTTAACAAAACAAATATTATAAGAAATGATAATTGGAGGGGAAATAAATGCTGCATTGTCCTGGAAATAATGTGATTTATATTTTAATTTATTTTATATATTACTGTTTTCATTTAAAATACATCAAACACTTATTTCAGAAGAGACAAAAATATCAGTCAGAATGATAACATAAATAATTTAGTGACCTTCTGTCTCAGGGCTCCGTGTGCGTGTATCAGATCTAGAGCGTGAGGCACAGCTGGAGTCTGAGCGCTTGAGGGACATGGAGTCTCGCCTGGCTCAGGTTAACAGAGAGATCAGCACCAAAGAACAGAGCCTGACACGCACGCAAGACCAGCTGACCCGTGCACAGACCCGCATCACACAAGAGACTGACCGGGTACTTTATTCAGAATTTTAGTATTTTTGTTAAAAATCAGTGTCTGTGCTGTGTATTAAATATTTAAGACTTGTGTCTGTAGGCCCAAGCTTCTGAGCAGAAAGTGAAGCACCTTCAGGAGGAACTGAAGTGTCAGAGACAGAATGCTGAAACCAGTCGCTGCAATGCAGAGCAGCGCAGGAAAGACATGGAGAGAGAACATCAGAGGGTGAGATGGAAAACGTGGACACGCTTGTGATTCATTGTATCCGGCACTGTCCTGCTGCTAAATACACAGCTTCATATTTTTAGCTTTGAGTTGTAAGGTTCCTGTCTTGGAAGTGATTGTTTTGTTTCCCTAATAATAGCTTTTTTTGGTATGTTATTTCAGTGCAGATGTAGAGAAAATTGTGCCTTCAAGTCCCACAGTGACTGGAGATTGTTATGATTTGTGTTGTGTAGGAGCTTTTGGAGCTGCAGAGAGAGAGACAGGCTCTGGAGAGACAACATCAGCAGGAGAGCAACAGACTTAACCAGGAGATCCAGCAGGCCAGGACGCTTCACAACACACTGCAGGCTCAATATGACAAGGTACCAGGGCTGAGGAGTAACTAGATGTAGCAACCCTAATGTGTTGACTAGAATAGTGTAGGTGTTGCTCAGCCTTTATATAAATAGTGTAACTTCATAGTAAGTTAAATTTAGAGCTTGTGCTATTACCTTGTATTTGCCTTGGTAATAAAAAACAGCCCAAACAATTTATCTTTGAAGAGGGGGCCCCACACATCTAACTACATTTCTAACTACAATTTAGTTCCACCCTTTAACAACTTAGTAGTGCTTTAGCAATCACCCCATGAATACCCTTGTAACTCCTTTGCAACACACTAGGTGTAGCAATTTTTTGGCATCTTTCCAAAGGATGAAACCCTAATCTTTCAAGAAATCATCTGATGTTCCTTCGTATTTATTTCATGCAGTAAACAGTGATAAAGAAAAATGGTTCCCCCATTCAAAATGTATTGTTTGCATTTTGCGATAAAATTGATAGGCTTAGAAATTTGAAACAATGTTTTGGGACTGCAAAATCAAAAAGTGGCACAGGTGTTTTTACATCACTATTTCTGAAGGAAATCAGCTTTCTTCAGAAAATGTTCAATGCCATTTAATGCCTAAAAGTAGAATCTGGGAGCGGAGCGCTGCTTTGTGTACAGCCATTACCAGGAAATCTCTATTTCTTTTGCTCTAAAAGCATCTCCTGCTGGCAGAGAATGAAATTGCGCATATATATACACTCATACATATATTATGCAAATACAAACTATATATATATATATTATATATATATATATTAGTTTGTATTTGCATTATATATGTATGAGTGTTGTGCCTATTATATTTACATAAATACACATGCAAGTATATTACAAACAAATTGTTTATATATTAAATATATTTATAATATACATTATATAAATATAGACATTTAATTACATGTAAATATTTTTAAAATATATACTGTCTGTATCTATACATAATAAATATCCACAGAACATGCATGTATTATGCAAACAAAAACTTACATATGTGTTCTGTTACATTTCTTCCTTTTTTTTTTTTTTTTTTTTGACTGTGAAATAATAGGCCTGGGCCCATTCTCGATTAGAAAAATCTGACTAGAAAAATGTGCACTATGCTAATTATGAAAATAACCAGTATATTTTGTTCTCTAGAAAACACATAGCAGTGCTCCAGTAAGGCTGGGTACACACTAAGAGATTTTTTTTTTAATCTTATAAGATTTTCAAAATGTGAGAGACCACAAACTAGGACACTAGCACAAAAATTTCTAGATTTCACCGTTTTGCTCCTATAGTGTGTGGTGTTCCATAATGTAACAAAGAGAGGACACCACACACAAACAGATTTTCAACCAGAGTCCTGACTGTGAACACGGAAAATCTCACAAAATCTCTCGAGACTTGAGAATAAATATGTTTTACACGACACATTGCGTAAACACACTCTTGCCACAAATCGGCGAGCTGATCCTCCATCTCTGCTGTCTAAAATCCTGTACCATGACTGCGTCTGTTATTATGCTTCGGTCTTATGTGAGTTGGCTTTCTGATTGGATATATTTGCACACTTGTCCTCAGGGTTCCCTCCACACATCAGGATTTCAGTTCGTAAATATTCAACATCGACCCAAAATCAGCCCGATTATCTTGTGTTGTGCACCCAGCCTAACCAATTTGAACATATAGGGCAATGTAATGATGAGTATTTAGACAAGTCCCACTTGTCTCTACTCGCTTCTCCTATTTCTTTAAATAGCTTTGGTTCAGTCAGCTACTTTTTGTTAGTAATTTGCAGAAACTAGATGTTTATAGATATCTAACCTCTACTCTATATTAAGCTGTAGCTTCTGTCCTTTTCGTCTGTCTCTCTTTATTCTTTCTGGCTCTCGTTCTTTGTCTCATGGGGGCTCCAGTACGGGTGTCTTCTGGTCAATGCAGTTATGTCACCCCTCTCTCTTTCTCTCATTCTCCCACTGCTCCTGTTTTCTCACGCAGTTCTATTCCTTTTTTCCTCTTTCTGTTTTTTTTCTCCTCAGAGGACACTAGAGCGAAGGTCAGTGTTGTAATCTCAGTGTGATGTATGTTTGAAACTCATAGCATGTTTTTTTTTAGAAATGCCTTATATTCTCCAGAGGCAAGAGTACAGGAAGAAGATATGGAGATGACCCAGTGGTTTTGTGTGTGTGTGTGTGTTCGTAGTAAAATATCACTCTCGACCCATAGTTCACTCACATTTCACAGAGATAAAACAAGTCTTGTTTGAGCCTTGTTTTGTTACTTGTGTTCTATTAATCAATCTGTTATATTGCTGACATGATACTGTGTGTAAAATACGAGACACGTGATGCAAGCATGCCTGTAAATACAGAGATCAGTAATGGTGTTTCTATGCTGATGGGACACAAAACTGATAACATGACCTGAATTGAGGTCATGGAATGTGCTGTTTTGAAATTCTGATAGTTACAGGTTGTATTACACTATTTGTGGATGTTTTACATGGTTACACATTCTCTCTGTTTGTATAGAGAGAAATAAAAACAATGTGAGCATAAATATTTCAAATGTGTTCTTTGCATGAATGTCTAATTTACATGAAAAAGCCTTTGGATTCAGTTCTGTAAATGTTGCATGGTTTGTACGTCATCTGGTTAAACTGCAGGACACGGGAAAGGGACATTTTTGCATTTTACATTCCATAAATAAAACTCCTCATTTGTTTTACACGGTTCCTATAACATTGGTTTATGTGGCATCCTGCATGAAAATGAGTGACGCGTACTTGGTCTGCCACAAACACGGCATGATGAAGATACGTGCTCTTTCTCTTGGCACACTCTCTAATCCTTCTGCTGACTGTTTGTCTTTCTCTCAGGTGTGCTTGCAGAAGCAGAGTTTGGAGAGGGATCTAGAGGAGATGAGAGGAAAATTGAAAAATGCAGAGTCTGACCTAAAAGAGAGTCAGAAGAGAGAGACACAGACTGAGGCCAAACTTACGGTACAACAACATGCATATCACACTGACCTGACAGTGACAGTCAACACGTCAGCAGGCTTAGTTGTACTGCTATTCAGAGGTTTAAAGTCAGTGAGATATTTTTATTTATTTATTAATTTATTTAGTTTTTTTAAAGAAATAAATACTTGTATTCCGCAAGGATACATTTATTTGATTCCTTGTCACAGTAAGGACATTTGTAATATTACAGAAAGTTTCTGTTTTTTTTAAACAGATGCAGTTATTTTAAACCTGTTCAGTGAATCCTGAAAATGATCACTTTTTCCAGAAAAATATTAATCAACACAACTGCTTAGAATGATTTCTAAAGCAGCATGTGACACTGAAGATTGGAGTAATGATGCAGAACATTTAGCATCACAGGAGTAAATTACATAAAAAAAATAAAAAAAAATTACACAATATTACTGTGTTTTTAATCATTTAAATGCTGCCTTAAAAGATTATGAAACATTTTAAACACATCATACTTTTTACTTGTATTGCTGTAAAATATTTAATTACTTTATGAACCATTTTTCTTTCTGAGAACGGATATATTTGGATTTGGTTAACTTTTTTGGGGCTATTTTCCTGCAATTTTGTGTGCTTAGAAGCTGTGTGCAAATAATTAATTTATTAAGAACAATGGGACAGAGATGCACTGACTTTTAGCCAATCTGACACTCCATTTAATCAGTCTGTAGCTTGCTATTTTTTTTTTTTTCATGTCCATCAAAATATAATTTGTCAGGTTACCTCAGCAAGAGTGACGAGAAATGCTATTCAATAAAAACAACACAAAGTCCAGTTCAAGGCACCAGTCACAGTATCTGATAGATAAGGCAGGACTGTCTTTAGTTATGACAGGGCGGATTTATTTATTTATTTTTTTTGCTAATTCCCTGTCATAAAACAAATTGATCCAAGAGAGATGCTGTAAAAAAACAAAAGAAAAAAACAAACTGAGACTAGACTCAGCATTCACATAGATGTTTAAATGAAGACATTTGACTACTAAAGTAGTAGTAATATACAGGTTTTGGTATTATTACGATACATAAATAGCTTCTTTATTTCCTCTTTGGGAATGTCTCCAAAAGTGAATTCCAGAATTGAAAATTGTACTAATTAATATTTTTGTGGATGACATGATCTTTTTTCTTTCAGTATTACTTGATGTAAGTTTAAAAGAACAGCACTTGTGTCACACAAATATAATAATGTAAAGATTTTTTTTTTTTTTTTTGCCGTTGCTTTTGTTTAATTTGTCCTTGCTGAATAAAAGTACTGGTTTCTTAAAAAATAAATCTTACTAGCCCTAGGCATTTGAACACTAGTGCATAGCTAGATCAGAAACACACACACTTACTGATCGTAGAGACCCAGTCAAAGAGACTCGCGCACACAGAGATGAAGCTCCCAGTGCAACAATGCCGTTACTGACTCAGCTGAATACAGTCTCAGATATAGCACCATTATCTCCTTATGACTTCTGTTTCACGCTGGGGCTTGGGTTTAAGCGCTTTATTTTTAGACAGTATGCGTACAATATGAGAGTCATATATTATAATAACCAAAAGCTTTTATGATATTTCAAAAGCAGTGTAATATTATATGCAGATCAGGATTGCAGTCAGATAACCTCTTTGTCCGCTTGAATGCTTTCATTTTGTGTATTTAGGTGTGTGTCTTTTTCCAGCATGCCTCACCCTAAACACTTTGAGGATTATGGTTGCTTTTTATGTTCACTATTAAAATTCTATTCGCTGTATAATGTAGTTTTATGGCTGTTTAAATGCAGTGTGTCTTTAGTCATTCATCTCATTTTGAAGCCTGTTGTGCTTTTTACTATATGTGCACTTCTCATCTTGTCCTGTAGGAGGCACTAAGGGATTGTGAGAGTCTCACTGTGTCTCTGGGGCAGATGAAAAAACAGGAGAAAGCTCTACAGGAAGAAGTGAAGCGGTTGGCTGAAGAGCTTGCTGAGGCCCTCAGGCTCATTAAAGAACTGCAGTGTGAGTATGGAAGGAATCTGGTCTACATAGATAACTGCACTTTTGTGTTTTAGCCCCGCCTTGTTTATACACATCCCTTGTGTTTGTCTCCCTCTTCTGACCAAACCTTGACAGTACACCTTCAAAAATCACTGTACATTACAAAATGTTAGACAAACCAATCAAAGCAGTGGAACCCAAAATCCTCCCAACCTTTTTTAAAAAAAATTTTTTATGTAATTTATGGTTTATAAGACCATACATTTTAGAGACCTGAATACGATAATGTGTTATTAGTTGAATACTTTATTACTACTGTTCTAGAGTGTCAAAATATTTAATTATTACTCTGACTTGAAGTAACAAATGCCAGAGCTTTTGATAATAGTAATATTAAATGATCACTTAAGACATAAAATGTATATAAAACAGATAATTTCCTAAGAATATACTAGGGCTGTCCTTGATTAAAGATTTTTTGGTTGTGTAGTAGTGATTCAAAAATCATAATAAATGAGCCTTTAATTGCCTATATTGCATAAGCGCTCAACCACATGCATAAAGCTTGCCACAGTGTAGAAGCTATGATTAGGAATGTTTTAGGGAAATTGTAAGGAGGCGGCACTAACATTTTAATAATTTATTGATAAAGTAGTGATTTGTTGGTTTCAGTTTAAGGAATGAAGTCAGCAACACTGACTCATCATCTCCACAGTAGTGATGCGCCTGCATGCATTTTTTTATACACATTAAATAATTTAAGAATATTTGACTTCCATTTGAATTGATTTATTTGAAAGTAGACATTTCCCTTTTTATAGATATATATTTTTATGTCTCTAAAGCAAGCATACAAAGTTATGCACCTACGTTTACAGAGACCCAGCAGAAAGAGCATCCTGTTTGCTTTTATTATTTTTATTATTACTTTCATTATTTTACTACCATATAGACCTGCTGTTAATGATCTGTGTAAATAAGCTTGTGGATTTTTATTTATTTGTCCATGACAAATAAAATTTGGGTCGACTAGCAATTAGTCAACTATTAGCTCTAGAATATACTATATTTGCCTAAATTATAATATTTACCATATTATTATTTTTTATTTTTTTTCTGGTAGCTCAACTGGCTGCTCCTCCTCCAGCTGTGGCTGCTCCTCACTTCAGCTCTGCAGGAGACTGCTTCTCTCCCTCCCTTTCTCTCAATCATGACCGCACTCCTCCCTACAACAACTCTTCTCAGAGAAAGAAAGCCCCTAAAACAGGGAGAACAAGAGAAGAGGAGAGAATGAAGTACCCCTCTGGCAGAGAGCCAGGAGAAGGCATTGATTCAGAGCACATTGGAAAATTTGAGTCTGAGGAATCACAGAAATTTAATGGAAGAGGAATCCGAACACAGAGTGACTCTCTGAGACTGAGTGAGACTGATGTAGAGACCTCAGTGACAGAACAAGACACTGGTATTGAAGATGCGGACACAGACTCATTCACGTCTGAGTCAACCAGCAGCACAATGCCTAAAAGTGAATCTGCCATCTCTTGTAGCCTACAGATAGATGAAACATTAGGTAAAACAGAAAAACGTGACTCTGCACCTCTAAAAGATCTGAAGAAGGAGAATGCAGAACTCCGTGATGAACTTAGAGATGCGAAATATGAGCTTCAGAAGCGACTTGAAGATCTCGAAACCCAGAGAAGAGCTGAAACCGAAGCTAGGACCAAACTGAAACAGTTCAGCCGGAAACACTCGACACAGACCGAGCAGCACCGTGCCAAAGCTCTTGAACTCAAAGACAGCATGACAAAACTGGAATCCCAGCTGGAGCATGAGAAGAAAGAGTGCACAAAACTGAGGGAAACTCTTGATGCATTAGAAAGAGACGCTGAGAAGAAGCTAGAAGAGATGGAGAGAGACCAGGAAGAAGGTACCCAGCTGAGGAACGTTTTGGCTGAAATGGAACAAAAGGAGACTTGCATGGAGGAAGAAATGGCAAAAATGAAAAAGGACTTGAAAGACCTTCAGCTCAAGCTTGCACAGGAACGGGAGGAAAGAGAGAGGGAGAGAGAAGAGGAAGGGAAACGAATCAGAAAAGAGGAATTGGAAGGACTAAAGATTGCACAGCTTCAAGAAGAGCTGGACAGTCTTCGAAGATCTAGAAGTTTGGAAGAGAAGATATCAAAAGACAATCTTCCCCTCACATATTTACAACTAGAACACCATCCAAACACCAATAAGAATCCCGCTGTTATAGAAAACAAAGACTCTGTTCCTTTTCCTGACAATCAAGAGTCCATGTGTGATTCTGTAAACCTTCAGAACACAATGGTCTGCAAAGAAACCAGATCAATGGAGCTGATTATGGATCTTGGAGCACAAACTAAACCAACAGGGGAAAAGACCTCTTCTGCAGAGATGGGCAGGACTCAAGCATTGAGCAAAGACGCCTCAGATTTGGACAGCACTACTGTTTTAATTTTAGAGGTGGAGCACCTAAGGGCAGCGCGAGATAGAGAGTCAGATAAAGCCAAACTTGCTCAAGGAAAGCTGGAGGACCTACAAAAGCAAGTGACTACTCAGACCAAGAATCTTACCCAAGCTTTTGAAAGCCAGAGCAAGCACATTAAGAACCTGCTGAAAGAGCTGCACGAAAAAGACTGTGCCCTCAAGAAGCAGAGCGATGAATTACAAAAATGTCAGGAGAAAATCTATCTTCTTGAAGAAGAAAAACACACTAGGATGAACACTGCCTCCAGTAAGGTCTCTACACCTCCTGAACTGTCTTCAGAGATCTCAAGAGAACTAAGCTGTGATTCAGTCTTCAGCAATACAAGCATAAGCGACCATGAAATGTTTAGTGATGATACACAACCAGTTATGAAGGAAAAGGTCTCATGGCCTACTGTACAGCTTCCCGTTAGTCAAAACATTAACCAAACCAACACTAGTAAGATATCTGATAAGCTACAAGCGACTGAAGCTTCCAAGCCGCATGAATTATGTCTCACTTCAGATGTACATTATGAAAATGCTCATAATTCTAGTGCTGATTCAGAAGCACCCAGACTTTCTGAGGAAACGAATGAGAACTTAAGTTCTCTACTGCAAAACGAACAGTTAGATGCTCCTGACTTCCAAAATCATGTTCCAGAGCCTTCCACAGGTAATATCATAGAACTAGAACAAGTAACAAAGGAATTACAGGATGCTCAGCTTGAGCTGAATGTGTTGAAGGCTCAGAATTCAGAGCTTGCTCTACAGGGAGATGTGATAGAGCACGAGCTTATCACTGTTAAAAAAGAGAACGAAGAGTTGAAATTGAAACTGAAACACTTGGGTGAAGACACTTGTGCTAAACAAGATGGTGCCTTAGGTTTAGTGAACACTAAAAATGACGACTTGTCAATCACAAAGGAAGGGTCACAAAGTGACTCTCTGTTAGGACAGGAGGAGATGATTGTTCTTCATGAAAACTCCAAAGCAGAGGTTCAGTCTCTTCAGGAGCAGGTAAGTTTTATTAAAATGGAAATTATTTGTTGGTATAAATTGGAAATACGCATATCAGATTTCTAAATGCATCTTACGCTTATTGCACATTTATACATACAATTAATCCTTAGTGTTAATCCCAAGATTTCCAAATTGGGAAAACACCTTTATTTGCATGCATGTACAGTACATTTAGGTCATGTTCATTTTGTTTTTATTCATATTCCCTGTGTCCTCCAGATCTGGGCATTACAAGAGCAAATCCAGCACCTCTCTGAGCAGAACAGGACACAAGCTGAAGAACTACAACTCTGGAAGCTTTCAGAAGAAACTGTGGGCAACAACTCACCCTCCATCGTGCTAAAAGAGTTTGAGCTGTACCTCCCCTGCAGCCCTGGAAAGCTGTGCACGCAGTCCCAAATAACAAGGTAACATCCTTTGACTGGCATTTGTTGAAGATAAATATGTGATAAGCTACATAGTAAAGTAAACAGTGTTTGTTCATAATAATTTTAAATGCAGTGTGTGGTACTTAACATGAATTATGGGTTTGTTGGTCCTGAGATGGGGAAGGTAAACACAGATTCGGTGAATGAGCGATGTTTATGTAGGACCCTTAACGCAAGACCCTTCAGTCTGTGCTCTGTCTGCTGTAGAACCAAGATGAACCAGTGCACTGTCAAAGACACAAATGACCACACCAACTTGATGGAGCATGCGTCACCTGAAACTCAAATGAGAGAATCTCAAGGACCTGATAAGGTAAATAACATTTCATAATGCATGTCATTATTTACATATGGAAAAACCTTGAACTGTTGAAAGTGTGGTACTGTACTTTTAAAAGATAGTTTTCCCACAAATAAAAATTGTGATTATTCTCTTCTTTCCCTCATGTCACTGCAAACCTGTATAGTTATTTTATTTATTTATTTTTATATTTTTTATACAATGAGTGTGATTCTGGAATGTGACAACAAAAGTGGAGTAACTCTTAAGTTAAAAAAAATAAAATTGATGGTGTAACATTTGCAAATTAAGAAATTAAGCCATAAATATAAGTATTGATGTCCCAATACCTAATATAGTCATAAGCATTTAGTAAATGATTTCTTTCTGTCTGCAATTAAATGCCATTCAAATTATTACAGACCTATTTGTTTAATTGTTTTCAGGATCTTATGACAGGAAATGAGAACGTAATGACCAAAGAACATTTCCAACACGAATGTGAAAACAGCTCTGTTAACAAAAGTCCTCCTGTCTGTGTCTCAGATATAATTAGTAGTAACACTAAAGACAAGCCTTCACCTCCACAGAACAAACCAACAGATTACAGTAATTCAGATTCTCAGACGGTTGCCTCAGTGTCTCCCGGGGATCAGACCAAAGCAGCAGATGCAAGTGTGAACAGCCAGGATGATGCCTTAATCAGTGTTTCCATCTCAACCAAATATCAGACCGAGGTAATCAACTCGAATCCAATCACAGAGTCCTATGGGACTGCAGACTCCCAGAAATCTGGTGTGTTATGCCCTGGGCATAATGAGATTGAAACTATGGAAACTGTTGATTTGGACAAACATGGACATTGTCATAGAGAAACAACAGATAAACAGAAAGAACATGTGGAAGAGCCAATCAAGAATGAATCTGCTCCGTGTCAAACAGCAGAGGTCAGCAAGGTCAGAACGGAGGTGATGAGTGTATCCACTCAGACAGAGGAGAGCCAAGAGCTGATTTTGGGGGACAAACAGCCAACCGTCCACGCCTGCACCCAAACAGATGGAGAACAGCTGGAAGATGAAGGCGATAAAGAGCCTGCAGACTTGCCGCCCCTCTCTCCGACCCTGAAGTCTGTTACAAACCAACTGCTGTTATCCAGTGTGTTTCCCGTGAATGACCCAGCTCACCTTGCTGAGCGCATTCGGCAGAACCGCAGTCGCATGTCTGCTGCTTACGACGAGACCGAATACGAACCGTATGGCCTGCCAGAGGTTGTCATGAAAGGTTAGATACTAAAATAAAAATCAAACAGTCTTCAAAATCAAAACTTGCTATAAGTTTACTCCCCTTCAGGCCATCAGAGTTGAGTTTTTTTCATTATTGGAATAGATTTGGAGAAATTTTATGGGCTAGTAGTGTGGATTATTGATGTTTTTATCACCTGTTTGGACTCATCCATTCACTGCAGAGGATCCATTGCTGATCAAGTGATGTAATATTAAACTTCTCCAAATCTGTTCAGATGAAGAAACAAACTCCTCTACATCTTAAATGCAAATTTTCTTTTTATGTGAGAACTATTCCTTTAATGGTCTTTTTTTTTTATCTCCTGAAGGATTTGCTGACATTCCCAGTGGGCCGGCATGTCCATACGTCCTGCGTAGAGGCCTTCTGGGAACTGATGCAATGCCCCTCCCACGCAGAGAAGCCACACCTCAGGAGGAAGATGATGACATCGAGCCATAGTACTCATACACACCCGATACCACCTGTAGGTGTTTACTCTGCAGCACAAGTAATTTTCACTAGTTATTCTAATATGACTCACATTTCAGAGCAGAAGCATCTGTGTATGTTCTCAGGTCTCCATGCTGAAGGAATTTCACTTTTTAAACATAACGTACGTCAACGTCCGAGAGGATCTGAGCGCTGCCTGTGTCATGTGATTTTGAATTTAAAGGCGTTGAAGTTTTTGATCTCCTTGGTTTTCGTTAGCTAAAAGTCAATGCCTTATTGTGCGTATTGATGTCGTATAATTTTGAGTGTTGGAGCCGTTTCTAAATTAGCTCCAAAATATCAATGTAATATATTTTTGTTTGCATAGAGGAGGTGTTAGCCCCTGTTTTATGAGACTTGAATTTTGTGAATAGCCTTATTTATTGACAAACACGTCTTGAAGACTTGCCTTTGTGCACTACTGTGAGAGAAAGAGAGAGAATGAGTGTGTGTGTGTGTGTGTGGTATGACTCAGATCAACCTGAGCCCGTTTCCGATCCTTGTATGGCGATTCACTGTCAGGCTGTTTCTTTCTCTCTCTGTCGTCTAACAGCTTTATAATGCACAGTGGAGTATTTATATCATTGTCCGTTTGTGATGAAGCATTTGAGAAGCTTGGATGCATTTTTGATTAGATTAATCTATTTATCTGATTCACTGTCATCTGTGTATTTGCGTACATTTGCTTGAATGTGTTTCTTCTAAATGTCAAATGGTTTGTAGGATTTTCAGTTTTGAATGTTTACATTTATTAAACATAAATGAAATCCAAATGTCTATGTGTTGTGTTTTTGTGTTTTATGCACTGTAGAAATGTCCACAAGCTAAATTTGAAGTTTACTTCATAATGATTTGAAATAAAACGAGAGAGAGAAAAAAAAAAT
>JAUMHE010000063.1:6784137-6823858 GCA_032359235.1 Enteromius mattozi | reverse complement strand
TATATAATGGATAAACTGTAATTGACTGTTTTCTTACAAAGTTGGTTTGGGTTTCATTTGTCTCTTATACACACTCAATTTTCATATTTAAATAATTTTAACTCAAATCAATATTTCATGTCCTTTTATTGATTTAAGCAGACATGCAATACAGTCAGCCAGTCATTATTGCAAATTACACTCAAATTAAGTCCGCTTTTCATTATTTTCAATTACATAGTGTTCACACTGAAACGTCATTTTATTCTTTTGAGGTTTTTATTTTCTTTTTTAAACTTTTCTTTAATTTCTGTACATTTTGTGAATTTGAAGCTCAGTGTACACCATACGTTTGTGACATTACATCATATTTTTAATCAAACGTATAAGATTCATGGGCAGCAGATCCATGTTGCCTTAAAAACAAAGTGGATCCAGCACTTAGGTGTACGCAAATGTTATCCAAACATCAAACACAGTCATTAAAAAGAGGGTAATGTAGAACACTTCAACTCTGTTTTTGTGTCTTTTGGCTGAACAGGTTGTTCGAAGGGTCTGTGTTTAGTCGACAGTGAATGCTTTCCTCTGGTTCACAACATTTCTACTCATCTGTAAGAAATGTACTTCTGGCATAATGTCTTTTACACAAACCTCCTTCGGTCACAAGTAATTTCCACAGTTAAAGTACAACCTGTTTTGAAGAATAATGTAATAATAGATTGAGATAACTCATGAACATGGTGTTATGCACTTGTGTTTTCGAAAGCCAAATGTTAGTCATCGTTGGAGCAGAAATCAAAGGCATGTCTGTGGATGTGATATCACATATCAGAGCTTTTAAAGGATTTAAAGGCCATTTTGGTCTTTGCATCAGCTTGGTCAGGGAGTTCTGTTTATTCTCTCCTGAGCTTTGGCTGGGTCCAGAGGGCCCACTGCGGTCCTTACAGTGAATGTTTTGAATTCTGAGCTTTAATGTTTGACGTTGATTTAGTATTGCACTTCTGTCCACAGATGACAGACATCCAGTCCATTTAGTGCTGGTTCATCACTGTAGCTGATGTCGTTATTTTAGGTATGAAGTCTGTGCTATATTGTAAAAATATAAACAGAAATGCGGAGCCTTAAGAACCTTATTTTCAAGTATCCTTGTTACATGTATTTACTATTATATGTATATATACATGTACTTTTATCATAATTAATTATGCATAATTATATGCAAGTAACCCATACAGAAAGTGCATGCAGTTATGTAATATTACTTATTAATACCTAGTTTAACAAGGAAGCCTTAAAGTGTAATCCTTTTTGTTTTTATAAAAGATTAGGACAATTTATGTCCTTAAAAAAATTATGCAGAAAACAGCGGCTTGCTTATTTCAAGATGCATTGACCAATCATCATCCAGGTATGCATTTTTAATACTGCTTTTTAGTCTTTAAAGCGTAAATGCAAGCAAATAAGGATAACATTTCTGGAGAATCTATCACAGCTATAAATTCTTAATTTCTAAAATGTTCTGAGAACGTTTTTGTTTACCAAAGAACCTTCAGGGAACGTTCTTAGAACGTTAATAATTGGTTTCCACTCCCAGAAAATAACCTAGCGAGTGTTTTATGACATAACCCCAGTGCTTTACTTTAAAAGATGAGAGAAGAGCGCTCAACAAAAATGTTTTAAACACCTGAAACATGAATAAACCGTCAGCTTTCATTGGTGTCTCTGCCAGACAATCCTCTCTCCTCCCCTCCTCTCTCCGTCTCTTCCCTGCTCTTTTTCTTCTCTCATGTTGGCAGGTTCACGTAAGACTTGGGAATGGGGAAAGTCCTGATGAGTGAGTGTATCCTCCTCACAGTGGTCTGCAGGAGAGAGGGAACTCCTCACGACACCCACTCCAGACGGAGGTAAGATAACACTCCCTCACACACTTTACACCTGTTTTTATGCTGTTTTGTAAAGCTTTACACCGATTAAACGAATAGTTAACATTTTAAAGTAGATATTAAGGTGAACAGTTACTTTTTATTGCCTGTTGCATGGCAAATAATCAAAAACTGAAACAATAACAGTGACTCCCGTTGCAGGTGGAACACTTTCAGAAATAATATGTGCAGCCCTATCATTTGGCTACCTTTGAGTAAAAACTATGCCCTTCTTGGGGTAAACAAGTCACAAAGGTGTACATTTTGAAAAGGTATCACCCCACTGAAAGCTTTTGTACTTTTACTGAGAGTGAAGATGAATTCTGAAGTATCTTTTTATGTTTTAATGTAAATCTTAAGCATATAATATTGTATTAACGTTTATGTATTATAGAATGTATCAATATATATTACTTGGTTAACAAAGTAAAGTCTGAGAAACATTAATTTAATAAATAAATGCCTTTTTATTTATTTGTGCTTTACTCATTTGTAATTGTCTATTTTTTAAGATCTGTAACCATTTAATGTTCTTTGCAAAAACTCTTAATAATTTCACACACGCGTATTTACGATCATAATAAATGCAATGTAAAACATAACACGGTAAAGTAAAACAAATGATTGCAAATACTTAAAGTGACAACATAATATATACCATAATATACGGTAACCATGTGTCTACAAAGTAAGTCCCAGAGAGCTCTGGTGAGCATCAAGGTTCTGTCAGAGGGCTGTAGAACAATTTGTTTACATAGAGCTGTGCCAGAAGTTCTGTTTCAATGCCGTCATGTGTTGTCTTCTTACCTCTGTGCCTCTTTACCCCTCTCCTGTTATGTGTCTGGACTGGGTCAAAGCTCCTGAAGCTCGAAGCTGATCTGGAGTCAGTTTCAGCGTGTTCGGAGCATTTTTTGACCATTATGTCTCACAGGTTTTTGTGTGCACCAGTAAAAGAGGCTGTGCGGAGACAAGAAGATTGTGTAAACGAGTACAGCAAACATCTGATATGGAGGAAATGGAGAAAACAGTGAATTTGGAAAAACTTTGATAAGGTAAATAACTGATCTCTGTTTTCTATTACATATACAGTGACATTAGAAATTGTATGTTACTTAGGTGCTCACAATTATTAATAAATGGCATTGCAATAAATAACAAAATATCAAATAAGCTGCTATTTTAAATAGAACAAGCACAAACACTTTCAAGCAGAATATTTCACAAAAAGTAGTGATGCTGTTCAAAATGCGATAATTTGTTTTGCAGCGATATTCTGTGTAATTTTTACATACTTTGATGTGATCCTAAATACTTTTTTTATTTTTGGGCCACTGTACTTTGCCAAATAGTGAAAGAACACGCTCACATTTCTTCATTTGTCATGATAAGCAGAGATAATTTGATTATTGTGTTTGTTTCTCTTGACGTTCTTCTCTTCGCTCCACCTAACCTGATGGACACATGATTATCCATGTTTCCAAAACATTCATCCACAGTATACGTCATCTGCGCCTCGTAGCCATGCGGTACACAACACTGTTGACCATCCTGGCAGCCGTGCTGCTGTATTTGGTGTTGGGGGCTCTGGTGTTCGGCTGGCTGGAGTCCTCCAGGGAGGAATGGGCTCACCGTGAGCTGCTGACGTCTCGAATGGCTTTCCTACAGAATCACAGCTGTGTCACTCCTTACAGTCTGAGAGAGTTCACAGAGGTCTGTTTGAAAACATAAAAAAACTTAATAATCTTTATTTATTTATATAAAAAAAACAAAGCTATATATATATATTTATTTATTTATTTATTTATTTATTTATTTTTTACAGTGAATATAACCAATAATTGTCTAGGTAAAAATTTAAATGTTAAATAAAGCTTTAAAAAATAGAAATGTCTTAGCAAGTAACTGAAATAAAATAGGTTTAATAAATTAAGAAATAGAAATATGAAAAATAATAACATTACAAGAGTATATAACAAATTACTAAAACCTAAAAAAAATTTTTTTGTTAAACTAAGCATATAAAACTGAAAACAGAAAATATAAAAGGCAAATGAAAATTTAAAATAGTTTTTAATTAATATTAATTAATTTATACAAATTTAATTTTCATTTGTATTAATTAATTTTACTGATTTTGTCATGTTTTTGTCCTTTTTTAACTTTGTCTTTGTTTTATATAATATATAATAATTATATTCATATTTTCATTTTACCCATTTGTCAGTAAGATTTTTGTACTCATTTAAAAGACAGTAAAATGTATTAGCTTCCTTATTTTTTTTATATATTGTGTTACACTGAATGACAATGTAACATTGTTTTAACCAAATTCTGACATTTTATTTTCCAAAAACTTATTAGAAACCTAGTAGACACTTTTTTTTACATTTAATGTGGTTTGTATGGAGATAAAATCACTTGAACACTTGAATTTTTGTGATGGGGACATCTTAATGTCTTTGACCCATGTACATCGGGGCATCATTAATATCATCTTTTTACTTTAGAAAGTGGTTGATGCCATTGAAGCAGGTGTGGACGCCAGAAGCACATCAAATTATACCAGCAGATGGGATCCATCCAATGCTTTCTTCTTCTGTGGTACCATCATAACCACTATTGGTGAGGTTTTTCACTTCAGAAATTCTTTTTTCGCTTTCATCATTTTAGGAGCTTGATTTCACATGTTGTCCTCTTCTCTAGGCTTTGGAAACATTTCACCCAAGACAAAAGGTGGTCAGTTGTTCTGCATATTTTATGCTCTGGTGGGGATCCCCATGTTTGGGATACTGTTAGCAGGGGTTGGAGACCACCTGGGCACCCTGCTGAGGAGAGCGGTGGCCAAGATAGAGACTCTGTTCTTGGTAAGTGACTCCTTAATATTTAGACCACTAGAAAATTAGATTAATAATGCGGTTGAACAGATAAAACAGTAAGTGATGGCATATTAACAACTCATTGGAAAGAGCATTTGCAACTTTTGATCCAGAAATTGTATTTTATTATAAAACATTTCACCATAATGTAATAAAAAAAAGATATATATTTTTCTGAACATTGTTCTAAAGACGGTAACCAGTGTTAAGTTGCACAGGTTTATTTGTAGCAATACCCAGCAATACATTGTATAGTCAAAATTATAGATTTCATTTTTATGCCAAAAATCATTAGGATATTAAGGATCATGTTCCATGAAGATATTTTGTAAATTTGCATTGCTAAGAAATTCATTTGGACAACTTTAAAGGCAATTTTCTCAATATTTAGATGTTTTGTATCTTGGCCAAATATTGTTATATCCTAATAAACCATACATCAATGGAAAGCTTATTTTGTGGTCTAGGGTCATGTATGTAAATTAGGTATTATATTAAATATACACTGATTTGCATAAATTTGCTGAATAGAAATCTGAACATTGAATAAAACCAGGTTAAAAACTTTTGTTTCATTTTGTTGACATAAAGGTTTCTACAGAGTAGATTTTAGATAAGATTTTTTTTTTTATCAAGCCTGAAATGTGAACTTTACAAGTCTGATAATAAATATCAGAATTATGAACTTACAATCAAGATCAATCAAATTTGAATCGCAGGGGGAAAAAAGGTGTTTTGTTTGTTTATATCTCACAATAAATTTGCAAAATCTGAGTTTTGATTTTAAAAAGTCACAATTGCATTTGTTTTATTTCCATGGAGGAATTTACAACATCAACATCAGGCCTGAACAAACCCTTCTATAATAACAATATAGATAGGAATAAAACTATCAAGTCTGGTATATACGAGTGCTGCTGAAGTGTTTTTTTTTGTTTTTTTTCTTTCAAAGATATGCATTGTAATAGAAATATACAGAAGAAAATAGATAAAGTGCAATAAAATAAACACTTAAATGTGTATTTTGAATGTTTTCTTTCTGCTAGTCTGATAACACAATATAAAAATAACACAAAATCTCAAAACTGACCAGTGCATGAAAAAGCAATGTTTCTGCCTCATTATGATTATTACTGTAAACTGCATGCAGCGCAAATAGAGGCCTTTGAGATCAACAAGCTCAACAAGCCTTCAGCAAGAACCGCCATACAATCAGAACACACTGAAGACATTTTTAAGAAATTACCTGAGGAACCTCTTAAGAATTACACTTTCTGAATATCTTCAGAAATTTCTTAATTTTTTTGCTTTTGAAGATTTTTGTGAATCCAGCCCCTGATTAGCTCAAGTACTAATATAACCATCAAATAATCTCAAACATAAAAAAAAAAACTTTATTGTGTTGTCAGGGTATGTTGAAGACTGTTTGATTTTTTTTCCCCTGATGAACAGCGTAAGGGTGTGAGGCCCACCAGTGTCCGTGTCATCTCCGCTGTCTTCTCCATCTTGATTGGCTGCCTGGTCTTCATCGCCGTGCCGACCATGGTGTTTAAAGAAGTGGAGAGTTGGAGTTTGTTGGAAGCAGTGTACTTTGTCGTGATCACCCTGACCACGGTGGGCTTTGGGGACTATGTGGCAGGTGCACAGATATATGATGTCTACATACAATAATCATTACATATGATTTAGTTTACTGTGTCATGTGACCATATGATAATTCTGTTAAGGAGCTCAATATTGTATTACGCCTGGAATTGCAGGATGTTTTGTGGTCATTGGATACAGACAGCCATGAAGTTGCAGACATTTACATCATCTAATTATCTGTTTTTTTAAAGCCATAGACACTAATTGTAATAGAATTAATTGTAATAGCTGTAATTTTAGACCAGAGCAGGCACTTATCTCTAATCTTTGAGAATCTTTTCAGATGTTAGTAATTTGTTCATTTAACAAATGAAAAGTGACTTACAGCAGACCTAATAAAGGAACAGTTTTATAGACTTAACAATCAAACTCCAAACTCAGTCTAGTGTTTTTTCTATATTTCTTTTTTGCTTTAGTCATACTTATCTTTTGCAAAAAATAGCTTTACATTTGTATATGTTATTGTGCCATATTCATTAAATAAATTTCCTATTTTACCGTCTAACATTTTCTGTTATTTTAGTCACTGATAAGGTATCGAACTATAACGGACCAAATTTGACCACTTTTTAAAACATTTTTAACTGTAATATATTTTTCTTGTAGTAATTTCGATATTTATATTTTTATGTTTATTTTTAAAAAAAATCTTAATAAATGACTACTACTTTTATTAAATTATTATTAATTAAGTTTATAGTCCCAGAGATACAGAAGACATTTTATTTCAGGGAGATGCTGTTCTTTTGAACTTTTTGTTCATCAAGCAATCCTAAAAGTGTATCACAATTCAATTTTTAAGATTTTCTGCACAACTTTTAAAATAATCATCAAATCAGCATATTAGAAAGATTTCTGAAGGATCATGTTTTGGTTGTTGAAAATGTGTAAACATTTTTTTTATTTTAATATATTATAAAAAAAATATTTTAAATGTGTAAAATTATTTCATAATATTACTTTATTTGTTATTGTATTTTTATTTATTTATACATTTTTATTTATTTATTTTACAGCTTTGTTGAGCATGAGAAAGTTCAAAAACACCAAAAAACCGACCCAAAACATTTGAGTGGTGGTGTGTATTTTTGGTAGATCTTAACTTGTATTTAACTCTGAATATTTCTTTTAGTGCTTTGCTCATTTGAACAATGGTGTTTGCCCATGGCTCAATCTTCAAACCAGCAATCTTCCCCATTATACCAGCCCAGAGCTTTCAACCACCAGGCCACACCACCCCTGTGTCATTATCTTTCTCTTTCCTCTATTCCAGAGAACAGGAGAGATGGAACGCCCCTGTACAAGCCGTTGGTGTGGTTGTGGATAGTGTTTGGTCTGGCGTATTTTGCATCTATCCTCACTATGATTGGGAACTGGCTTAGAGTGCTGTCAAAGAAAACTCGCGCAGAGGTGAGACAGACAGAATGAACAATAGATTTATCCATTTCTTCACAGTGGACTACTATTGGGGTATGGACTATATATAATAAATCTGCAAAGTGGTTCAAATTTGTATGTGAAGTACACACTACTGTTTAAACTGCTGTTTACTACTGTTTATATACAGTATATATATATATATTTTATTTTATTCAGCAAGGATCCATTAAATTAACCAAAAGTGATAGTAGAGACATTAACAGTACCACAAAAGATTTCTGTTCCAAAGAATCATGGGGGAAAAAAATAATGGTTCTAGTTAATACATGAATAATTAAATAAATTAAGCAGCAACGGTTTTTCAACATATTAATAAAAATGTTTCTTGAACAAAAAAAATCAGCATATTAGAATGATTTATGAAGGATCATTTGTACAAAAGACTGAAGTAATGATGCTAAAAAATCAGCTTTGCATCACACAAATAAATTATATTAAAATAGAAAGCAATTATCTTAAATTGTATTAAAATTTAACAGTGTAACCGTTTTTACTGTATTCTGATCAAATAAATGCAGCCTTGGTAAACAAGCGATTGCTTTTATATATATATATATATACGTATATATAAAACTGCCAACCACTGTGTAGTGTTAGGATTTGTCCCAAATGAGTTTGTTAAAAAAAATTTATGGCAACATTTTTGTGCTGTGTCCACCTTTTTATTGATTGTATTGCAAAAATGACGTTCTTATAAGTTAATTCTCCCCATAAGTTTTTATTTTTCTTCACTCTTAGACATAAAGGTACAAAAGCCGTCACTGGGGCGGTACTTTTTTAAAAGGTACACTTTAAGTACTAATATGTACCTTTAATGTACCAAAATTGACCCTTTATTTAGGTAAAGGTACAACTTTTGTAACTTTATTTCTGAGAGTATTTTTTTTTTATTAAATTTTTTTTGTGGCACTTTGTTTTTCTTTTAGATGGAGGAGCTGAGAGCCCACGCAACAGACTGGTCCCAGAACATCCAGAACATGTCTATGGACTTCCGTATTCCTGTGCCACTGGATCTCAACGACCCCTTTCAGCTCCAGCGGCGTCGTAGACGGAAGCGTCACCGCCGACATCGCCACCCAAGACTGAGCTCAGCAGGATTGGCTCATGGGATCTCCCTCGATGCCAATGTTATCCGAGAGAACGGACACCTGATTCTCGAATGGCCTGCGTGCAAGTACATCCCAGGGTCTGAAGCCCTGTCCCGCTCCAGGTCGTGGGGTAGGTTAGATGGGCCGTACGAGGTGAGACCAGGATCGAGGCTGACGGTAGGACCAGCGTCAAGATCTGTCTCAAGGTTAGAGCTGAAACCACCATCGAGACCTGGATCCAGAGCCATTTCCCGGTCCCCTTCAGAATCTGGAACGGGATCGGTCTCTGGATCCGAGACACCATCGGAATCCTGGTCAGAATATGAATACGAGTCAAATTCCCGTAATTCAGAGGACCTGGAGTCTGGAGCTGAAGGGACTCTCAGATCACTGGAAAGCCAAAAGGATGTTCCTGTCGTTGTGGTTGACAGCTGCGATCCACCTCATCCCTCGCTTCTAGACTTCTTTGGCGAGAACCTGGCGTACATTGACGAGTCCTCAGACGCTCTTAGTGATCGGGTCAAACCTGCTGGACAGAACCGCCAACGCAAAGCCAAAAGGAGGAGCATGACGAGACAGATTCCCCAATCACATCCTGTCAGACTGCAGCGAGAGATCAGTAGTGAACTACAACCTCCATCGCACCCTCCAACACCTCCACCTCAAACCTGACAAATAAACATCTGACCAAAGGGCTGACCAAAGTTTGATGCCACACATGACTGATGCAGACCATCACAAATACGCATGTAAATATAGCTTAAATTAAAATGCTTTGTGCATTGTTCAAACACAGTTCATGCCTCCCAGACAAACATAAAGTGGTTTTGTTCAGAATAGCATACTACCATTTCTGCAGTATGTACTTTTGTCAAAAGTTTGGGGTGAGACTTTAATGTCTAATGCAGCATTTATTTAATGAAAAACAAATACTGTAAAAAAATAATATTGTGAAATATTTTTACAGTTCAAAATAACTTTTCCATTTTAATGTTTTAACATTAAATTATTTTACATTTATCATTTAGTAATATGTCATTTTTAGCATCATTACTCTTGGCTTCACTGTCATGTGATCTTTCAGAAATCATTCTAATATGATGATCTGATGCTCAATAAATTAATTAATGTTAAAAACAGTTGTGTTGCTTGTGGAAACATAACACTTTATTCCCAAGAAACGTTTGTAGCATTATTCTGTAAATGTCTTAACTGTCCCTTTATCCTTGCTGAATAAATTATGAACTTCTTTAGAACACTTTTTACTGACCCCAAACTGTTAAACAGCTGTGCATACTGTACGTAATTATGTGCAACATTGTCTGTGATGATAAATAATAAATAAACATTAGCTGTAATAATAAATAGAGCACATTATATACTAAGTGCTTTTATCCTCTCACAATGCAATTTGCTTACCTTTACCAACCATTTCCAGATGACTCTGAAGTAATCTTTTTTCCCCATTATTTTAACTTTTTGATTTAAATGGTTTTTGCAAAATAACCATATTTTATTTTCAAAATATTAACTGGACACCATGCTGAATAAAACTTGCTTCATGAAGTCATGTGTCAACAGTGTATCCCACTGTGTAAAAGTAGATGTATAATGTGTTACATAAATATTATATGTAACACATTATATGTAAATATTATAATAAATGTAGTATTCTAATCTGAACATAGCCAGAAATCAGCAAATCTGATTTACAGTTTGTTTTAATGTTTAATTCATCACTGCCACCAGTTTACATTTTAGTCATAATATTTAATAGTAATAACACTGTAAAATGTTATGCTGTCAGTGTAATAGGTAATAAGCTAGTGTTCTGATCTGTAACCCCAAAAAAGTGTATGGTAAATGCTGTTATGTTTTTAGGAGTTATATTTTAATTGTAGCATCTACTATTCCTCTAATAGTTTTAGTATTATACTTACAGGCTACGCTTTAAATATATAAAACACAGTTTATATTTTGCATGATATACTTTGAGAAAATATGAGACAGTTTATTGTAAAAAGCACATTGTTTATTGAAATGTCATTTTATTTGTGTGCCAAACTGGTTATAATTTTATTGTCATGAATACAATGTTTAGTTGTTGATGTTTTCTTTTTATTTTTTTGGAGGTCACAGCAGATTTCACACAACAAGATCTAAAATACCTTCTTGTTACATGGTTGCTTTTGAACGTCCATCCATAGAAATATCTTTTTGGTTGTAGGATGTAGATACAGAATCTACCAGCAGGGGCTAACTTTCTCCATCTCAAGCTTTAACTGCTTTGGCTTAACACGAACCCATTAGTATGCGCCCTCTTGTGGTCATCTGAACTGGGCAAATCTCAGGGTTTTCTCAAGTTGTATCCTGTTATAAAAATGATTAACAGGGCATAAACCGGTCGCTTGTTTGTACAAATGTTATATTTGCCCTGCAGGTTTGCGGCTTACACATACAGACCTGTTCTGAACACACTGCTCACTTTCCAGAGCGGATATCTATACATCTACCCTAACACATTTTAGAGCATGTACATAAACAGAATGTTTACAAAAAGAAGCAATTTTGATGGTGAATTTGCACAGCACGAGCTAGATGAGCTTTTAAATGCCCTTGGTGTGGGAAGACGAGGCGAATGAGAGAGGGAGCGAGTACGTCCCAGCGTGAGACAGATCCAGGAATGGCTTTTGTAAGGCCCTGGCTGTGGGGATAAATGCTGGTTGCAGAGTAAAGGGGGTATTTAGAGGGAAGAGGACAAACACATGGTGGCGGTTTACAGAGGAGCTTTTCCGCAGGGCTTCCAAAGCACCCTTAAATTCTACCTCTGCACTTCAGCCCCACCTAACACAACTTCTACACCCATAATACTAATGTTTTGAACCGGAAGCTGTTTCCTTTTGTAACCTGAGCGTGACTGTGATCGATTTCTGAGGGAACGTTTAGCAATAATCTCTTGCTTTAGACTTGGTCGGTGACGCACCTGGACTTGGAAAGCAGTCTAATGAAAGTAATTATTTAACTATATAATTTTGTAAATAATTTAAAAACGGTTTATGAATAAAACCCCTGTTCCATAATCTTGTACAGAGTAACATAATCATGGAATGCATTAAATGCAGGTTAAATGAACTTAAATGAAACCTGTCAAAACTCCAAACCAGATAGGAAAAATTTTGATTTTGAGAAACATTCAGATTGAACCTGGTCTTTTAAGTTGCTGTAAAACAAATGACATATCCCGTTGCTAACAGGTGACGTTATGATTACAACTGAATATTAGCCTTTGGATGTATTCGGGCTAGGAACATTTCCAAATATGTGAAGTTTGGTGCAGACAGGACATTGCATGTTTCAGTTAGTGTAAAACAAGTCATTTCCTGTTGCCAGCAGGTGGAGTTATGACTACAACAGAATATTAGATGTATTTAGGTCAGGCAAATTAGACAAGGGCATGTCCTGTAATGAAAACTCAGTAACTTCACAAGTTAAATTTGCAAAGGCCTTTAGAGTAGATGGACAAAATATAATGTTGATGTCATTAAATCTTTAGTAGGAGTTTGTTTCAGCGTAAAACATGCCACTTCCTGTTTCCAGCAGGTGGCGCTATGACTATAAGTGAATATGGGCGCATGTGTTCAAGACAAAACGTAAAGTTTTGGGCTGGTCAGAAATTGCATGCCTGAATTATAACATCTTCCTCTTTCATGGCAAAACATCACAGTTTGTCAGGCAAAAATTGCACAAAACTTGCACAGAAAATTCCAAATAAGACTTCCTGTAGGGTTTTAAACTTTGTACCACTTTTTTGTATGTATTGCTGTGTTACATGCGTCTACCGAAGTTCGTAAAAGTATGTGAAACATTGCTCGAAGGCACATCATTTAAATTTGGCTATTGACCCATTTTGCCACGCCCACTTCTGAAACCCATATCAAATGTACATTTTCGTCACTTCTGGCGTGTGCGCTAACTTTATGAGTTTTCAAGCAAGTTTCAAGAAGAAGAAACTGAGCAATTAAACAGCAGAACCTAATATTGACATCTTACTCCAAGCAGTACAAAAACATCCCTTTAACTATGGTTTTCTACAAACATGATTACTACAGTAACTATAGTTAGCATTATGTAGTTGGTATAGTTAAACCATCATTATAGTATATTTCCTCATAACACTGTACCATCACACAAAACAAACTAAAGCAAAGATATATTAGGAGTAGTATTATGTTCAGATTATCTCACAGACACGACTGCCCAGAAAAGTCTTCTACATTTACTCTATACTTTCCACTTATTACAGTGCAACTCTAACTAATAACAGCTGTTGCTTGTTGAAGCAGATACTGTTTAGATATTTTGGCAGAGACAATTCTTAATTACGTTCTCAAATATCTTTTCTGTCTTGGGAGTTGATGATGTAAAAACAGGATGCAAGACATGTTCAAGTAACCTCTAAAAATCTCCACACATCCAACACTTCACATCTCATCAGCTTCACTGCATGAACATGACATCAGATCATATATTCCATTACTGTTTTTCTGATTTGTTCGTTTCCAGTTGTGTGGTTGGAGATTTTGCATTCTGAATTGAAAGAATACAAAAACCTTGGCAGTGAGGTGGTGTGCTGAGCATTCTAGAATGATTCGCATTACTATATGCGACACCGCAACAGGAGAAATGAACATTTCTGCTTTTAAACAGCAAAATGTGTACTTCTGAAGGGTCAATATTGCTGTTCTTGATTAGCTAAAAGCCTAATTTATATAGCAGCGACTAAAAAAAGTCAAAACAAATGAAATTTCCACCATCCACAGTAATGAGTCAAAAACAAAATCTAACTATGAAGATGTCTAAGATGACATCAAGTCATTTCTTAACCACTTAATTGGTGTTTCCATGCTATGGTTTACATTTAAAAACCTGATTCACTTTTGGCTGAATCGTTCATCCACAAGATTAGCTTCTGGGCATTATGGGTCGAACATTTGAATAACACCAACCACTGCTCATGTCGTGAGATGTCAAGAACCCAATACTCTAACAAAATACACCCTAAATGACATAATGCTTTAATTCAAATCAGTTATAGCTTCTCTAAATGCTTTCTCTGTTCTTCTCTAGTTTTTTTTCTCGTTGGCAAATGCTGAAATTTTTTGCACATTCAACAAGCATGCTGTCCTTGAACTTTTCTGAAAGCATAAGATACACAAATACTTTGTGGTGGAAACTACAGCATGTGTTTGATAAACTGAATCTAGCATACGTTTGCATTAGTTGTCACCCTGAGCTCGAATTAAAATAAAATAATCTTATTTTGTGGCTTATCTGTGGAAAGCTATAGCTTTATATATCATGCAGGAGTGAAGCAACATTTCACCATCTCTTCTGAACTCTACAAATATATAAATAAACTATAAATAAGTGCTTTTTCTAGGCATTTAGGAGCCATTTTGTAACTGCCGCAGTGGATGTTTATCTTTAGCATGTTTTTATAATTATTGGGGCTTTAAAAGATTGAATAAAGAATTTGCTTGACATCCTCTCCATAAAAGCTTTTCTATGATTTTGTTGTGTATATAAAGGTCTTTTATATGAGTACTCACACTCTGCTATAGCCAAGAATCGTCCTGTTTATAGACATGAACTGCCAGAATATCTGTCTGTGTCTCCATCTAGACTCATTACAAACAAAGGCTCAATCAGTAATGCCAAAGAGATCATTTGAAGAAATTATTATTAGTGATTAGACATTATAAATATTTATTACCAGTCACATCACATCTAGGATCCTGGCATCTTTAGACTATCTTATGACATTTTGTGTTGCAGTTTGCATATTTATAGCAATATTGGTGTCTTATTTTCCTGGACCGATCAGAATTTCATGCAGGATAGTTATCCTAAAAAAATCAAATAAAAAAAAAAGCAATAAAACAATCTCACTTTTGTAACATTCTCTGCAGGTATATATAATTAACATTAGAATTAACATTAACTGAAATAAAATATTCTTTGAAAATCTGTTATTTGCCAAGGCAACGTTTTTCATTTCATTTCGCTTTAAATTAAAATCAAAAAGAGAATATAAAAGTAAAAACCAATTCACAACACTGCTTAAAATTGCAATCTCATTGATACTAAAAAGAAGAACTGCCCTTAGATGGTGATCAATCATAATAGTTTTGGAGAAAATGTAATATTCATGACTTAAAACAACATTCTATGGTTTTAATGCATGCATGTTAATTTTTAATGTATTACATCATAACTATGTTCATTTTAACCGAAAAAGCACAGTAATAACCCCAACCGTATGTTATATAGCTAGAACTGTTTTTTTACATTTATGCATTTTGCAGACTTTTAGACTGGATTAAGGCTTGAGCTACAGGAATGTAGTAAAATTATGATGTTAAAATTCTCCTAAAAATGTTGATCTACAGAATTCAACCAATGGCTGAGCTCACAGTCTAGACTGCTATGCAACTCTCACGACACTTGTGCTCATTCACACCCCATTAAAACCATGTGTCACAAAGCTGCTCTCACACCCAGCCTGCTCTTCCCAAACCACACGGCCCTCAGACGGCTGATTGTCCTCTTTCGTTCCCCGAGGTTTCGAATTTGCACTCCACCAATCAGCCTTTTGCGGAGGACGCTGAGTCAATGTTGCGTAAGCGACAATAAGTATTTCTGTCGGTTCATTTTAAGGACTGTTATGTAACAATACGCTCTCCCTCTCTCCCTTTGCATCCCCCATTTCCTATCAAGTTATAAAAGTTGTTTTCACTGAGCAAGAGACAGAGGAATTTGCTCATTTTAGCTCTGGCAGCCAAACACAGAAACCCTGTCATTCCCGACAGATCATTCTCACCGGCCACAGATAAACATTTAAGCGGTGTTTTTCACTCAAAAACAAACTTTTAACACCATGCCAGCAGCTATAGGTTTTTAAAGGACACGTTGAGGCTTTATAGGCAGAACGAAAACAAACAGGCGATATGTAGGCCAAGTCAACATTCCTCCTGACTTCCCACAGATCAGACGAAATTATATCGCTCAGCATTATAGGGTGTGGATGGCACTGCCAGATTATACAAATCAAAGCCATCACATGGTGCGCTTGAAACGCGTCCTACAGGCGATTTCGACTCGGTGGGTCGGCCTGCTTTTCGCCCACTGTTCTTTCTGCCATGTCACCACAAACCCTGAACCCGAAGCGTTTAAATTTGGTGTTCCGTGAGTGGTCGGTGTCTGGAAATTGTTCACATCCTGTTTACGTCGGAGATTTTCAAACCTCGAACCGCATCTGGCTGTTGAGTCCACTAGTCAAATCTGCATTTTCAGCGAGTGCAGACCACACAGTTATCGTTTGAAGAAAAAAAGGAAACCTTGAGAGCAGGCCACTCGCTGGGCTGTATACTGAATAAATATAAGCCACAGCCAATAATCTACTTCTATAAATGGAACAAAAATGAACAAAAAGGCCACAAAATACTAATCAAAATTTATTGTATTTAGCAAATAAACACATATAAACATTACCAAAAACTATTTACACTTGCAAAAATATAAACCGATCTACAGTAAACTTCATACAAAATCTAAAACAGATGTACTGCTGGCGTGTATTTTGTGTCACTGTTGCGATACTGAAAATGCGAGGAGATACTAGTCAAAAAAAGCTTATTTATTAGACTATTACCAATGCAGGAGACGCTTATTGCTCCTGTATTGAAGATGCTTGATGTATGATTATATGCTATTCCTCATACCACACGATTGTAGGTATAGTTCACCCAAAAATAAAGATTAATTTCTTTCTTCTGTAGACCATAAAAGACGACATTGCCATTGAGAAATGTCTCATTGCCACAATGGAAGTCAACGGTTTGGTTCCCAACATTCTTCAGAACATTTGGTGTTTGTCAGAAGAAAGAAATGCATATTTGGAATGATGTGAGTGAATAAATGAGGGCAATTTTTTCATTTTTGTGTGTAGTATCCCTTTAAGATGCCATTCATTGAGATGTTAGTTCTCCTCTAATCCACCTGTTTTCTGTTCTCTGTCTGAGATCTCTGTCTTCTCTCTCTAATGCATCAACGGCACTTGCAGGACCGGACCACCATGTTGGAGAGCTGTTCCACACGAGGGGTTCGTCCTAAGAAATAAACGATGGTAAGGGGCTCCAGGTCCTGAGGAACACAACACGGAGATGCTGATGCTTCTGGATTCATTTTATTATACAGCGGGAGAATCTAAAAAGAAGACAGACAGAGAAACATTGTAAGCATATACAGAATAACATCTAAATGCAACACAAAGAGAAGTCTTGAGAAGAATCATACTTGTGAAAATGGGCTGAGAATTGTAATCTAGTTTGGAGAAAGAAAGAAGTCATGTCTTTGTTGCAGTTTCTCTGGCAATTATGGTATAAGACTTACTCACATTACAAATGATTGTTGACAGCAAAAATGCTACAAAACGCATACCAGATTATGTGAGAAAGTGCAATGTGCTGAAGCAAAACGGACACTATTTTTGTAATCAGCAGCCCTAAATTAGTAAGAAACCAGCATTGGATTTCATTCAGCAAACATGATGCAGGGCGCTGTAAGCTTTGAGCAGGCAGTCCTGATCTAACCTTCAATCATGCTCGGTCTGATCAATATTTACCATGTTGTAGTGGTTGTCTGCGCTCCATAGGTAAGGACAGTTCCCCGCACAGAAATTAGCTTTGTACCCTTTTGGCTCGTGGATCCACTTCCAGTTCAAGTCCCGACGAAAATCGATATACAGAGACCTCAGGCAGCAGCCCTGATCAGTCCTGGAGGAGGGAAAATGATTGGTTGCAATGCATCATGCTGTGTTTAAAAAGTAGTTTACCTAAAAATGAACGTTTTTATAAGAGCAACAGACTGAATATTAAGTTTTATTTCAGTTTTAGTTTCTCATTTTATTTCCAGTTATTTACAATTTTAGTGAAATTAAACTTACTGAAATATGTTTAATTTTTAGATCTAATATTTATTTTATTTCACCTTGATTTCAAATGACAATTCGTTTTAGTTAACAATAACAACTCTGACCTGGTTTCATAGACAGGGCTTAGCCTAAACTAGGATTAGGGCATAGTTCAATTAGGACATTTTTATAAACTTGCCTTAAAAAAAGCATTAATGGTGTGTATCTTAAGACAAAACAGAAGCAATGACATGTTTTAAGATCAGTCAGTGCAAGTTTCTTTCAGCAGCTCAGATTTACATTTTAGTCTAGGTTAGACTAAAGCCTTGTCTGTGAAACCGGGGGTATATTCTTAAAGGGTTACTCCACCCCAAAATGAAAATTCCGTCATTAATCACTTACCTCCATGTCATTCCAAACCCATAAAACTCGTTTGTCTTCGATTTGCAATTTACAATCTATAACGCAAGATATTTTGGATGAAAACAGAGAGGCTTGTGACTGTCCCATTGACTGCCAAGTAATGAACACTGACAAGGTCCAGAAAAAAAGTCGTTGAGCAAGTAAGGTTATAAATAAATGCATATTATAAGACAATAAAAGTGTTTTTTGACCTTGCATGCCTGTCAGCCTGTTGTTGTTGGATTATAATACACAAGTCACCCTTTATGCTCAATGTTAGTAATGAAAGTTTGGAAAAACATTGTAAATTGTGTGAGAAAATGATGACAGAATTTTTATTTTTGTGTGGACTAACCCTTGAATAATTACTGTCCAGTTCTGACAGATTTGAATTAAACGTGACCATTTCTATGTTGCTTAGCACAGAGGAACCACTTCACATAACAAATACTATTTTAAAGAGCATTTACTGCCGGGACAGACAAGATGCAGACTGCAAATCAGACATGACACTCCCTGGGCAAGTCGCTGCATGTGTTCTGTAGGTGTGTAATATAATCTAGACTATTATTTTACATGCACACGCACTGGGATCAATCTCATCCAGCTTTTTCAGTTTTTGTTGTCTTGCTTTAACTGGGGACTTCTGAGCATCTATTCAAGGTTTGATATATGACACTATCGGATGAGAGCTGAATAATGACACTTCTTTCTTCCAAAGAGCTTCTTACAGCTGTTTTGTTTTATAACTGATGAACTTTATGCAGTAATTGAACTAAACTGAATCAACACTGAACTGACTTAAGCTGCATAATGACATCATTGTCTTATTTTTGCTTTATATGTGATGAATTTTGAATAACTGATTTTGTTATTTTTCTGCTTATTACTGCATGTATTAACAGTATGTAACTTGACAAAATACTTTATATTAAGCATAACACTGAAATCCTTCAGAGCTTATTGCATCTGTTTTATACCTTATAACATTCATTTTGTCAGTCTAGCTTTGCGTGCTGACATGTAGTTTACGGTTAAGATTATACCAAAATATCTGATTCTCAGTAAAAAAAAAAACAAAAAACAAAAATCAAGTAGAGACATGTTACACACACACACAGTCCATAACTCTTTCTCTCTGTACCGTGTACATATGGATGTGTCTGCTGCTGATCTCTTCTTGCGGTTTTTCTTGGTGGGACTGTCCAGACGGTCGGTGGGCAGCAGAGTTAGTATTAAATGGGGAGTTTTTGTGCTGAATTCAATCTGTCCTTTAGTCACCCCTGGTCTTCTGTTCTGCTTTATAAGGTCGTCATCAATGCCTGGGAAGGAATCGATCCACAATATCAATGACAATAAATGATGCGACGAGTTTTCTATGACATTAACAATGTTTCACTAACATTTGACAACTAGGGAAAAAGTTTTTTTTGTTTTTTTTTTAATTCCGAACAGTATTTTTTAATGTTTTAATCTTACTTTAGGATGTCTGGCAAAAATGTCACTGTTTAAAAAGGATTAAAGTCAATTATGTTTGTAGAGTTGAGTCTTGCACTTTTTTTCTAAAGTTTAAAACTTTCTTTATTAAACATTTGCTTGTGCGGTCTGGCACAAACAAATGGCAGTTTTTTATCATCAAATGAAATTATATTCATACATTGTAAAATGTAACTGTTGGGGGGCACTGTACATGTAAAAAAAACTAACATTTATTGCAGCATTATGTATAAGTCAAAAAAAATAATACATGAATAAATATATATATTTTTTCAAAGCAGTGTGAATATATATGTATGGGCTTTGAGGAACTTGGTTGATTGAATCTGTGGAATATATATATATATATAAGGCTGTTAAAAGGCTTTTAACGAAATATCCCACATTTATTAAAATGCTTAAAATAAATGTTTTCATTTAAAATTTAGATTGATCAGAAAATGACCTGCAAATCTGGCTTCCAGCTCTTCACTCTTGTTAGGGACGATATTGTTTGTGGAAGGGACGAAAGTACAGCAGGGACAGTGAACGCTGATCTTGAGTCCGTGATTTCTCTCTAAAGGAGAAAAAGATTATTTTTCTTAGAGAAGGAAATACTTCTCATTTGACTTGCTCTTCTGCTTCATTGAGCAGTAAATATATGTTCAAACCCCCGGATGAACTCACTGACCTCTGAACGCCATCCACTCCTTCACAGTCTCAGTGACGTCGATAGAAAGCCACGCTCCCTTTGCTCGAGGCTCAACTGTTCTGGAGTCGATGTACCTCTGAGACGGTGCTGTCACGTCGTCGGATTTGAGAACCTGTGGGTGTGAAGGGAAAAAAACACAAGTTTATTTGACTTACCCATTCATTCATCTACTGGTCTATTTCTTGCACTGTACAGCATGAAAAGATATGTGATATATAATATAACCCTGAGGAATCAGCTGCCGCCTCTCGCTGCTCATCTTTGGAACGACCCAAGCCTTTTGTCTGGAAAAACCACATGCCATTTTCTCACCTGGTATATTTCCACACGCTGCTCTGTGGTGCGCGCTTGTGGGTTTGGCGCTCTGAAGATGCGAAATTCTGCTTTGACCAAAGTACTGGAATTTCGCTCCACGTTGGTGACGTCGAAGCCCACTCTCCTGAAGTATGGGCTTTGAGGAACTTGGTTGATTGAATCTGTGGAACAAAAGCAGGATTCACTTTGGCCTTATTTACATTTCGTGGTCTGTGCGTGGTTTTCAGAGGGTCAACCTCAAGGAAATAAAACTTGCCTTGGTGCCAAAGCAACAGATGTAATGACTAACCCCTTTCAGCTTCTCAGAGGCCTCACTGAACTCAAGCTGCCTTATTATTAGCAACAAGATTGTATATTATAGGTGCGCTATATATAGGGTTGTTGTCCCTCTGGGATATTTTCAACACATTTTTCGAATCTGATATGCCTTTTTTGTAGGCTACATAAACTATGTATGTAAGGGAATGTCACAGAAACATATTTCATTCAAAAATCAAAAGAAAAACAAAAATTATTTTGCATGAAGCAGACTTTTTTTTAGGGTAACAACTACTACTTTGTATTGTAGCATTATTATAATGAAAATAAGGCATATTTGACCTACTATTGACTTTTTTTTTTTTTTAAATTGGCATTATTATTTATTTATTTATTTTTTTTACCATAATGCAAAACAATAAGTTACAGTGACAGACCAGTAATCTGTTTGATATTATACAGATATTCATAAATAATTAACATACATTATAAAATTATAATTTCTTTTTTAGGGCACATATATCTCTAAAGAAAAGCACCAAAAAGTGTATTCAAAATAAATAAATGAAATAAATAAATGAACGTATTAAAAACAAAGACAGAAGTAAGTTTGCGACAATTTATATTGCAAAACCATTTTTCTGAAATATAATGGGATTATTATTGCCCATATATTTTTTTTACTGTGGTTATCTAATAATCATGTTGTTATTATTGTGTTAAAAAGCAGAAATTAAAATATTGCATATCGATTATCATTCATATAAAGCCAATACTGGTCTAATAAATACTACTATGAATAGAAATTAATAATATAATATACAATATGAATCATCTTTTTATTGTGTAAAAAAGCAGAAATAAACAAAGACTGAAAATAATGCATATCGGTTATCGGCCATTAAAAAAAAGCAATACTGGTCTAATAAATACTACTATAAAAAATTATTTAATAATACAATAGGCAATATTAATCATGTTCAATGAAATCAATGAAAATACTGCCTATCGGTTATCAGGCATAAAAATAATATATATATCGGTTGATATTTATTTATTCGTTTATAACTTTCTCATTAAGCAAAATATAATTCCTAATATTTCGAAGGTGAAATACAACCCAGTAATGTTCTTGAAAAGAAAATCTTGAAAACTAAACTGTGCACTAGAAGTAAGTTTAATTAACTTACACATCCAGAATCACAGTGCATTCTTTGAACGGGCAACCATATCAGATAAAACTCCGTATCACTCACTCGTATCTGTGCGCAGTGGCATCATATTGATCCGCTGGACCTCTTTAGCGTAATAGTCCTCCTCGCTGCTCTCACGCTCGCACGCGGCTTCGGCCTGGCGCGCGCGCTCCTTCAACAGCTCCTTCGTGCTGTTGTAAAGTAACATCACCTCCACCGGTACCGACTCTGGTGGCGGGCTGGCTTCGGGTTCAGGAGGAGTCCGGATGCGTAGCTTGCTCAAAATCTGTCCGCGCACCGCCTCGATCCTTTTAGATTTGTGGTCGTCCAAGTTGTAAGACTGGCACGTGGAGAATCCCTCCGCTGACACAGACAGCTTGAGAACGAGCAAAGCTAGATTGATGAACCACATGGTTTATTTGACAGATGAGAGGCTCGGGTGCGCTGCTCTATAACGCCCGGTTCGCTGGATGTCCTCGGGGAGGGCGCGCACTGAGCGCGTCTCTAGCAATGGGACAAACCCAAAGTGCGTAGGCTGCGCTGCTGGCGCTGTGTTCACCAGGTGAATGAGCAGCTCTGCTGTCAGATACGAACTTTTACCTCCTCATAAACTGCCTGACATGTCATTTATGTACTCTAGCAGTCTTATTTAGGGTTTAAAAAAAAACAATCAAGAAGATTGCGCAGAGGACATTAGTTGCGCTCGATGTGTGAATTTCAAGTATAATTTGAAGGATATCAGTTTTTTTCTCTAAAGGTAAATTTCGAGGCGTTTGGCGTCCCTAATGGCTAACAAAACGACAACTGTCTTAAAATAGCCTACTTAAAATGGTGCTGTTGTAATCTATTTGTAAAATAAATATACAATATGATAAGAAACAAGTCTAGTTTATGTTTTGCCACTAAACTAAAGCGGAGGACGTTCGCGCAGCGTACCGTTGCTATAGTAACCACCTCAGGCTACTAATTTTTCAGTTTTATGGTTCAAACCCTCGCCAAAACCCCTTTGTAATTCACACCCAGTCTGAGCTACTCAAGCTAAACCAAGTGTTAAATATTGGCCAGATTTCTTTGCATGTTGTAATGGCAAGCGTAATACAAGAGTCCATTATTACAGACATACACAATAATATGAATCCGTATGGAATCTATAAACACAGCCTTTCCATCATGCTTCCCCGGGTTTTAAGTATTTACCGGTAAGGTAATAAATGGAACAGTTCCTCATGCTCGTCTGGTATCCAATGATTCAGAGAGAAACTCCAAGTGCTGCTTTGAATTCTTGTGGTTTGTCTTGGAGCTTTAGTGAGGACCGCTAGTACTTTCTTTTAAAGTGACTCTCCAGCTCCTTTCCCATGATAGCTATAAGAGATCAGGTCAGATTTTATTCTTTTCTTACAGCCTCGAGTCAAGACGCAGACCTGCCATCCAAATGTTCAATCAAGCCCTTGAAGTTGCTTTAGGAAAATAAAATTATCCCATGACAAAGACTGACTGTCTCCAGCATAGAGTTGAACTGGATTTAATATAAACAAAATGAAAAAATGCTAGTCTAGGCTTGGCCTACCAGAGTACATCTTCTGCGAAGAGTAATCCATTTTAAAGGAGAGAGGGGGGGAAAAAACGACAAGATCGTCAAGAAAAACGTCAGACGTCAAAAGAGAGCCTTTGAAGGTGTGAACTTAACTGCTCTGCTATAATTAAAAACACAAAACCTCTTTGGCTTTCAGAGTTACCAAAAACATCTCTTCGACAAAACAAGTCCCTAAAGTTTTCTGAAGTTTGAAAGGAAGAAAAAAAACATACAGCAGCTGTGTGTGGGAGAAAGGGAGGGAGAGAGAGAGGGAGAGAGAAGGAAGGACAACAGAAGCATTGAAAACGACAAGCACTATGTCTACAACGATAAAAAAGGAGATTTTTTTTGGATATTGAATTTCTTTGAAACATAATAAACATTTGATTGAATGATTAAGGACAGCAGGTCTACATTAAGTGAAAAAGTTTTAATATTAAATATTTTGAAGTTGAGGTGTGCACAACTTCATCAGCTTTCAACTTTATCATCAATTTAATATTTTAGAATTTGAATTTCAGCGCAAAACTGAATTTGATTTGGTTGGCAAAAATTTTAGTTAGCCTTTTAACATTTTTATCTCTAGACGTTTACAGAGCATAGAAATGTAGTATATCTTAATGAACTGATTCAGAAATGTAAAACACGTTCACCAATGAAAGGTGTTATTTTTTGTTTATTTATAACTTATGAATTACATTTGATGCTTTTGCATGACATAATAGAAGCTTTGTAATGCATTATATAATAATTTGGTCGTGTTATCATAAAAGGCACCAGAACAAAGCTGCACAAGTCTATTTAGCAGTTTTCTTGTGAAATGTTATGTCAGTATTTCTCACAAACTTTTCCAGATGGCATCATTGCATAACAATGGTGACACTTTGTTGGAATCTTTTCTTGGCAAACGTGTTTCCAAGCAGCAGCCTGATATTTAACAAAAATCTTTACAAACAGTCAAATGTCCACCACAGCAGGCTGAAGTTACTGACTGACTGTTTCTTAATTTGTTTACCTTGGAAATAAGACAACGTGCTTTTCTAATCCAATATTTCCCTCATGCATTTAACAGACCCGTTTAAAAAAGACCCACTGGACACATTTAAAATAGATTTACTGGATATTAATTTCACCTTCCATTTTGTTTCCTGAAGAGAAATGATAGATATCCAAGGCCTCGATCTAAGCTTTCCCATCCTTTCATTTTGAGCAACCTTCCTTACTTTCTTACTTTACTTCCACTCCCTATCTTTCTTCTCACTGTTAATTACAGTTCACCATCTACATGATCGTTAATCTTTCAAAAACAGCTTTATAGCTGCTCTCTCCACCTCTCCATTATGACATTATTATAGTTTGGCCAAGAGGGCTGTAATTGAACTTCAAGGGAAGGCAGAAGGTACACGACACCAAAAGCCTTGAAGAAATGAGATATTAGGAACCAGAAAGAGACACCAAAGGGCTGGGATTTTTCAAAGGCTGAAAACATTTGCACAGAACGGCTATTTTCTTGTTTAAACATGAATTCGGCGTTTGATCAAACGCTCTGGCTCTGATTTGAAGAAAACGTGGAATAATCTGACGTGGACGCGGAGCCTCGAGCGCCATCACGCGGCCGCGGACGGATGAAAGGCGCAGGGCCGCTCTGGTGGTTCCTTGCGGTATTGCAATATAATATTCAAAAATAGAGAGCTCGAAAACAGTTTATCCCGTTTTTTTCTTTTAACCTCCCTGAAAATAAATATAGTCGCTGGCTAGCCACGTCATCTTGCTCTCAGAGGTTTCTGTGTGATATGAATAAGTCCTTGGCAGAGTTTGTTCCAAGAAACTACAACAGCTGACCTAGATAATCTCAGACAAACTCTGACTGCATGAAGAGAATGCTTACACAGACAAATATAATGAAACCTCAGCAGCTTTATAGTCTTAGCTACTGGGTTATTTTTATAAATAACTAAATATAACTGAAAAACTAGAAATAAAAAACTGACAACTGAAAAAAAGTTTTAGGTTCGTTAAGTTAAAGAACTGAAATGACTCAAAATAAAAACTGAAAAAAAAAATCATTAACCTAAATAGTATTGAAAAAACAAAAAAAGGTGTGTGTAGATAATCTTTAACTTAGTGGTTAACTACCTTACATCCACAAAAACATCACACCTGTTATAATATGAATATATAACATTATTTATGCATAAAATCTCAATTTAGGGACAGATCAGAAAACATAAAGATAATATTCCTGAAGAGACATAAGCAACTGAAATAAATGAATAAATATTACACACGCACACACATACTAGTATTATTATTAAAAAACATTTGACATTATTATTTGCAGGTTGCACCGTTTAGAAAAAGAATCTACTAAAGCCTAACTAAATCAATACAAATTTATTTTATATTTTACAAAGCACAATATACAATGACAGAAACAACAAAAAGTTAATTCTCATAGTTTAACACGACTGTATAGATCAGAATAACTTGTGAATTATGGTCTTAGGTTTCTCTCCATCATCCTTAGAATCAGACGCCACATCAAAAATGTGCGTCTGATATTCAATATCTTTTCTCCTGGGACGCGTGAAGCAGCTTGATCTACTCGTCTTCATTGAGTAACATGTTGGGAACGCCTTTGGAGATCGGGAACTCTCTGCCAGATTCGGGACATTGTAAACATCCCTCTATAACCTCAACCTACGAGGAAAGAGAACACCGCTATTAGCACCAATTTACTAATCTCTCTCTATTCTGACCAATGTAATCAATCTTCAAATATTTTTGCTACAGGGGCAAATGCGAACTCAAAAACGGTATTTCTTATACACTACTGCTTTTGAGAAAAACGTCCATAGGAAACAACTAAACTAATAGAAGGTATTTAATGTATTTTTATAAGTAATCTGATGTGTCTCACCTCCAGAAGAATTCTGTGAACTTTACGCAGGAACTCCTCGTCATTTTCATAGTCTGGTATGAGAGCGCTGGGCAGGTCTTGAGTCTGTCCGAGCTGTTAAAAACACTTCATGAGCATCCCTCAGTCCACCAGTTTAATGCAATGGGAGACATGTCAATATCAGCCGATAGTTGTGTATCATGCACAGACGAAAACCTCCTGCTTTTTAAACAGTACTTACTGGAAAGCTGTACAGATTCACCCTTCTTATTAAATATCATTGAAATGACATGAAGTACATTATTTTCACTCACCCCTTCTGCTGCCTGGATCAAAGCGCTCCACTCCAGTTTAGGGATCATTCGGCTCACAAACTGAGCACTGAACTCCAGCTCATTCACTTTCACTTCTGTTGCCTTCATTCATGAGACAAGACAGAACAAGAGTCAGATTTGTCATTTAAAAGCATATTGTGTGTCTATAGGATATATACATAGGCTATATACACATTTTAAGGCTATATTATCTATATATTATACATATATTATCTTCGGCAGTTGACATTTCAAGCTGTAACACTCATGTTAATTCAACTTACTTACATATTTTAAATACAAAATTAAAATCTTCATGGGCAAAAATGATTCATAGCCCTACAACTTTCTTCTAACTTCTGATGTGAACGTTTGATTTTTTTTTGAGCGATGGCAATATATAATGACTTCCGTATGCTGTATTAATGGGTAACGTTATCTCAAAAATAAATACTAATTGTTAATAAAACTGTACTGCACGTGAAACTCACCTTGATAATAAGTGGGTATCCTTTAATCACACCTTTCACGTGGGATGTTAACATGTTATGTGTTAAAAGCTTCATTTCGACACTATATGTGTATATGTCTCAGAAGTAGAGTTTACGGATTATAAAAGCGTTACGTTATAAACAACAACCACATGCGTTTTAGCTATGACTGTATGCACCCGCTAAAACAAACACCCGAGAAACAAAGCGCGGTGTGTTTGGTTCCGCGTGCAGAGCTCCAGCAGCTGGCGATTAAATTCATGATTTGTTTTACTTCATTCAAATGAATAGGACTTTTCTAAAAGGAAAATGTTTATTATTGATCCTTTTTTGTTATTTTATACAAAATTTTATATTCATCAAACAAAACTGAGTCACTTAAAAGCTTATTTAGAATCTATAGCTAGTCTTTTTAAAATCGTAAAGCCAAAAGAACTGTCTTTGCTAAATGAATTTAAAATATTCTTGTGATGCCCTGTTATTTTTATTTTATTTTATTTAAATTCTGTTTGTACTTGTGCAGCACCCCGTTGAATTTTGTGATTCTGAAAGTTCAGTAAAAAAAAAGTAAAATAATTAATATAAATAACTGCATTATCTCATTATAAGTGGATGTAATAATTTCTATTTAATCTACAATATTATGGTTTAATCTTAGTGACCAATTTGTTGAGTCTAATTACAATTATACAAATATGTTTCTTTAGTGGGTTCGAATATTGATGTCAAACGTCTTTAAAAAAGTGCTAAATGATCATAATGTCCTCCATACTAAAATTCAACATAATATTTTTGTAATAGCAGCTGGGTAACAAGTAAACACAAATGACAATATCTGATGGGTAAAATGGGTTTGATATAGCTTATTCACATTTGACATTTCTGCTAATTATAGGCATATTTGGCAAACCTTTACCCTGTAATTGAAGTAAACTTGTGCAGCATTTGGGTTTTAGTCTATAGGCTATACATGTGTATATCAGCAAAAACAATTAACTGTTTGCTATGAGACAAACAGCTCGTCACATAGAAAAAAAAATCCATGTTAAATCTATTAATGCAATTTTCTAGGATGGTACAGAAAGAAAAATCCGCTTATCAAGCAATATAAAATGATTAAGTTACGCTATTATTGCCTTTGTGGATGCAACATTTAACACAGTAAATTATTATTTTTCAAATGCACATTTTTATTTATTTTTTTTTGTATTAATTTGTTTACACATTGTCTTGGTACTATACAGGTAATTCTTACAGCGTATGATATAGTTGTAATTACAGAAGAAACAAATGCACTGATAGCTATGAATCACATAGCCAGCCAGTCAACCATCAATACACAAACATGCATATCCTGACACACTCGCTCAAACACACTGTACATACTGAGGCACACCAAAAACTCACTTCCCTTACACTGTTATGCAATCAACAAAAAAGTGAATGTAACGTTACCCATAAGCCCTTCGTCAACCAACCCATTAGCCGCCGCTTCTTCCTGCACAAGGACATTAAATGCTCAACATTATCAGTTTTTACATTTCACTAGCCATAATTACACACAAAATAAAATATTTTAAAAAATGTAGGAAAGCAACTAATGAGACGAAAGCAAGCATGTTTGATTGAGGATTAAATGGCAGGTAAAAGGTTGAATCTGTCAAGAACATGCCTGGGTCATATTTCACATCAAAAAACAAAAGAAAAACTATATTGTACCCAAAAGAAAATGTTTGCATTGTGTATTATTTTTTAGTGACAATTTAACCACATTTCAATCCACAAATCCCATTATTGTAAAGAAAAAAAATCTACTGCAGTGTGAAAACAATAATAAAATAGCAAAGTATTTATTTATAATGATGGTATATATGTACTGACTTTATACTGATTTAAATATAAAATACTGCATTACGGAAATGAATTAATTACAATGCATTCGTAAATGCAACTGTCAAGAAAATAAAGTGCAGAAAATCCTAAAATTGGCTTTATTTTCTTTATGCGAAATAGAATTACATACTTTTATCTTTTAATTTTGGGGTTAAATAAGACCTGGACATTTTGCAAGATTCACCCAAAAAGGATAAGACAATAATCCTTCATTAAATTCTGAAAGACGCGAAGATGAATAGAAAAATTAAATGATCTCTCCCATACAAAGACTGCATCACTCAAATAATGAATGCATTATTTTAGGCTTAAAGAGTTTAAAACAAGATCTTTATAATGTCAATGAAGTAGAATTATGGCACAAAGACATCAGGATAGAGAGGACAAAGAAGAATCACTTTCCTAGTGTTAAATGAAAAGTACAGTAAGGCCACCTCAACGCAGTCGATAAGCGTTTCACCTTACCTAAATGAGCAACTCACTTCAACACTATTTGTGAAATACTTGAGAAGAAAAATATTGATTCAATCAGATGTTAAATGACGGTTTCCGAAAGAGAGAGAGAAAAGAAACATCTGGTCTTGAGCTCACAGGTAAACAGTTACAGACTGATATGATTGCATACGTTTCAATACGACAAGATGAGACTGAGCTGCACTTGGCTGACTAGAGCAAAAGTGCAAGACCAAAACATTTGCATTGCATGAAACAATGTGTGCAACTATGTGGAAGCCACTTAAAAATGGTTCAGTTTCCAATTTTTTGTCCTTTGTTTTTGCATTGATACTCACAGATGAACTCGCATTCACACTCTCACATACATACTAACAAAAATCACTTCATTAACGCCTTTCAATCTCATTCATGGCCATCTTCGGTGCGCCATTTTAAGAAGTCCTCTTTCCGCGCATCTGGTTTAATTTGGTTCCGCATTCCTCCCAGTAGGTTCGAAGTGGCCTCTGAGGCAACTATAAGTGGACGGACTACAGTAGGCGGGATCTGGCGCAAAACCCCGCCCACTGCTCCAGGAAGACCTTTCTGCTCATGACCACGAGAAGCGACATCACACAGGGTCTGAGCGGTGTCAATCACTCCCTGAGAAAGGTGAAAATGGCATGAGGACGTCAGTGATAAAGAGAGCTGGACTAGCCATAAAACACTTATATTATGCATATATTAATCTTAATAGTCACAGAGATGAACATGTTATCATTAATACAGGGATGTACCTCTCTGACGGTGTCATAGGCCTTGGCCACACCCTCTCTGAGGTCAGCTGGTTGAGGGGTGCGTCTGGGGCGGGGAGTGGGACGTCCCTCAGTGATGTAACGTGTCAGAGGTGGAGTTGGAGATAAGATGTCATATACTGTCTCCGCAGTGGCCTGGAAAAAAACAAACAAATAGAAAAATAAAAACATTAACTAAATAAATATAATTACAAAATAAAAATTGTAATTAAGCCAACAAATATAATATGTAATTTAACAATTTAAAAAATATAATATAAAATAAAATAATATAAATATAAAATATAATATAAAAATTTGATTTACTAAAACAATTAAGAATAATAATGAATAATGATAATTATACATTCAAAAATATCTAGTAACATGGTAAACTAGCAACAAATAAAATAATACATCATTTAATTAAAATTTAAGAAATATAAAAATCTATATAAAATAAAGTAACAAAATAGAAAAGTACACAAATGAGAAATAATTTTAATGTAAAAATAACATTAATAATAACAAATTAATAATGTCAATAAAAAATAAAATAATATATACCTTTAAATATATAATTAAAATTTAACAATGCAACAAAAGTATAGATAGATAAAAAAAACAAAAACAGAAATTACTAGTATTAGTAGTAATATTTTGGATATATATGTGAGTGTGCAGTATATACCTGAATTGCCTGCACTAGTCTGTTGCTGAGCTCTAGAGCAGCAGAGGCTGTAGAGGTGCCAAACGATGCTGCCCCCCTCTGGAGGCCTCGGATAATACGCCCATCCTTCCGGTACTGCTCTATCGGCATCCAGAACAAATCACGCACACCATGGACTGCACAGAACAGAACACTTCATTGCAATCTTCAAGATTAAACTTTGAATTCAAATATCTTTTAGACAGACTTCAGTAATTTTCTTTAAGTAGCCTGAGCAGTTAAAGAAAACACAGCAATGTCTAACTAAGTTGTGACATGTCATACTCACAGAGTTGTACGACAGAATGCATGGGACCAACACCTCCCAGAATCCCTGGCAGTTGGTTCTTCCTGATGTCTGTGAGCCATTCGTTCACAGCATACTGAATCACCTTATCAACACCCAGCAGCCTGAAACAAAACCAATCACTGTTCAGATCTAGATTTAAAGGTAAAGCAGGGAAAGATTAAAGATGAAGAGGTGTTTACCCGTGTCTACAGCACAACCTCTTCAGCTTTAGTTCAGAGCAGTTCAGCTGGGCCAGACCAATCAGGATGCCTGCAAACGTTCCCTAGGAAACCAGAGATGACTTGTTACTATAATAGAAGTTAAACCCCAAAATATTATCTTATACAGAAAGTTTGAGAGTTTTGTTGCAGTGTTTAAGCTTAGCACACAAACTACACAGATAAACTATAATTGGATGAACATAAAGCATCAGTTATTTTATATAAGTGATCACCAACCTGCTCAATAACAACATGCTTCCCGTGATAGTCCAGCCAGATGGGAACTTCAGAGGTGAAACGAAACTCTCTTAAAGAGAAAGAGTGGGTAAGGACATTGATTTTGATTTACACAATTGTTTTGTTGGATATTGTCATGTGGTTGGGTGGGAGATATTCTACCTGAAGTAGATGGGCTGGTCAGAGGAGGACGAGGAGCCAGCGGAAGACGAACTCTGCTCACTATAGGTTGTTTCTACAGAAGCAGCCAGATCATGTCCCAGTCCGGAGCCAGGATCTGTGTCTTCTGTAGCCTTCTGAGGAACATCAGTTCTCACTGGGAGAATGCCCATACACAATTACAGTTAAAATACATAGGCTAAATTAATGTGTACAATTAAAAACGTAATAAAATAAAAAAGCTGAAAAAATAAAATAAAAATAAGCTCTTTTTTGTTTCATTTGACCCTAGAAGCCACATCAGAAATATATTTAACATTAACATTCTTTTTTTTTTTAACTTAGAAAACCTAAAAAAAAATTAATAATAATAATAATAATGCAACCAAAATAGCAATACATTAAAAACCTTGGCTGATAGACAAGATAGACAAAATGTCAGAAAAAATTACAACTATTTAAAAAAAAAAAAAAAATGTAAAATTAAAAATAAAAAAAACCAACAACAATAAAGTCAATTCAAAACATTAATAAACAAATAATAAATAAAACATTACAAATTAACAATAAAGAAATTCATTCCCTGGGGGCAGACTTACCCTCGGCTGCAGGGTCGACAGATAGATAGGGATTAACTCCAGCAGCCATGTTACTAAAAAAGTCCTTTAAGAAGAAAAGTGCATCCTAGGAAAAGAAAACAACTGTGACTTGTAGGGAGCCCTGATATGAAATATTTTTTGTTCTCTGCCAAAAAAGTGGTCATTGGATAAATATGTACCTGGTCGATATTGAGTCGCAGTGGTAACAGACTGACTCTCAGACAGCACTCTGGTCCGGCCAGACCGGATTCAGGCATCACCTGCAGCGCCTTCACCGTCAACTACAACAACAATACAGCCGGGTAAGAACACAAACACAAACTTGTTCACTTTGTATCCTGCTCTCTGACTCACCATGTTGGAGTGTGCTCTGCGCGGCATGCTCTCACTGGTGTACAGGTACAGGAACTTGTTGATTTGAGAGGAAGCCAAGCGGTCTCGCACCTCCAGTTCCTGGACGATAAACACTTGGCGGGAAATAGGCTGTTCTCCGAGGCCAGGTCCATCTGCATCTAGTCCTGCAGCAGGGGGCGCCACCACTAGGTATGTCTCATGCTGGAAACTGACCTGAAGACAGAGAAAAAGGGCTATAGAACTAGAAATTCCTGAATCTTCAAATCACTAATTGCAATACATTATACCTTTGTCAGTTGTATCTCCATTAGCAGTGTGTGCTGCCGCCCACTTCCTCCAACCCACCGCCAGGAGTTCTGGGGCCGTGAGGGCCCTGTTGAACGAGAGGGAGAACCACGGGCTCCAGGAGCAGCTGAGCGAACTCTGTGACACACAAACATTTCATACCATGTGATTTCAACATAAAGGCATTTTCACACACTCGTTTGGGGCGCTTGTTTTATAACTTGTTTCCTTGTGAAAGCAAGCTGAACCATAAAGAGAATGCAACGTTGTAACAATCTCAGGCCTTCTTCTGTACTCACTTATGGCTGTGTGGTGTGTGGGCCGAGCTGGGTTTGCCACCGAGGTCTTTGCCGCCGTACAGGTGCCAGATGACAGACACCTCTCGAAGCACCACTCTGTTCTGAGGCACTGGGAAGCGGGTGGGGGCACGGAGCAGATCTGAACTGCCCCGAGGACGAGAGTAGTAACCATCCCGTACCTTTATAGGGCCCTGCGAGAGCACTGTCACCACAGGCTCACCATCTTTAGGCTGTCAGGGAGTGAGAAACTGCATTGTAAAACATGACTTTTCAAAGTTATAAATAAAACAGGTTTATTGGAGTATGCTTTGCAAATTATTTTTTGCAAAAAGTGTATTAATTAAAAGCTGGAGAAGATTATGAAAACTGGGGGTACATACTGGGATGCCCATCCCAGGAGCCTCCAGGATGCAGAAGTCGTCGTTGTCAGTGGAACCCTCTGATTCGTCTTCTGACATCATACCTGCTTGAGCTTCCATAGCTGTGGTGACCAGTCCATCAATATCAGACTCCTCCCCTTCTAGAACAGAGGGGCGGAGCTTGGGGGCTTCTCCCGGGAACAGATAGACTGAGACAGGTGAGGCTCGGCGAATGGAGGGTGAACCTGCTTTATAAATACACACAAGTAAATGAATATTACTCTATAACACTCAAGTCTGGAGACTTTTTGGTTCTACTTTTATTCAGCAAGGATGCATTAAACCGATCAAAAAAAGTGACAGTAAATATTATAGTATATAGTATTAATAATGTTACAAATGTTTTCTATTTCAAATAAATGATGTTCTTTTATAGTTTCTGTTCACTCCTGAAAACAAATACCACAGTTTCCACAAAAATATAAAGCAACACAGCTGTTTTTGAGATAAGAAATATTTCTAAGCAGCAAATCAGCATTTTACAATGATTTCTGAAGGATCTTGTGACACTGAAGACTGGAATAATTATGCTGAAGAATTAGCTTTGGAAGCACAGGAATAAACTGCATTTTAAAATATATTCAGTCAGAAAGCATGAAATTATAATAATACTTTACAATACTAATGATTTGTCTGTCTTTTAGATTAAATAAATGCAGCCCTGGTGAGCATTTCAAAAATTATAAAAGATTAGTCACGAAACAACTCCATTATGTTACACATTTTGTTGTTGTAGATATGCCTTATATATTTAAACAACGTCCAAAGTCTCACCAGAATCTTGGGTCTCTTCCTGTAGGATTCTCTCTGTGTCAATCAAGGCATCTGTGAGGTCATACTGGTTAATCTCTGCCGTCTCTGCTGGAGGGCAGGGCGGAAGGGAGGCAGGACTTTCTGACAGCTAAGAGAGAGATTTTAGAGCTGAATACAAATGGGAGAAAGAAGTTATACTATAGCTGTAAAAAAAAAAAAAATCATACCAGAAGTTTCTGTCCGGCGATCTCTGTGGGAGATGTGTGGCGAGGGGGAGGGTGAAGATCGCCCTGGGAAACCAGGTACTGCAGCATGTTAACCAGAGCAGCGCATGAGTCAGCACAGGTGTGCACGTGAACTACATTATTAGAACAACGAAGCTCGAACAGCGGCTGAGTCTGCAAAATATTAATAAAGAAATACAGATAATTATTAACAATATGGAAGATAAAAACAAAAAATCTGCAAATAATATATAGTTGAAATGCTATGAAATCTTCAAGCCAGTGGAGGTTGCAATGAAACTAACCAGTTTACTCGAGTCAGTTCCTTTCCAAGTTGTTATGGCCAGTTCCAGCAGATCAATGTCTAACACACACACATAGTCTGAGACAGACAAAAATGATATAATTAGAGGTGGCCCACCTAATAAACATTAATGCAAAACAAGATTTTAAAAGCTATGTTTGTTCTGTACCTCGTCTCAAATCCACAGTATCATTTTCACATTTATCAGACAGGTACAACGCCGAGTCATCTAAGATAAACCTAAAAGAAGATTTTAGAGCTGTTAGGTCCAAAATCAATTAAATTCAGTGCAACCATTTAGGATCACACCATAGTGACCAGTACCTGAGGTGAAAGGTCGCAGTGTCTACAATGATGTTGCTGGATAAAGAAAAGGACTCAGCTGTAAACAATACTCGCAGAGGAAGATAAAGCGGCCTGGAGGGAGAAACGAAAAAATAATGAACTTATGAAAGTATTTTTGTGAGACCAAACATTCAGTGTTTCTACAATACCTGTAGTCCACTGCACAAGTGGCCAGGTGAGTGTGAAGGACCGTGATGACTGCAGGTGGGGTGTAGCCTAAAATGTCATCATCAATGACATCAAGGAAATCGACAATCTGTATAGAGAATGGTATTATTATAGTTAACTGAAACTAACACCATAAAAAAACACATTTGAGTTATTTGCATTAAAAATGTTGACAAATAAAATCTAGCAATCTAACTTTTTCTAAATCCAGCTAGCTGCAACATAATAGCAACATTTCTCATTTAATTCAGTTTAACTTGATGTACCAAAATAACTAAAACTGGATTAAAATGAATAAAAAAATAAAAATAAAAATGCATAACAATTACTAAAAAAAAAAAAAAAAGGAAAGTATAAAAATAAAAAGGAATTAACATATTAATAACATCAAGTCAAAACAGTAATGTTATTATTAAATAAAACTATAACCATTACAAACAATAAGAAAAACTTGCCATGGCAACTAACTGAAATACATTTCGATTGAAATGACTACAACTGAAATAAAAATAGATTAAAGCTATATAGAAATTAGTGCTGTCAAGTGATTAATCATGATTAATTGCATCCAAAATAAACGTTTGGCATAATATATTTATGTGTGCTGTGTATATTTATTATGTTTATATAAATAAGTACACAAACTACATGCATGTATTTCAGAAAAATGTTGTTTATGTATTAAATATATTTATTATTTATCATATAAATTATATTAATATAAATATAGACATAAATGTTTTCTAAATATATAATCAACATGTGTGTGTATTTCTATATACACAATAAATATACACAGAACACTCAAATATTTTATGCAAACAAAAACTTTTGTTTTGCATGTGATTAACCATGATCAAATGTTTGACAGCATTAATAGAAATTTAAAAAAAATTCACGTTAGTCAAACATTCAAGACAGATGCACACACTTATTTAAAGTTAATATCTAATCTAGTTACTAACATGTACCTGCTCATGCCAGCTATGATTGGTTAATGCCATGTGATGTCGTAAAGTAGCACCTTGGAGTCGCAGTGCGACCAGAAACTCCTGCAAAGAAAATGAGATAAATACTTAAAGACAAACAAACAACAATCATCTCATAATTAACCCAACTTACAGGCAACAAGAAGATGAGATAACACAGACCTTCACATTCCTTTCAAGATCTAATGTGATCTTGATGGCAGTCGACAGCATCTGAACATCAGTTTCTCGGCCACCAACACTGCTCACCCCCACCTCTGTGGGGTAAATGGTAGGGTCCAGATGACCCGGGGAAGTGAACCTGGGCATTTCCAGTTTCACAGGAATAGGGGAGTCTGGGACCTCGGCTATATAAAGAGTGAAAGACACAAAAACAGCATTTTGCATTTCAGAATAGGATAATAACTTTTTCCCATGCAAAATATAAAGGAGTCTAATAAAGTAGATGCCATTTTCAATGGTTTAACAGCTCACCTTTATGGTACAGCTCTACTCTTCTGCTTTCTATGGTCAGGAAGCTGAGATTGGGATTGTTCTGGTGTTGCGTCACACTAAAAATCTTTCCACCTTCCAAATCCAAAATAAGTTCTCCATGACAGAGGTCCATTTTACGTCCAGCTTCATTCTTCAAAGGAATGGTATCAGAATTTGTAAAGTGTAATTTTACTGCCACTGGTGTCGACTTTCATCATATTGTTATTGTGACAATGCTACAATTTTATTTACAATTTTTTTTTCACATTTACCTTGCAGTCTGTCATAGCTTGGAGACGACCTTTGCCAATCAGCACTGTTAAACAGAGCAGACTGAGAGCATGGCTGGACTGAGGCTCTAATGGTTTCCTTCGTTTTGATTGCTTCGCTGAGAAGAACTGAGACTCCTCCTCCTCAGAGTCAGATTCTGAGATGAGTGAAAACAAGAATAATTTGAAGCCAAAACGTTGTTGCTGTTAACTAAAACGATAAATAAATACATTTTAAAAACACTTGTCTTTAGCAAATCATTTAAATCAAATAAATTTAAGACAAAATTACTAAAACTAGAACCAATTAAAACTATATAAAGATATTAAAAAAAGACTAATAAAAATACAAAAGCACAAAAGATCATTAACAAAAACTACAATTAGTATATAAATACTGAAAATATAAAACTAGAAGCATGTACAAAAATTAATACTTGCAAAAATAGTATATAAAACAGGTAAAAATGCTCATAACTCAACATATGAAACAGATGAGCATGACTGACCCAGCCTGAAGGCAGATTTACAGAGGTAAAATTCATCCTCCTCAGGTCTGTGGTGGTGAGAGGGACTGCGAGAACTTTGAAAAGAAGAAGGAGGAGCAGGAGGAGGGGACGGAGGAGGTGGAGGAGGCTCCCACATCAACAGATCATTATTAATCCTGAGAAGAAAGAGATATTGGAGCTTGACATCAGTCAAACATGGCTTTATTTTTCCATAGCATTTATTGTATTTCATTTGTACCCAACACAACATACATATAATCTGAAATGTACATTGAGCTGAAAAAGGCATTTAACAGTCAATGTTTATAGATATACATATTTTCAAAAGTTCATTCTCTTGAATGTGTGAGTGTTAAGGAATACCTGTTATAGATGCTCAAAAAAGCCTCTTTACTGGGCAGGAGAATGTAGGCTACAGGAAACGTGATATCCACCACATACTGACACTGACATATACACTGAGTCTGAAACTCATCCATCTCCTCTGGGTCGGCTGGGATCACCATCTGAGACAGAGAGAGAGAATGAGTCAAGTACAGGAATGAAAGACATACAGACATACAGACGGATGGACGGAGGTACCTCTTCTGTCTCAAACATAGTGCGGTTGGAGGAGAAAGGAGAGCTGTTTTTCTCTCTGAGTTCACAAGGGTTCTCTAGAGACATAGAGCCCAGACCCAGATCCCTGTTCAGCCCTTCACAAACACCCATACTGTCAGAATCCGCTCCTTCATTCACTCGTATCTGAATCCTACAGATGGAAAAGAGAGGGAACTAAGAGAGGGAACTACGAATGCTTTCCTAAGATTTGTTGTTTTTATACAACTAAAAATTGGTATAACTCAGACACACATACACTATCTAACTCACCTGGGAATGCCATCAGGGTTCTGTGGATCTGGGCTCTTTTGCACACGGATACAGGGAAATGCCTCTCCATCCCAGCCCTCATAAACTCCTAAAACACACAAACACACTCTAGGTGAGTTTAGAGAGAAAATACCACTGTATCCTGAATTTTATATTATTTTTTAAAATATTTTAAGGAATGTTGGCAACCAAACAGCTGCTGATAGCTACAGACTTCCATGGTATGATAAAAATAAAAGTATGAATGTCAACGGCTACCAGCAACTGTTTAGATACCAACATTCATCAAAATATGTTCTTTTGTGTTCAGGAAAAGATGATGGATGGTTTTTTTGGTTTTTTGGGTGAACTATGCCTTTAGGCTGATATAATAATATTAGAAATAATAAAAAAAAAAAAAAAGAAAAAAAAGTGCTTTGGTTATATTATTTAAAAAAAAAAATTAAATTGTTATAACATTTTTATGAAAGATTTTAAAAATATTTTCCCCATTCAATAATGTGCACTGACTAGCAATATTCATTGGAAATGTAAATAAGAATTTGATTTTGATTTAGTAATCTCCTGTGT
>JAUMHE010000063.1:6763308-6782507 GCA_032359235.1 Enteromius mattozi | reverse complement strand
CGTAACTCAAACTGTACTCACATCTGTTTAAAATTCTCCCCGAGCAGTTGGCAAAGCCTCGGACGTGTGACTGTATTACACCATTACACCACTGTAATGATCTGGTGAACAACTGGTAATTTTCTGATTTTAATGAGCGTTTGATTGTTTTGACAGTCCAGAATGTGGTATAGAGTGCAACAGCGATTACAAATTAAATTCAATACTCAACAAAAGTGTTTCAAGAGAATGTATAATGAAAAACAGAACTTTACTCGCACTTTGGTTTAAATAAGAGAGTCCAAAAAGTAATTCAGCATTTGGCCAGTGTGTAAAGGCCAGCCAAAGAAACTGCTGAATTAAGTCTTTTTTTCAACAGATTTCATCAAAAATATCTTAATTTGTGTTCTGAAGATAAACAAAGGTCTTGCAGGTTTGGAACAATATGAGGGTGAGTAATTAATGACAGAATATAAATTATTGGGTAAATTATCCCTTTAACAATAATGTTCAATCCCATAACATTAGTTAATGCATTGGATTTGATGTGATTTGAGGAAAATCATTAGTGTTTTCAAATTGATTTAGGTTTGCTGTTCTTGTTTGTAGGGCTGAAGTTTAAAAATAAATAAATAAATAATAATAATAATAATAATATCCTAATTTCTGACTTTTTTATTCCATACAGCTTATATTTTGAAAGAAAACTGCAGAGAAGCTAAAGAGCTATTTTGTTGACATGCATGTATTTATTTTAAATGCAGCCTTTACAATCTCATAATCACTAAGCAATATTACAACTTCAGTTTAATTTATTTTTATAAATCAACATGAACCTAGATCAGTACACATTGTCTTAATGTATTAATGATAATAAAATTAAAGTTAGTTCATAATATTAATTCATGCTTACAAATTTAATTTCACTGTAAGTTTACAGCTGAAGTCTACCTAAAATAAATAAATAAATAAATAAAATATTGTTTTAAAATCTGCACTGTAAACCAGATTTTGGTAAAACTTGACTTACCAATCAAGTTTAAGAAAAAAATATATAACTGAGTTTAGGGCTCAAAAGAGTTTGGGTGTAAGAGTTTGCAGGTATGCTGTGTACCTCAGTGTACTGTGGACCGTCCGAGTCCCACAGGCACTCCAGCAGTTCCAGCCTGCTGAAGGAGAGGTCAGAGGTCGTGGCTCGGGTGTGCCGGCCTGCGCTACGCATCTCACATGCCAGCTGCACTGCTGCACCAGTGACCCTAAAGACCAGAGAGAGTCAAAAAGAGTATGCGGACATGCATATACCTTAGGTAAGCATAGCAGGTAATTCCTGCCGTACCTGATGTGGGAATGGGGACATGCTTTAGCAAAGTTTCCTCTCAGATTGTGGAAGTCTCTCTCACTGAACATGCTGTCCTTAAAGAAGCCAAGCTCACGGAAAAACAACTGTGAAACCTTAGCCAATGAGGAAAGCCCATCCGGCCCGGGAGGAGGGTCCTGCTCTAACAGAGTAAGTGTGACTCCGCCCAGAGAGAGGCGGAGCAAGGAGTCTGGTTTCAGCGGCTCTGATTGACAGCTTCGTGATGACCGTTCTATTGGGAAAAGAAAAAACAAAGACTGATGACGGATTGCAAGAGAAAACTTCAATGGAATGCAGTGACACACACAACATGCGTTGTTTAAAAAAGGTTTAGATACATACTGGGAGGTCTGCTACATTGAGGCAAACTAGCTAAGGATCCTGGTACAGGATAACGACGAGGACAGTTGAGCATTCCCTGTAAGAGGCATATAAGAGTGCAAGGCAATCATAAACTGCACACAGATAGCTAAAGCATAACAGGTTGATAGACTTTAAGTTACACATTGCTCCAAGTGAGTTTTAAAAATGCAGCCTATCAATTATTGAATGGTCAGAAAAAGTGCACGCATAATAATAAGATTAAAAGATACAGCAAATCTAATGTGTCTTTACAAAAAAAAAAAAGTTTTTGCAAACTGTTAAAACCAAGTCTGACATCCAATTATAGGCATTCTCTGAAAAACGTTTGGACACCAGAATGAGCATCAGAAATGCAAAATATGCTGAACTTCATTAGAGAAGATACAGTTCATAACAGCACTAACCTGTGGAGACAAAGGGTTTGTTTGAATCAGGCTGCTCTGGCTATGAATGGACGACTCCATATCGCTGTCTGACAGCTCACTCCCAGAACGTGTTGACAACACACTGCTGGACATACAGCCAGGACCCATTGAATAAAACATCTCTGAGAAACGGGAGACAAAAATAAGAAATTTTGGGGAAAAACAAAAGAACTATAAATAGTTCCAGAAAATGAAAACTGAAGAAGAGAATAAAGTCTAACACAGCACTTTTCTTTGTCAAGAGCCTGAATCCTTAATTTTTAAGACATATTTATGATCGGATTTAAACCTAAATTTCACCCAATGTCGAAGTGAGGAACAAATTGGGTTTAATTAAGAAAAAGAAATTACTGAAAATGTTATTATGCATTGCATACACCAGCTGAATAGCAAATGTATATATTTTCTGGCATTCATATGACAGTTATTCAATTAATTCAGCATTGTATGTGAAAATGCAAAGACAAAGAGAGATATACACATATGGATGTTATATAAAATTGTATATTTCAACCAAAAAACTATGTATAAAGTTAAGTTATATACCATAACTTTTATTGCTTCCAGGCATTGATACTGTCACATATGAAACTGAAGTTCAGGATGAGCATATTACATGTTGTAGAATACATACACAATTCAGCAAATGTTGCAGGTTAAGCAGGTATGCCATTCATAATAGAAATTCACATACATGCTGATAAAATAGCAATATAGTAGTACACCAATATCACAATAAATCACCTGTAATGATCTTAACAAAATATTGAATCATTGTCGTCTCACCTCCGTTCTCCATGCTAGTGACATACGGTTCTGCTTCCAGCTCCAGATCTCTGTCATACATTTCTGAGTTCAGCTGCTTACTGAGATCCTCTTCAATCAATCGCAGGTCATCAGAACCCAGAGGCCTAGAAACACCCCCACCGGAGACAACACCACCACCAACTGACAACAGAGTGAGAGACAGAGCAGTCATTTCACGGAACATTTGTCAATCAGATAAGAATCAGATCAATATCCTTACAGTGCTTATGCAACCCTGGGTTTAGACAGTAGAATATGTTTAAGCATTTTCATAGTATTGATCATTTGAATAATAGAATATTTATCAAGTAAAACAATTTTTTTTACAGAATACTAAATATATACAATAATTAATTTAAATATATGTTTAGCATGTGCTCTAATTACAACATAGAGACAAATCTTAAAAAAAAAAATAGAAATAATGTTGAAAAACAAACTACTATACTCTTTATGTTTATATTTTCATTATATTCCCTTTTGCATGTATATATGCAAGTACCCGGAAACCATATTAAATCAAATTCCGTAGTATTTTTTTTTTTCCATACTATGGAAGTCAATGGGGACCATCAACTGTTTGGTTACCCACATTCTTCAAAATATCTTCTTTTCTGTTAAACAGTAAAAAGAAACTCACACAGGTTCGAAATAACTTAAGGGTGAGTAAATTCTTTTTTGAATTATTTTTAGTATTTCTGAATAAACTATCCCTTTAAGGCTGGTAAAAAAGTCATATGATTGTTGATGTGTCTCATTTGAAAAAGGAGAAATCGGAACATAACACAAGGTAATGAACAAACACAGAACACAGTGCTCATGTTACCTGATGTCTCGATGCAGAGGGAAGACAGGAGGTCTGTCAGGTGTGTGATCTGACTGGGGGACAGCAGCAGGTGGAGACACCCGACTTTACCATCCAACTCAAACTAAGAGGAAATTCAAATCAGTTAATAAGGAAAGTAATATAAATCTTCTGTTTTGCACTAATTAAACTTTTTCATTAATACTGAAATCAAAATTATTGGATCGTTTGATCTCACTATTACAAGAAAATCATGATCATGCTTAGAGCATTCCCATTCTGTCTTTATTTTTATTATGCACACAAACCTTGGGCCCAGGCAGCATTTCATTCTGTTTGATTTTGACCGTCGTCTCTATGAATCCAGAGCACTGTCCAATCAGCAGAGGCTCAGGGGGCTTTGGGATGGGATGTAATGATTGAGGGGCATCGGAGGCATTTTCGCCTTTATCATTTTCATCCATATTATCCATCTCCCTGCTGCTCGCCATGTCATCAGAATGATCTAGCCCCTAAATGAATGAATTGAAATTCACTGTCCATTACTGACCGAAACTTTATATTTGCCATAGCAGCATTTATATTTATTCATTTAGCAAATGCTTTTAACCAAAGCCACTTACGAACAAGCAATTGATCATGAGAGGTAAAGTATTTTCAATAAACTGTGTTAAATATGAATACACAAGCTAGCGTGGAAGTGAAACGTGCAAAGCCACTAACTAACAGGTTGTATTGTTTCCCTGACCTGTGATCCTCCGAGAGTCTCATAGAGCAGCTGTACAGAGTTGAGCTGGAGGATCTTGTGCAGGAAGGCTGGTGGCTGGTGGATGTCTACAGGCACTGTCTGGCTTGAGTCTCTCATAGCCTCATCACAATAGTCCACTCTGCAATATCACATGTTACCACCAGGGTCACAAACAACGGAATGGACTCTAGAACAGGGTTGCCAGGATTTCACAATAAAACCCACTCAAATGCTACTCGAAGCTAGACCAAAACTAGTCCAATCATGTTTAGAGAAAATAGCATTCAGGAGGGTAAAAAAAATGTTAAACATGTGTTTAATAGCACATATTGAAAAACAACCTGTTGCAAAAATGTTACAGTAGCAAAATTCCACAGGAAAACCATGGACTTGGCAACATTGCTCTAGAGAGTCAAGCATGCAAGTTCTGTTCTGAAGGATATAATTGATGTGAGTCAATCTGCATTTTTAGTTTAATCTGTTAATCGACTAAAAGAATGCAAATATTTTCAAGTATTTTGACTACTCTAGTAGTTTTTCCAGTAAAAGTATCACTACTGTTCAAAGGTTTAGGGTCATTACAACTTAGAAATTATTTTTTTTATTTAGCAAGGGCATATAAAATAATCAAATGTGACAGTAAAGATATTATTTACAAAAGATTTTTATCTCAAAAAAATTTTCTTTCGAATCTTCTATTCATCAAGAACTCTGAAAGAAATGTTTCAGTATCCACAAAAATATTAAGCAGCACAACAGTTTTAACATTGATAGTAATACCATATCAGCATATTAGAATGACTTCTGAAGGATTGTGAGACACTGGAGTAATGAGGGCAACAATTCAGCATTGCATGACAAGAATAAATTACATTTTATAATATATAAAAATAGAAAACTGCTATGCTTTTTTCTTTTAAACATTAGTTTTTGAATAACCAAAAGTTTTAAAAATCCATGTCATTCTTCAATGGCACATCTACTTGTGTAACCATATCTACTTTATTAATAAACAACAAAAACAACAAAGATGTAATTCATTGCCTCACCGTTTAATGCGCATCTCTAAGGCGACCCCAGTCTCAGCGTCCGGGGAATGGTGTTCTACTCGCACAATGGTGTCCAGAAAGGTGACTTTTATTCGACGCAAGACTACAAACACACAAACATGTGACAATATACAGTTAGCCCGTCAGCTAAGCGCTTTACTTCATAATGCAACAATACAAATGTACAGAATCACTAGTAATGCTACACACCTGTCTCAATGGTCTGTGCAAACATTTCCAGCCCCTCCAGTGGAGCAGGCGGCTCTTCTGACGCCTCGGGTGGGTCCTTCAGGCACTCCTGGGCCAGCTGCATGCTGGACGTCATGCATGACGACCACCCTTGGGAATCCCAGTTGCCGTCTAACCAAGATCAGAGAAAATACAATTCAACAATAAGTTAGTCCTGTGTAAAATATGGCTTTATGGATTAAACCAAATGAGTGCACAAAGACCGCTCCACAGAACTCACTGGTTCTGTATTTGGGTCTGCATGTTATTTGCAATCCAGTGACTTCAAGGGTGCAGTGTTCTGTCACAAGTGCCGCCCAGGGAATAGTCACTGCGATGCTGTTCACGAAACCTTCAACAATCTCTAGTGGAGCTCCCAATGAATCCAACAACTCATTCACTGCCTGAAAAGAGGATTCAGAGAATAGTTACGCAAACTGAAGGTCAAGTGATCACACTTAAGAACAGAAGATGTCAAAATGACTGTGAAATAAGGGAACGATGTTGTGCTATTAAAAGTTTTCAGTCTTATAGATGCCATAGAATATAATCATCCCCATTCTAAAACTAAAAAGGTGGCTATATAACTGTATGTATAAAGTCCCAATTTATACTGTAAAAAATATAAAATAATATTTGAAAAAGTGGTTATATTATAATGCTGTACACTTTGATTTATTTACATTTTAATTAATGAATTAAAATATATTAACAATTTTTAAACACTCCTTTGCAAGCCCTACACTGAAAACCTAAATGACAGCTCCACAAAATAAAGCAATTACACTAAAATGTGAAAGAAAAAGTATTGCCTTGAAAGTGAAGCCTCGATCAAAGACCAGGAAGAAGATCTAATATGTACAAGTCATCAGACTCTTGGAAACATGAGTTCTCCTTCAGCTAACAAGATGTTCTGATCTCATACTCAAGACTACATATTGCGAAATACTTGAAATATGGGCCACTTGGACAAGAAAACTGGCCTGGACATGTCTTACCCAACACTTACCCACACATCCAGGTTAATTTCTCTAATGACCCCGCTGCCATTGTACAGGTCCAAGCTCAGCTGGTCCAAACTGAGTCTTTCCTCCAAGAAGTGGCCCAGGTAGTGTTGCAGAAGGTACCGACAGGCCCGTTTCTTTATTGAGCCCGACCAAGGGAAGAGCCACCGAGACATAGGGCCAGAGCAGACAGGGAGAGGGAGCAGAGAGGCGGCGGAACAAGAGACCAGTCCTGCATAACAAACCTAAACCCCCCTCGGTAGTGTGTGAAAATGAGAATACAATAATACAAGCGTACTGCGATGGACAAGAAGGGGTAAAACCGTCTAACTTCCTGTCCTTTGACACCAAAATCCTCTGGTTCTTTGTTTTTGGACGTCAGGTTGTCCAAAGCAGCGTTTAAAAGAGGACAATATTGTTGAAACGGGTCACTCCGGTTCTACTTTTAAGAATAAATGTCAGTGAAATATGCGACAGGTCTTCTATAGTCCTCTGGCCAACGGGTTGTTTATTGTTTTCATACTCGGACTGAACGAGTGTGCGTCATGACGTCAACGTAAACTGAAGATGCCGAAAGTTGGATGCGTCAATCCGCCATGTTGGGACGGTCACCTCGAACCCTTCATTCAGATGTAGATATGACTCTAACTTCATGTACCCAACCTTACTTGGATAGATTTTTTATTATATGGAGCCTAGCCTCATGTAATAAAGATTCCACAGAATTATATATAACAAATTCAACACTCTTGTTCTGTTATTAATTCTATATTGATTAGTAGTTTTATACAAAAGCAAATTTAGTACCCAAACGTTCCAGATATACCTCCAGCGCTGTCATGATTTTAGTGTTTCGCTTAGCAATAATCATAAGTATTGTTATTTTAATACATCAACAACTTGTTTAAGGTATTGATTTATTGATCTTGCTGAGTAAACAAACCTTATTGTTGTGAAAACATCACATTTAACAACACCAACGAAAGCTCAGCACAGACATCACAATTAAAACAGAAAAAGTGCTTTTAAAATTAATGCAGGAACAGTGTAATTTATTCAAGCATAAACCTGAGGTATAACCCTTTTAAGAAAAGAAAAACTCAAATAAAACTCTGTAATTAATTTAAAACAAGTTTGTGTTTCATTTCAGTTTAACACATCATAATTAAATGCCTGCTAAACAACAAATAAAACTATGTACATACATATGCATTTGTGTATGTTTGTTGTTTTCATTTTATGAAAGCAGCTTCTGGGATCTTTCCTTGAACCTAAAGGAGACAAAATATTATAATGAATAATATGATACATTTCAAATCCCAAATCCTCAAAATGGATGCAATTAGATTTCAAAAGCACACGAAACACTAATCAACATAAACGAACAGCAATGATCCCCTGATCTCTGAGGAGATTCAGATAAATTATTCAGTTTATCTAGTCAAGGACTGGCAACAAGTTTTGAGATGGTTAATCAGCTTTTGAAACATTTAAACTAGTGAGACTTTCAAGGTTAATATCTTTTAATATCTGATTATTTATTAGCAGTAAACTGAACTGCTGAAATGAGAGCATATTGGACATATTGTATTTCCATCAACTGGCCAAGCAGATTCATACCTTGAGTTGTGTGAAAATCTGAGCAGCTTGGTGAAAATCCCACACATTGTCCTGCAGACACCTGACAGCAATACACAAGCAAACAACAGGGATAATATTGACTAGGGGTGGGCAAAATCAAAAGTAAGGGCAACTTTACATAAAAAGTAACAATAGATAGTCATCTTCACTGGAAATTCAATTTTTTCCTCTTCTAAATGATGTGATAATGCCCATTTTGAAATAAATTTTTTTTAAAATGAAAACTACTTTCTTGTGTAAATAATGTCTTGCTAACACTACAGTATATCTTAGTCATACAATACATTTAAAGAAACAGAATATAAATAGCAGCTTCTGTATTAAGCCTTGTATCGCCCAGCTCTAATATTTCCCACATCATTCATAGAAAGAAACTTCAATAATAACAGAATTGCAAGTATACAGCAAGGGCATGCTTTTTGCTCTCTGCTCACTTTTGAGACCATTCCAGGTTCATTTCAGACATCTGGGAGAAATCGGAAAGCATTTTCTGCTGGGATGCCGTGAGGTTGGGCAGCACCGGGCTATTCGAAGGGGCTGGTGCTGCAAATGCACAGCGTATCTCCTCGCTGGTGGCGTTCCTCACAAAGAGCTCGTCGTTCACAATACACAGTCTGCAAAAAAAAAAAATACACCAATCAACTTTATGTTAGTAAGAGCTAATTTTGACCAAATCATGACTAAGGATGATTGCTTTAAATGCCAGTTGAAAGGTCAGACATGTGAGGGAAAGCCAGTAAATTAAGATATCCATTTTAATTAATAAAATACAGCCCAAAGCAGAGAGTGCTTTTATTTGTTCATGCTTGTGATTTACTACTGGCTTTTCCTACCCAGAATTCCGAGCTGGAACTGTGACGAAGACTCTGGAGAAAGCCTTAACATGATTTCTCAATTTGTCATCAGCTAAAGAGAGGAAAAAAAAAAAACTGAGTTGAAAACAGCGCTATTTGATCAACTGTTAGGCTGACACATCTAACTTCATGCAAACAAAAGACTCACCTTCTTTGAACACTCCACTTATTGTGAACGCTAATAGAGTGCTCTACGGAGAAGAGAGGGAATCAACTAAATGTCAAGAAAATGTAAATTACAAATCAAGAGCTTCAGTGATAGCAGTGTTAAAACCATTGAGGAATTTACCGAGTATGTATTGACATCAACATTGACTGAGTTCATGTCATGCTGGGTGTTGGGGAGCTCACTGAGGAAGGCGACTACAGTCAGACGGGAACGTTTTAGCAGGTGAAACCATGCAGCTGTAAAGAAGATGACTGTACATGACACATACTGATTTGTTTGTTTTTTTTACTTTATTCTTTGCTCTTTTCTCATGTGTGCAACGTACAGGGATCTTTGATGTTCTTGATGTTGCGGCTGTGTTCATGATAATCTTTTAACCTGCATCTGCAAAATTACAGAAAAAGGAAAGAGACCAAAAACACATTGTATATCATGTACAATTCTGCACATTTACAAGCAGTAAAAATATTGTTTTTACATTTAAATTTATTTCCCACTAAGAAAAATGTGCAGTGTGAATTTAAAAAAACAAAAATCTGGATTACATTGATGTTAAAAATGATAGTTTTCAAATATAGTAATTATGTAAAGATATAAAGCGGTCTCACTTTATATTAGGTGTCCTTAACAACTATGTACTTATAGGATTAACGTTCCTCACCTCTGCCTTACACCTTAACCCACCCTTAAACCTACCCATACCTCCAAACCCGTCCATAACCTTACCCGTATCCTACCTCAATAGCAGCAAACGTGTGTTTTGCAATACAATATGAACACACGTACTTATTTTTTTATGTAAGTACATAATAGTTAAGGCCACCTGATATAATGTTTGACCAATAAAGCCTTCTTTAAGGACCAAGTATTTTTAACTTATTTTTTTTTTCAGTAATTGTGTTGTTTTGTCATGTTAGTAGGTTTACATATTATATGTGTATAGGTGTATATATATATATAAAATGGTTTATTAAAGACAGCAGAGTGCCATCAAAGATGAGTGGTGTTTTACCTGGAGAGATGGTTTATGGATGGCAGGCTGAGAGAGAAACAGGCATCATCGTGATACGCCTCCAGCAGCGGCTGTCTGTCCCCAGAGTCATACACACAGTAATAACTGCCACAAAACAAACACAAACACACATCACTGCTGACAAAGGCATGCTATACAGAATACTAAAAACAATCCAACAGGAAAACAATTGCACACATGCACTTACTGTTGCAGAAAACGCTGAATGAGACTCTGGATTTCATTCGATGCAAAGTGGCTGCCCTGAAACAGTTACACAGACACTTCCAGTCAAAAACTTCACGTTAACACTCCTTAGGTCAATATAAGACTGCAGACTCTTAGGTTACCTTACAAGGAGGAATGTTTGTGTGTGTTTCCACGTCAAAGCAGATTGGAGGTGGAAGCACATGACCGTCCTACAGAAATAACACACACATCTGTCTCACTCCTGCAAATGCTAATGATCAGATTTTGATGACAAAATAACATGCACTGCTTAATTAACAAGTTAACAGTAAAAATGTTGATTTCTTATTGACTTAACATGTCTGTATTACAGTTGGAAAAGTTTACAATGGCACTTAAGCAATATGTTCTTTTGGCAGCAAGCCTGAAATCAGGATTCCTACCATCGACTGATTAATGATTGACTGATTTATACAAACAATAATAACTGTACCGTACATTGAGTCCTGTTGGTTCAGAACCTTAAGGACAAATAAAAAACCCTCACCAATCTGAGAAGCCTGGGAAATCTCTCCCGAACAGCACTGTCACAACACAAGAAAGACAAGAAGAAAACAGTGAGGCACCTGATCATTCCAGCAGGGACAAACACACACACACCACAAACACCTCTGCACTCCAAAGCCATTTCTCCTGATTTTATTGGTGTATTGTGTATACCAGGTTCACCAAAGAATAAATTGTTTTAACCCTCTTTAAAATGCTCTCTCTGGGTGATTGGTTCAGTTTTTATATTTTAAACCCTACTGCTGTCACCCACACCCCTGCATATAAAAATAACTGAAAACCATGCAAGTACGGTGAAAAAAATAAATGTGTAGGATCTTATAAATGCACACAAGTGTTAGGGTTAAGTTAGCCAAGTTTGGGCAGAAATGTGGTATATTCAATTGAATACTAGATTCTTAATATGTTAATATGAATAATGTAATATTATTCTTAATGTCATGTATTGCATTTATTAGGGGAGCATAGGAATATGGTTAATTTTTGTTATAAAACTATCCGTTTGTGAGTGCATGTGTGTGTGTGTGTATATATATATATATATATATATATACACACACACACATATTTATCTTTTTAGACTAAGACTAAAAATAGTTGAACTATATGTTTAGACTATTGTTTATAAAACAAATAGTTTTGTTGAAACCAAAATGAAGCGTAACATGCAAGGCTGTACTGAGGCGCAGTGACTTCTTGCCCAAAACAGAAACAAACTGCCTATCCAATGTATATGCTTTATAATTTCAATCATCTTTGATGATAGTGGTCCTGACAGAAGTTACATTTAACCATATTAGCAAGAAGGAGCCCTGTATATTCATGCAGTCAGAATGGTTTAACCCTGTAAAATAACATGTTTTACTGTTGGTAACATCAGTTCCATTTTACAGCTGAATAGGCTTTTCAGTTGCTTTCTCATTTTATAGGCCTCCCTCCCACATTGCCCCCTCAAATCTTCAGTCTGACAATCTGGCCCTCAAGAGAAGCTAACTGAATAGCCCTAAAGTAGTCTTGGCATTGATGCCTTAAAAACCATCAAAAGTATCTTCTAGGGAAAGCCACTGAACCCCAGATTAAAAATAGCCACGAAAATAAAGTTAGCTATAAGAGAAACAGCAATACAATGAAACCGATCCCAGCAGCTCCAGAACAGAGTCCTCTTTACACCAGTACTGACTTGCCACATAGACAAACATTTCTCATTTGATCATCTTTTTATTAGTAGGATGAATTTATTCCTGTTTTCAGGAGGATTTCCCAACTCACTCTCTAGCATGAAAATTTGTCCCCAAGCCATTTTTATACAACAACATGGAGTTTTGGAACAGCCATCTTCCTTCCATCAACTTCCTTCTTCATTGTCATCACTGTAGGCTTTTTGTAGTGGACAGAGTGGGATCTTATCAGTCACTGGCTATCCAGAAACAGCAGTCTGATTGGAGCAGGAATACAGGGACGGGGAAAAGATGAATATGAGCAAACAACATTTACTACATTTTGCAGCAATAAACGTGGACTGATTTCCCTTGAAATGCCACCATACCATTTTTTGTTATGGATAAGGAACAACAAAAAAAAAAGAAGTGATATTTGTATTTAAACTTATAACAGCCTACATATTTATTATTTATTCAGTTCCCTGTTATGAAGGCTGGGATCAACTTCATGCATAATCAATGTTGCTTTATGGAAGAAAGAAAAATAGAGGAATGGTTTTGTTAAAGCCCCAGAATCAACACAGGATGCAGCTGCTGCTGTGATTTGGAGAAAAGGAAGAAAGACAATCCAACTGAAATGAAAGACATTCTGGACATGTCGGTCCATCACACATTTGCACATGTGAATGCACTTATAACAAATGAACAGAGTGCCATACAAAAGATAGAAACACTGCAATTTATTCAGACAACTCACAATTACTTCTGAACCACAGTAACTAAATATTGATGGATACTCTAAAGCAGATGAAATAAACCACAAGCAATGAATTATGAATGGTTGTTCATGTGTTAACATCTGCAATGCCAGGTTTTGATGATTATTTTTGATGATAGTCCAGGTATATTAAGTACTTCAAGACTGTGTAGGCCAGAATGGGACTATATGGACTATAAGAGTGTCCTGAACTCTGTAACTGTGTCAGAATGAAACATCATGGATGCTGCTCAGATAACCTGAAAACAGTCCATTTTCTTTTAGGCCTTTCTGACTGGCCCTTGGCTACCTTGTACCTTTTGTCTTTTAAAGAACTATAATGAATTACTAGTTACTTTACCAACAGATCAGGGATCATGTCTGTGACAAATTTATTATTTTAAGTATTCTTCCAGCTAATTATACCAGCTTTGACCTTTACCCTTGGTGTGTCACTGGCACTGACCTGATGTATGTGGTCTGATCTTTGAAGTCATCACACAGAGGGTTCCTGTCCAACCAGAGCTCCATCAGCCTGAACCCCTTCACTTTATCCAGCTCTTGCTCTGACTTTAGCTGCAGAATGAAAAGACAATATGGCAAAACAACAGATTCTGTGGAGCTTGCAGTTGCGTAAATAGAAACTGAAGAATTAAATGGGCTAATACTGTGAGATGATAGCGATAACAGACAATAACAGCAGGGCCTGAGCGACTCTCACCTCATTATGAGACAGGTTCAGGGACTGCAGGTTAGGAGCTTTGTTCACAAGTTCTGCAATGTCAGTCAGCTTGCACAGCTTGTTGTTACTCAGATTCAAACACAACAACTAAGAAGGATCAAAGAACGAGAGACAGAGAGAAATGTTAATTCAAACTCAAGTAAAAAGAAAAAAAAAGGATTTTCCAAAATCAGGAACATAAACTGCTGGGGGAATCAATGAAATGCTAATAATTAATAACTACTAATAAACAATAACAATAAAAATATCAATATTTATATTTACTTATTTAAACAATTATATTGACAATACTACAAATATTTTATTTGATCATTTATTTAAAAATAATTATTAAGAAAGTATTTTATGTCAAAGAGCTTCAACTAACCAAAAAATCTGAATCCCTACCTCATACTAAGTTATTGCATGGCTTCAGAAGACTTATGTCATATGAATCAACTTCGTGTGTCACTTTTGCTTTCATTTATAAAAGAATTTTAGGAATTCAATTTTGGAATAATTCACGATCATGAGCAAGTTTTAAATATATAAGCTTAGACATCTCATTTCTAAACATCACATTCAAACAGAATCACATCAAATTCTTGATTGTAGAATTACATGTGGCACAATTGTTGACAAATGACTATGTTCTTTTATCTACTTTTATAAATGTGTTAATAAAGATAAATAAAGTGTTTCCTGGAATCAGTGTCTACCCACAGCTGTTTACCCTAGAAATAAAAATGCATAGTTTAATGTTTCCACCAGATGGATGTTTTTATTTCCTATTTTTGTCCAGACATTGTGGCTGAATTTTACTGGATTAGATGAAGTTACTATACTTATTCTTCATTGCTGCCAAATGAAGGAAACCTGTCATGAAGCAATGAACACCTGGCCTTTGACACACTTCTCAAATGATCATAGTAAAGCTACTCTGTCATAAAGATTATTTAGCTGAATGCCAAGATAAATGGCAAAAAAAGCAAAAATGAAAGAGCTTATACTATCCAAATTGATGATTCGGAGTTTAAAAATATTAATAAAAGCACACCTTTATGTACAGATTGTTTCACAAAATGAGAATTTAAATGATGTCAATCTTTAGATTTATCTTTATGGTAGTTTCTCTAGTGATTATGGGATAATAAGACTTCTTCACCTTCAAATTATTTGTTTATAGCACAAATGCTATGAAATGCACATATTTTGTCAGAAAGTGTGTACCCAAAATTAGTAATAAACAACTACTGCATTTCATTCAACTAAGGTTAAAATCATGTCAAGGTTAATGATTTGAACAAACTCTCAAGTCTTACCTCTGGGATATTCTCCAGTATGATTTTGATCACAGCTTGCATGCAGTTTTCTTGATTTAAGATAACCTCAATATTATGGGAAACCAGGTCTGATTGAAAACATAGAAAATATAGAGTCAAATATAAAAATAAAAACCTCCATAATTTTGAAAAAGCTCCCAAATAATTTTTTGCAAAACTGTAGTAATCTTGACTTTGGTGCTTTGTGCAGTGTCAGGGTTTTTGTTATACAAAGAGTATAGTTTTACCTGGATCAGTGCGGATGCTGTTGAGGTCAAGAGACTTCTGAGAACCATCAAAGCGTTTGGACATGCAGTGCTTCACAAAAAAAACAAAAAAAGAACCGTTAAATGCAACAGTTGCCACCTGTAGACCACAAGTGTTACTGCACCAAGAAGCAGCTGTTGATCAAACCTTTAAACGTTCCAGATCTTGTGGCTTCAGCTCACTTTGGAGGAAATGAGTGGAAGCACTGTTCATAAGCACGGCCACCTGGAGAACAAGAAACATGTCAGCAGCTTCAAGATAGAACACAGGAATGAGAACTTGATGAATGCTTTACAATAGATAAGAGAGCGCTGTACCCTGTTCCCTTCACTGTCCGTGACTCTGCGTGAGAGTTTACACAGAGCACTGGCAGCAGCAGCATCCTCCAGATAGAAATGAACTTTATGTCCTTCTGTGGAGTACTAGACAAAAACAGAAAGAAACAGTCAGACAGATGTGACATCAGATGAAAATAACGTACTGCTTATTCAGTTAATTAACTAATTCACTTACGAGTTTGTTAAAAAGTTAACTCAAGTCTTTGTGATTATCTATTTATATATCACCCCAAAATAAAAAGAATAAATTTTATTTATTTATTAAAAAAAATTGTAAAAAAAGAAGAAAGAAATCCATTTCCTGTGTTAAATGTGCTTTACAATAACACAAAATAATAGCAGTCCTTAAAACAGACTTCATGTTCTGCAACAGAATATTAAGAAATATATATTAAAAATGTTTTTGTTCTTTTTAATTTTGGGGTGAAATACGCCCTGGGAGTTTCTTGACGGTTTATGAGATTACCCTTTAAAAATACAAAAAATAAGTAATAAAATATGTGGGAACATGACCACACACCCGTTCAATGATCATTAATCATTAAAAAATATTATCATCAACAATTACAAACACATTTATTGAAAAGCACAACTGACATAAAACAGCTCTACTGATGCCTTGTGGACAAACAGTACGGCTTAGCTAAACTGATCAAATCACCACGATCACTTACGTGTAATGGAACAAATGCAATGGGGCAGAGATTCTGTAGTGATGTAAGAAGCCATTTCTTATCATACTTTTTTCCCTGTGGGATCTGTGAAATAAAAGTAAATGTTTTAGATGCAGTAAACCAGAGGTTCCCAACCGTGGGGAAAGTGTTCCTTAAAAATAATGTTATTAATGATTTTTCATGGCCGATTCAGTTTTTTTTTTTCTTTAAGCAAGAAACAAAAAAAACAAAAAAGGAAAGTATACATAAACAAAATGTTTATTTGGCATTTAAAAGGACAAACTGTCTTTTGGCTATTGAAAACAATAAACCATCTGAAATTAACGGCAGCAACTGTGCAGTATGTACTATCAATAAAAACATAGATGGTACTGACATCAGCATTTAGCTTTTGTTTTTAAGTGATGTTGTAAACAAAGTTTCGGGAGGAGCACGCATGATCGATTAGCCACAGCTGTTCCCAAATTATCGCTAATCAGCCTATTAATCATTATCCAATCCCGTTTGTCTGCCTGCGCTTTAAATATCCTCATCTACTTCCCTTCCGTATCTAGCTACGCATCCCTCCACCTCCCCTTCTTTTTCGCACTTTCCGCGGGGGGCAAGCAGGGTCCGAGCCTGACGCCGAGCTCTACCCTCGCTAGGGTTACAACCAGTAGGGCTCGGAGTCCACCGAGCTCCCGGCTCGCCCCTTGGACAGCACGCCAAACACGCTTTACTAATTATTAATTATCATGAGGAAGTGCGAACTAGTGAAATTGGGTTGAAACTATGTAAATCTGTTCTTAAATGAAAACATGAACTGTAACCTTCTGAAATTAAAAGAAACAACTGCACAGTTCATTCAACAGTCCAAACAAAGATGTTTACTTGATCAGCATTCTGCATGTGTTTTCGTTTTTACATTTGGTGTAAAGAGAAAAGGTCTTTACCAGTGAAACTAAATAAAATAAATATATGCTATAAACGAATTATTCCAAAAGGTTAAAATAAATATTTAGTACAACGAGTTAAGCAAAGATCAGTTTTTCTGTGTTTTTTTATGCACAAATGACAGGTTCGCTAATCATCCGGAAAAATCTGCTCCGATTTATGGCCGTTCAACCGGTGCATCCCTATTATTATTATTTTAATGCAACAGTTAAAATACCTTATTGATGGATTTATTACAATCACACAGCTTTGTATTTCACAAGACATTAATTGATGTGGTTTTTATCAGCTGTTTAGACTCTCATTTTGATGGCACCCATTCACTGCAAAGGATCCACTGGTGATCAAGTTATGCAGGAATAATTTATCCCTTACTGTGATTTTAAACCAATTTTTTTCTCCTTTCTCTGCATCTTCTGCTCCGAATCTGTGTGCGTTTCCCCCTCCAATCTTGTCCATCCACCCCTCTCCTCTCCGACTGGTACGTCCATATGGAATACTGCAGGAAAAGCATAACATGGACTGGGAATTGCATAAAAACATTCTTTACATAGATACAATCTTTACCTGAATCATTTGCAACAACACTTACAATCTGTGTTGGGACTTCCCATACTGACTAGCCATCACAGACACATCAACACTGCCGTGGGGAACCGGCCCATACGGCTCTGGGGCTGCTCCTCGATGCTGCAAACGAACTGAATCACTGTGTAGACGAGCCTTGATGGACCCCCAACCTCGACGCACCCCCAACCAGCTGCCGTCATGATCTGAAACACAAACATATATCACAAATATCAGGCTTTCCATAAACGGCGGTGTGCCACTGTACATTTGATAAGATGTGCTTATCTGCTCAGTGCTACTTAGATATTGTTTAGGATATTTTAAGTGCTTGTCGTTCTAAAACAATCTTCTGCAGGAGACATGAAATAGAGTCAAACGAGAAAGAAATCACGACAAATCAAGGAATGGAATAATATTCAAGCAATATCTCTGCATACATGGACAAAAATTGTATTGTTTTAAATTAAACTTAATGCAAATGGTATTCAGTTCAGATCTGATAACAGCAAGGTGCAGTTTTACCTGTGAAAGAGCTTTCTGTGCTCCACACCTCTCTCACTACAGCAGAGCCACTCGGATCTATGGAAAGGAGAGGAAAAGATCCAAGCGCCACAGATTTTTGCTGTTCAAGGACTGTACTGGACTTTAAGTAAATTGGGAATATGGGAATTTTTAGAGAATATGCAGAGTATGAATATGCATAGTAGAATATGTTGAACTGCTTAACAGGGTCATATCTTCAATAAAAACTACTACTGCGCAGGTCTTCAAACAACATGCAGAAACAAATACCCATGATGCATCAAGCTTTGAATGAATAAAAAACTACAATTCCCAAAATACACTGACATTCGGGTTTCTTGGCGCCAAGAAATACATGTAATTCCTAACACTTTACTACAACGTATTCAAATAAGGATGACTTATATTTAGCTCTGTGTAAACAACATTTTTTGTTAGTATAATTATAACGTTAGAATAATCGTGGAATCATTTTTTCCCGACTTTTCTACATTTCTCCTTTTCTATGGCATGCTAAATTGTACAATTGTTGCCGCTAGCCCCATAGCGAATTGCTTTTGTTCCTCTTTCTGGATAAAAACATTGCGTTTTTAAACTGCACGGTTTTCTCATCTTTGGTGCACAGTGGTGTAAAATGTCTAAACTAGGTTAACATACCCAGAAACATGCTCCTACATTAACTGCAACTTTAAAATGTATTCCAACATTATCCTATCGACACGTTTTTCTTTTTAACAT